>JAJNNY010000039.1:0-350059 GCA_022453515.1 Astrocystis sublimbata | reverse complement strand
CCATCTTTGGATGCTTGTGTGTGTGTGTGTGTGTGTGTGTGTGTGTGTGTGTGTGTGTATGATTTTGGTGAGAGTATCGGGTCCAGTGGCATTCAGCTTGTTAAAAATGCGATATTTGTATCTATCTTTGATGTGACCTAAAGGGTTGGTGGGTGATGCTCACCTTATTAAAAACTCGCTTAGCTCCTTTCGCAGCTTTCGAATATCCTAACTCTGTTTACGCCGTATCGAGAATCCTACGCTTTATTTGACCTCATTTCGGCTAAGAAGAGCTGAGTTTAAAGTCGCATCCGGATTGGACATGAAATTGTAGGATTGATCCCACCTGCTATTGTTATCTGCAGAGCTTATATACTACATATCAACAGACTGTAAACAGTATATTCACAATCATGCCAGAAAACATCCAACTGTAATTAACAGTCTGATAACCGCAGGTTCAGCTCTGCTTTTACGAATATCCGAGCACCTGCATACCGCCCCCAATACCACCAGGGACATTCAGCTGTAGTATTCGAGCTTACACCGCTAGTTGATTGTCCTGTACAAGACGAGACTAGAATTCTGCGCGACAAAATGATGATTCACGAAAAGCGACTTCATTCAGTTATATCGTCAGTATAGCAGCTTATTACAAGTTGGATTTTGGAGCTATCAAAGCTGGCGGATAGTCACATGCTCGTGAAAGTCGGAACAGCTATTCAGATAATCGCTAGACACGGAAAGACATATTCCTGTTTTTCCATTGCGTACCTAGTAGCTAAAAAGCCGATGCATGATCTCGCTCTAGAAGCTTAGGCTCTGACTCGCAACCGTAAACCATGGCTACCCCTAGCAGGGAATGGAATAATCATATCGCGTACAACATCAATATCACGCTCGCGCACGGTATCGTATAACTCCAGAGTCGGCCCCTCTTGGCCCCGATAGACATCATATTTGCGCATAACCGTGGCAAGGATGATAAACATCTCTTGGCGGGCGAAGTTCATGCTGTGCGCTCATGTCAGTCAGTGAAAGAATCACACTCGGGTGATCGAATGAGATGACGTGGCTTGATTTCTACTGTCGAGATGTTGAGAGTTTGGGTACTCACCCAATGCAATTCCGTGTGCCTCGCGCAAAACCTATGAAACTTCTGGTTGCCATCCTCTAACCAGCGTTCTGGGCGGAACTCATACGGGTCCTCAAATACTTCTGGGTTCATATGCGCGATCTGTATCGTCATATTGGTAGGAGTACCTGCCGGGACCACGTACTGCTTCCCGGTCGTCTTCTCTTGGTAGATGATGGGCTGATCGGGCGACACGCGGGGTAGCCGGGAGACGATGCCCGGGTGTACTCGCAAGATCTCCTGCATCATCGCATTAAAGTACGGTAGCGTTTCGATCTGGTGATATGTGGGAATGCCTCCGGCCCGCGGAATTGCTTCCGCTAGCTCATCTTTGACTCTCTTGAGGATCTTTGGGTTGGCGAGCAGTTGATAGATGGCAGCGCTAAGAGTGTATGCTGGCAGATGACAGATTGTGTTAGCTTCCCTCGACTTTTCATCTTTCTTTAGGTACCGTGTGATGCAGGTCATACCAGTTGTCCCTTGTCCTGCGAACACGACTAGCTGGGCTTCGTGAGCAAGCCGATCATTTGCTTTTTCTTCCTCGGGCAGTTTGCTGTTGAGGATACCTTCGAATATTGTACTCTTAACGCGGTCTGGGTTAGGAGAGTTCTTGATGTTCAGTACTTGTTCCATCCAAAGCTACGCGATGGAGTTAGTCGTAAGGCTCAGATCCGGCGTGATTTTGGGACTTCTCATCAACATGAATGTGACTCACCCCCTTCTTATTCCACATGTCAGACAGCCCCGGGAGGAACGTGTGAATAGCCCAGTCAGGCGCTTTAGCAAGTATGGTTCCGACGATTGGAAAATGGCACATGGCATGGTTGAAGAGATGGAATACATCAGTAGCCTTCATGTAAGGGGCTGCAAAGTCCTCTTCATCCATGAAATGGAACGAGTCGCCAAACGACCATTTGGTGATGACATCGCTCGTGCAGGCTTTGATGACGTAGTGCATCGGCAGCACGGCGTTCTCGCGCCCGGCTTTATCCAATCGAATGAGTAGTTTGTCCATGTTCTCCTGCATGATGGGTTGTAGGCGGCGGATGCTGGCGCTCGAGAAGAAGACGTTGATTGTGTTGCGCCTCATGCGATGAATATCATGGTTGACTGTTGCGACGATGGAGTTTTGAGCTGATCGCCAGGTAAGTATGATTCGAGTGCTGCATAACTACCTAGGTAATTAGGGAAAAACTGTTATGGGCCGTATGCTTACTTCCGGTCCTTCGACCAGTGGCTTCATATTTATCTGTCTTCCTGGCGGGGCCAGGAAACAAGGGGTCGATGAATTCTGGGTCGTTGAAGTGAACTTCATGGGGATTGATCCGCACGATCGGACCTACATTAGGGTCAGGACACATCGTGAAAAACAATCAATTCGCCCTGGGCTTTTCATACCATATCTCTCATGCATCTTTGCAATTTGGCGAAAGTATTGACCTTCGCGTAAAACATCGTAGTAGATCTCATAGAAGTATGTGAAAGCTATACTGCATTGTGAGTGGTGGTCGTTTTGGGTGGCTCTGTCTGACCTGTGTTCTTACCGGCAATCTTAGGACCTGGAATGTTGGCGAGGGATGAGAAAACCACTGTGGTCAAGCAAATCAGTTAGCATCAGTCATGGAACTTCTGGGGGCTGGGTAGAGCATAATTACAGCGATAGACTGCGAGCCCTATTAGGTACGCTACCCAAAGAATCACAGCAACATAGACTGATGTTGGGCTGAACAGTCCTACTTGTTGCCATCGATAGGTGCCACTTAGAAAAACAGCACGAGCCTGTTGTATCAGGTTGTATGAAGACATGATTATTGCTGTCAGTGGGGGCACAGTTTTTGGAATGTGGTTCCAGTCACTATACAACTACATATACTGGTCGTAAGATGCAATGCGTCCAAGTTATGGAAATATTCCAAGCGTCACTCATATGTATGCAGTTATTTCCTGTGGGCTATGACGCACAACGCATACCGAGCCTATGAATAACATCGTCTACTACACAACTCGATATTACATGCATACTGAGTACACATGTGAGAGGTCTGATAAGACGTAGCCAATCGATTTCATCTTAGTTAAACCCCTGCCTGAGTCTCCTGGACCTAGGATAGATTAGAGATCTAAACTGGCAAGATGCACAATGATTACTGTACTGGTTAGGATGGGTGTCTAACGAGATAAGCAAATGCTTCATGCGAACGGTCATTTACGTCGTGTTTCTAAAGATCGCCGTTCGATGTACAGGTAGGATTGATGGTTTAGTAACAATTATACCAAAACCACGAAGTCCATAATTAGTATGCAAGGTCAGGTCAGTTCGTGCATATCTAGTTACCTATCAGTTTCAAGTGTAACTTTTGCTAGGATCTTCCTTGGGTATGACCAGACTCCTCTGAAAGCAGTATGAATGAGAATACACAGCTCTTACATCACTTGGTAAGCCACTTGCAATTGTTGGGAAGTTTTCTGACCCTTGCTAGCGCATGACATTGCATATGATCTTGCATGACGGGCGGGACGGGACCCGCCCCCTCCCCCCACACGCTTACATCCTTGCTGCTACATCCATGTTGCTTACCTCGATCTAACCAATCAACACTTTGTGTAGCAGCCTAATCGGTGCACCCGCTAGTCTCTGCCGATGTGTAATAAGTGCTATACCCCAAAGAGATGCAAGCTTCCAATGGGATGACGGAAGGGATGAAGGGAGTTGCCATAGCATAGAATCCTAAAACTCTACTCTAAAGGGGCAAGTATGAAATTACCTGGCGATGGCATGGAGGCTGGACATACTCGCCATACATATGTGTACTTAATTTATAGCAGCTAATAGACAAGAATGTGGCACTGTTAGCCGTAGGACAACAACTATACTTACAACATAATTCGCTGTCCGCATTTCACACATGTCGGTTGGTGTGGGAGACGGACAGTCATTCTGACACTCTTGCTCGGGCCCGCCATCTGGGATATCCATAGGGCTGAAAATAGGACTCAATCGGCATGGCAATGATGACAAGGAGGGAATTACTAGGGTTTATGGCAGCTCACCCCTAGTTCCCATATCCGGAGTGCCGGGCTTCCTCATCAATCTTCGCCTCAGCTGAACCCCGATGATTGGTGAGTTGCATTAGCTCAGTACCCAGCCATGTGGTTCGGCGAGCGCCCGACATGCTCTCAAGAGTAATTGGTTATTATTTGAGAATGTCTCATGGTTACCACCGAAGGATCAAAGGATCGAAGTAAGAATGAGGCTGCGTAAGTTATCAGAGAAGCGGCGAACTGTTGTGACATGTTATAAAAGTCTGGTCTTTTAGGACAACATTAACCATCATACATTCCCCTCTAAGTTGCCATCTCGTCCTAGTCTGGTAGCCTTGTTATCAACGAGTCAGATTTTGAAGTAAATTGTCGTCTTGAGTATGTATGCCAAGACAAATCTCTTGGCCGCGGCCACTTTTTCGGGGTTCGTTACCCATGTATATGCAGTACCCTTTGGGAACCACTCGAGCCCGACTTGCCGGCTCTTACCCACCGATGCAGCATGGCCTACCGAACATGAATGGAGCGTTTTCAACCGATCTGTGGATGGCCAACTGATTGTCGGTAAACCATTGGCTGAAATGTGCCATGGCGAATCGTTTTTGGAGAGTGTTTGCACGACAACCCGAGAATCATATAATCTGACGATGCCTTAGTGAGTCATGGTGAAGCCATCCCCCGGAATTACCTGCATCTGATATCTGACAATCATAGCTTTGATGATCCTGTCACTGTCATGTCGCCCTTATGGCTGAACGAGAGCTGTAGTCCATATACAGCGCCCTCTGCATCATGCACCCTTGGCAACCTCGCTTCATACGCTGTCAATGTGAGCAGTGCAAGTGATGTTCAAACAGCGGTCAAGTTCGCGAAGAAGAAGAACATTCGCGTTTCAGTCAAGAACACTGGTCATGATTATCTCGGCAGATCGACCGGCAAGGGTTCATTGGCACTGTGGACGCACAATCTCAAGGACATCTCCTTTTCAAACTATACGAGTGCCCACTATAACGGCCCAGCTGTAAAGCTCGGTGCAGGCGTACAGGCCTTCGAAGTATACGAATCTGCCTCCAGACACGGACTTCGTGTGACTGGTGGATACTGTCCCACTGTCGGACTAGCTGGAGGTTGGGTCTCAGGTGGCGGCCACGGTGCATTGGGCAGCCTTTATGGACTTGGTACGGATAACACTCTCGAGTACGAGGTAGTGACCACAGAAGGGAAGCATTTGGTCGCCAGCCCATCTGAGAATTCTGATTTATTCTGGGCGATGAATGGAGGCGGTAGTGCTTACGCTATTGTCATTTCGCAGACTACCAGAGCGCATCCCGACGGCCCTGTAGCTGGGGTGGAGATGACTTTTACGAACACGGGCGATGACGATGCGTATTGGGCTGCTGTTGAGGCCTGGCAAAGACAGTTGCTCGTGTTTGACCAGATACCTGGTTTCAATACCTTCTGGGGGTTCTCGGACCGCTTCTTCGAACTGTACTTTTCAACATTGCCCGATGCAACGGAGGGAGCCATCGCAGATGCATTCAATCCCTTCATTGAGACATTGAAGAAGCTTGGTTTACAATACACCTACTCGACAAGTGGGATGCCGACTTATCATGAGCATTTCACGCATTACAACCCTGATCTACCGTACGGCGACTACACTACGAACAACAACATAGGAGGACGATTAATCCAGCGGAAGGCCGTGCAAGATAACCTTCCGAGTCTCATGGCCACATTTCGCAACATAACTACGAAGAACCCCACCCATCCATTTCGCGTGAATGGCATCGCGAACAATGTCACGCATGCCCGCATCGGGAACCGCCCCGGAGACAATGTCGTGCTACCGGCATGGCGTGATTCGCTGTACTGGCTCAATATGGACGTATACTTCGACCTCGACGGCCCTATCTCCGTCGTTGAGGATCTACAGGCCGAGATGAACGTCAATCAAGACTTGCTCAAGGCCCTGACACCGGGTGGCGGAGCCTACATCAACGAGGCGACATTCGACAACCCTGACTGGAAGAATGACTACTTTGGTGAGAACTATCCGAAACTCTTGGCTGTCAAGGAAAAATACGATCCCGCTTTCTTGCTGTATGGGTCGGCATCTGTTGGTAGTGACCGTGTGAAGCCGGACAACGAGGGACGCCTATGCAGGTCCAACTAGTTCCTTCGGTTCATTCTACTATTCCATTCACATGGTTGTATGAAGTTTTAGACTTTTCTGATAGGCAACTGACTACTTTCTTATTCTTTTCAATAGACTAGACCATTTCTTTCAAGTTTCTTGAGCTAGATAGTAACAATGCATTGCTAGGCATGATGTCGTTTGATAGTATGTGTTATTCTTCTTGTGCCTGTAAAGATTGCAGCTATGAGCCTAAAATGTACAGCGGCATGGTTGAATCAATATCAGCAAGTTGGAATCATGTAGTCCGCATTCATCCGATTTCTCCAAACTGCCCCTACAAATTGATACACACATAGGTAAGTTGGTGGGAATTTATGGGTCGAGCTTTTTTATCTGGTACTTGCAGGTACCTAACATAACACGATATACGCTTAAAAGATTCATTGCGTTGTGTGTATAGATCTTGTCTCGTTGCTTATGAACTTCAGTCCAAAAACAGCTCTCACGCGATAGTATAAATCAATGTCTTAGTTGCGCGCCAGCCGAAGTGGGCTATATTAGCACTACGGACACTGGTCAACCGTACAATACCTAGTGCATGACAGGGCACCTGCAACACGAACTAGGTAGTCCTTATTCAAAAAAACTAACTGCAGGGCTCATAATTAGTTCACCCCTCCCGAACAACTAGGTACCTAGGGATGATGCAGTGAACGATCATCTCACCAGGTGCTTTTGGGTTATCAGATAAAACCAGCTTTGCTTGCATAGAATCGACGTGATAAATAAGAGGTCAAAAAATCATGGTAATTCTAGAGTAGCTAATTGCGCGGGGCTAATCCACAAAGGAGTTCTTAAACACCGGCCATGAGGCGACAGTCGCTCGTTCTGATACCTTTGCGATTACCACGCAACATCTTTGCCATCGTGAGTCCACATCTTGCCGCCATGAGTCTCGCGCGTAGCTGCATCCACAACCTTGACAATACCGCCGGCGCTGTCGGCGACAGGCACGGCAGCTTGCTCGAAGCCGAACGCAGCAGCGCCTCGGTTGCCCAGATCGGTCTGCGCCCAGCTAATTTGGGAAAATGGGATTAGTCTCAGGGCCGTTGCTACTTAATCGGGTTGGTGTAGTTTCACTCACCCCGGGTCGATGGGGAATGCGCAGAGCTCTGGGTGCTCGATGTGCATCGCCTTGGTATACCAGTGCGTCATAAGTTTTGTCGGCGCGTAGGCAGCGTTTTTCATCGGGATCATTTCCCTACGCGTTATCAGTACAACATCATCGGCTTTTCGCTCCGATTGCGATTACTCACTGTGGCATGGTCAGCGGGGCTTTCCCTTTGAAAATTTTATAAAATTTATGAATTGTGGTGTTATACATACCGTGAGCCAAGCGGCACATGAACCAATAGTCACCCAAGTAGGCTTCTTGGAGCGCTGCAGCACAGGCAAGAAAGCCTGGAACAGGTGAAGGAAGCCATAGACGTTGGTTTCCAGGTGCTTCTGGATCTCCTCGGGCTTGACCTCGGCAACACTGGTCCACAGTAGGGCGATGCCAGCGTTGGCAATGAGGATGTCTACATGGTCGATCCCCTGAGAGGCTAGCTCTTTGACGGCATTGGCGGGATCTGTGGGAGTATCGCAGTCGACCTTGACTAGAATGTGCTTGGTGTTCTGGGCCGTGGGGTACTTTAGTAGAACCTGTGATGCGGTGTTGCTGGGATCGCGATTCGCTGAGATGACGATGTGGTTTGGCTTGGCGAGGTACTCCTTCAAGATACCTTCGCCTATACCCCGCGTGGTGCCGGTGATGAGAACAACTGTTTGGGATGCCATGATGAATGTATGTTGCTGTTTCTTCCGTTGTGATTCGGATAATGGTATTGGATGATGATATTCAATGATGGTTTTCAAAGGCTCTATATAAACCTCACCAGGCGAGGGAGCAAATAAATACTAGTGTTTCTTATGGTCATGTCTCAGTGGACCAAAGCCTTTCGTGTCTCAGGGGCTTGGTAATCGTTCATCACTCAATCAATTCTTGGTAAGCGTACTTCATGAGTTACGTGAGTTTACGTGAGTGCGTCATTCCATCAGCAGTGCCTCAGGTCCGTTGCATGCGAGAGAATAGGAACTTCGCTCTAGCTTACATCGCACATGGCGCTAAGCTCTGCTTACAGCTTACCTTGCAGCTTACTTGCATTAGCACATGGCAGCCGTGGGTCCCGTTTCCTTCCTTGCATTAGGTCCCGGTAAATAGTACAGTACATGGATACCTGCGGCTAATGCGGAATGGCGGGGAACTACCAGGTACCTAGTAAAAGTCCCTGAATGATGTTGTCACAACTCCTAACTGTATTATGTGTAAGTACGCGATGATTGCGGCGAAGCAATGACAAATCCTGCAATTTGCTATTCGGAAAGGAGCTGCCCACTTGATGCCAGACTCGACCCAGGACATCAAGACACAATTACATTTCTTTACAAGTTGGTAGAAGGTGGGCGAGAGATCTTGATGCGCCCGCTACAGTTTACGTGAGCCAAATATTACCTAGGCACTTAGGTACTAATATTGATCAAACAGGTATGGCCATTAAAGTCTATCTATAGTTATTGTCCCAATGAGACTCTGATCTAATCAGCGAGCCCTCCGTGAAGAATTGCCTCCAGGAACTGAATCTGTGCCTGCGAAACCTTTTCCGAACCATCTCCGCTCAAGACGGTCAAATGTCCTTTGCCTTTGACAGTATACAACTCCTTGGGCTGCTGGAACTTCTCAAAAGCTTCAATTTGCTCCTCGGGTGGCGACATGGCATCTATAGTGATTCATTAGTCTTCAAACTTCTAATTGTCCATATTCATAGCAATCTCTTTTCGTGCGCTGCAACGGACTCTCAAAACTGAGGATCTCAACTTACCTAACTCAGGTACAATCATCATGACGGGTGTCACATCAAGCATACAAAGCAGTGACTTCGGCTCGAACAGTGCCAACTTGTAGTACGACTGCAGAGTGATGCGATTGCGAAAGCTGGGCGCGCCCCTATCGATCACGGCATTCATGAATTGGAACGATTCGAGGCCGCCGGGCCCTCCCGAGCCCGCCATCCCGATTGGGTTCTCGCCCCTGGCATTGAAAGGCGGCAGCGTGAACGCTTCGTTGCCGCGAAGTTGGGATTGCCGGTCCTTGATGATTTGAACGAAGGCTTTTTCACGCTTTTCGGGCTTTACGAAGCTTAGAATAGGACAGACCATCACTAGTGCTTTGACGCGACGATCCAGAGAAGCTGTGCAAGCACTGACCGTGGCACCAAATGACATGCCCCAAAGGGTAATTTGCGATGCATCGACACTTGGGAGAGCACTGATGTGTGTGATGATGTCTGCCAGTGATACCGACATGTGAGCTGACGTCTATGACGTTTGAATGCAAACTGCTTACCTGTGAGATCCTCAGCTTGTCGCAAGGGATCAATCTGGTTTCTTGGTGATCCGTCACTATCTCCGATGTTTCGAGGATCGTAAATGAAAGCGTTGAAACCCGATGATTGGAATACTTCCGCAACATCTGGCAGGAGCATCTCTTTCACGCAATTGAACTACAACAGATTTAGCATGCTGCATCAGTAGTTTTGTACAACTCGAGTGGAGCATCGGACGATTATGAGTTCTATCTCGATGTTTTAAGACTTACCCCAGGTGTCATGATGATTGCGGGTGCCGGACCAGCAACTGCATAGAAACATCCCCGAATGGTCGTGTTGTCGATCGTCCGGCATTCTATGACTTGAAATGCGCTGATAGGAGCCATCTTAGAATATTCATGCACGTAGAATTCGACCTTTCAAAGCCACTAAGCACAGAGAGTTGATCTATAGCAAAGAAAATCTTCTGATAATTCGGGAACTTGATATCATATGGATGGTAAAGGGCGTTCCTCGTAATATGCTCAATTCGATTATCCTCGCACTATGACATCCGAATATCTGACGAAGAGGCACGATAAAAGATTCACGTTAAATCTAGATCAACAAATAAACTGTTGGAGGATAGGAGCTCAACTTCGATCTCATGTACGTCAGATCTTGTGCCTCCAATTAGAGGGCCTTAAAAGAAAGTTACAGAGCTACATTGCATGACTAGGTGAGGAATCGAATAAGCCTACCAATTCAATGTAGCAATGTAAGTGGGTCGGGATAAAACCCCGATAATCTTCATCTCCATATATGCAACGTAATGTGGGTTAACAACTTATGCATGGCGAATGACCTAGAGGTATTGTAAGCTTATCCCTCATGCAACCGCAAGATTATCAGCTTCTTATCGCCATAGAAACCTCTACCCAACCTGTTCTCTGTTTTTTTACGACTTTGATCTTACTACTCTCATGTCTCATCAGCTGACGACGCATCGCCTGCGGTAGACTTCGTATGAGCCTCATGACGGGATTTCGGCCTCGGACATCAACCACCGAACAAAAAAAAGGCTTCCGTTTGCATGCATTCAGTATAATCGAAGAACATCATCGACGTATTGTCAGAGTCTGACTCTTACTAAGGGCCAATTACACACAAGTTGTGCCAATAGCATCATCAGTGGTGGTTGGTATCAGTTGAACGCCATGCCACAGTTTGCCACTATGACGCAGCAGAGCGGACTTCGGAGGCTTCGAAAGAGTAACCGTGCATGCGATAACAGTAGAGAGTCTTGTTTGTTATGTCGCTGATCACCGATACTGCTGCCTTGTATAGGCAAACAATTGATGGCGCAGCTCGTTAGATCATATCCAACTTGCTGTGTTTTATCGCCATATATAACTGCAGCACACTTCTTAACAGCTCCACGATGCAATAGCAGGAACTCACACTCGTAACAAGCCGGCTCTTGTCAGAAAACAGGAAGACTTGACAGAATTACCATTTTCACTCTTAGATCGTTCTACTTCAAAGCTATGGCGTCTTCACATTTCGTCCAGGAGCCAGTGGCCATCATTGGTTTTGCCTGTCGTTTGCCTGGCGGAAACACAAATCCCACGAAGCTCTGGAGCTTCCTCGAGAACGGCGGAGTGGCCTCAAACAAAGTCCCCAAGTCCAGATTCAATATCGACGGGCACTGGGATGGTTCACATAAACCACGGACTATGCGCCCTTTGGGCGGTATGTTCTTGGACGGCATCGATCCAGCGGACTTCGATGCCTCATTTTTCCAAATCTCAAAGGTGGAAGCAATCTCAATGGATCCAAACCAACGTCAAATGCTTGAAGTGGTTTTTGAGGGGCTGGAGAACTCTGGTGTCACTCTAGAAAGCCTCGATGGTGGTCCTGTGGGCTGCTTTGTGGGTTCTTTCGCCTCAGGTAAGTTCAAGTTATCTTCTTCCTTTTAAAGGTACACTGATATTAACTCGAAACTATAGACTACGCCGACATGCAAACACGCGACCCGGAAGACCGACCGGCGAATATCACCGTAGGAGCCGGCCGCGCCATCTTAGCAAACAGGCTGAGTCACTTCCTAAATATCAAAGGGCCGAGGCAAGCAACGCTCCGATCGAAAGCAAGAAATACAAGCTAACATGGGCGTATAGTATGACCATTGATACCGCCTGTTCCGGCAGCATGATTGGTGTTGATGTCGCCTGTCGCTACTTGCATTCACGTGAGATCGATACGGCTATCATTGCAACCAGCAATCTCTATCTTAACCCAGAACATGTCATGGATACGGGGGCCGTCGGGAATGCCCATTCGCCTACAGGTCTATGTCACACTTTCGATGTTTCTGCGGACGGCTACGTCAAAGCGGAAGCCGTAAGTAGCCTGATAATCAAGCGGCTCTCTGACGCCATTCGTGATGGTGATCCCATTCGCGCAGTTATCCGGGGCTCCGCTAATAACAGCGATGGTCGCACTCCTGGTATCGCTAGCCCCAGTGCCGAAGCCCAAGCCGTGGCTATTCGATCAGCCTACGCTAATGCTGGGATCACCGACTTCAATGGTACAGCATATTTGGAATGCCACGGAACCGGCACGCAGGTAAATCATTGTCTGCAGAGTTTATTGCAATCAATCTGCTAACAAGCCGTAGGCTGGAGACCCGACTGAGGTCGGAGGCGCTAGCTCCGTATTTGCGGCCACACGCTCCGCAGACACGCCCCTGATTATTGGTTCGGTATGTTCACATACATTTAAATGCTGATACCATGTTTTTCTTCTGTCCTTATCTTTCTGCACTAGTTAGCATACTGACATAATATCTTGCTAGATCAAAAGTAATGTAGGACACGCGGAACCAGCAGCAGGGATTTCGGGCCTCATGAAAGCCACAATGGCGATAGAAAAGGGGCTCATACCAGGAAATCCCACGTTCGAGAATCCTAGTCCCAAAAGTAAGGTATCTTTGGAATTTTTGAATATGTTCCGCCGCTGACATCAATTAGTTGATTTCGCCAGTTGGAAAGTCAAAGCTTCACGGACTGCTCTTCCATGGCCTGAGTGCTCTATACGACGCGCAAGTGTGAACTCATTTGGATATGGCGGTTCCAATGTCCATGTGGGTTTCTTCTCTTTAGCAACATCGAGGATTGTAGAACCGAACCGAAGCTAACTTATTGGTTCCCCCAAGGTTGTTATCGAACAAGCGCCAGCCGTATCTGAAGGTCCACGCCATGTATCGTCGTATCTGTCGGATGATGACGACTTCGACTTTGATAGGCAAGAAGCCGATCGGCCCTCGTTATTGGTGTTTTCGGCCAACGATGAAACCACCCTGAAGTCAAATGTTAATGGCATCGCCACTCATCTGATGAACCCGCGGGTGAGCGTTGATCTCGCTGATCTCGCTTATACCCTTTCAGAAAAGCGCTCCAAACTTTTCCGAAGGGGTTTCATCACGACTAAAAGCACAGATCTTGACGAAAGCTCATTGACCACTGGAAAAAAGAAGTCCGAAACCCCCAGGATTGGATTTGTGTTTACTGGTCAAGGTGCTCAATGGCCACAAATGGGGAAGGATTTGGTTACTTACTTTCCTTCCACCCGCCTGATTCTGGATGAGCTGGACCAAGTGTTGCAGGGTCTTCCCCAGCCTCCTACATGGTCTCTTCTAAGTAAGCTTCTCTTCTCGAACGACTATCAAAAGCAAGCCGTTAACATGTGATAGGTGAATTGATTGAGCCACGCACGGCCGAACACCTTCGGCAGCCTGAGTTCTCTCAGCCTCTTGTGACGGCATTGCAGATCTGCATGCTCGCTGTCCTTAAGGATTGGGGTATCGCACCCCAGTGTGTGGTAGGTCATTCGTCTGGAGAGATTGCAGCGGCGTATGCTTCAGGTCATCTTTCTCGTTCCGATGCCATCAAAGCAGCTTTCTACAGAGGTCGCGCAGCGTTGAACTGCAAGTCGGAGACCGAGTCAAATGTTGGTATGCTGGCTGTTGGCTTAGGTGCTGAAGCCGTAGCTGCGTACCTGAAGAATTACGAGGGAAACGCATGGATTGCCTGCTACAACAGCCCCTCGAGCTTGACAATAGTGAGTACGACCATGGCTTTTCTTGGTTTCATCCAATGTTCAACATATAGATACTGACTCTGAGTTCATAGTCTGGGAGACAAAATGCCTTGGAAGCCCTCAGAGCCGATATATCCGGCGCAGGTTTCTTCGCAAGACTTCTGCAAGTTGACTTGGCTTACCACTCCAAGCTTATGGGTGTTATCGGCGAAGAGTACCAAGCTCTCTTGGACAACGCCTTCAATCCCTTCACCGGCTCAACTGAGGTCGTCATGTACTCGTCAGTTCACGGCACCAAAATGACGGACAAAATTACGGACACGGCGTATTGGAGAGCAAACATGGTTTCGCCAGTTCGGTTCGACGAGGCATTGACCACGATGCTTTCTGACACTAATGCACCAAACTTCTTGATCGAGATCGGACCATCAGGTGCCCTTTCCGGGCCCATTTCACAAATCAGGAAGGCTCTACCAGGCCAGGGCTCTGATGTCTCATACTTCCCGACGTGGTCCAGAGGTGCTGGTGCCGGAAAGTCAATCTTCGATCTTGCAGGTCACCTATTCGTCGCTGGAGGATCTGTAAATCTGGCCCACGTCAATGAATATGATACTCAAGCGGTATTAGCCAATAGACCGCGAACAATCATTGACCTTCCCAACTACCATTGGAATCATTCGATCAAATATTGGCACGAGAATGCCTCTAGCAAAGACTGGAGATTCAAGAGATTCGTCAACCATGATTTGCTTGGTAGCAAGATTCTCGGGACCTCATGGAAAACACCAACTTGGCGGAAGCTGTTGAACCTGGCAGACATCCCGTGGTTGAAGGATCATAAGATGGGGCCTGATGTCTTGATGCCCGGGTCTGGATACATTACCATGGCCCTTGAAGCCTTATACCAAAAGACAAAGGCTTTGGATACCACTGGAACCTATGTCGATGCTACTGCGAATGACCTTTGCTACCGATTCCGAGATACACGGTTCGACAAAGCGCTTGTTTTGGAAGATGGGAAGGAGTCGGAAATCCTGCTAACATTGACTCAACAACCTGGTCCCAAAGTCTGGCATGAGTTCCGAATCTCATCAATCAATGGGGACAACGAGATTGAGCACTGCTCAGGTCTGGTGCGTCTTCAAGATCCCATTGGGGAATCGGCAATTGACGACAAGGTTTCGCCCCTACGATACCCTACATCTGGCCAGATGTGGTACAGAGCCCAAACAGAAGCAGGTTACGGATTTGGCCCCAGTTTCCAGAAGCTCCTCAGCGTCGAATCTAGAAGTGGACGTAGACACGGTCGCAGTTTGGTATCGCTCTCCGAGCCCGAATCGAAGTGGGATCCCCAGTCCTACTACCCCATCCATCCGGCAGCTCTCGATGGTTGTTTTCAGACCGTGACACCTTCTCTGTGGGCAGGAGAGCGAAGCTCGATCAATGCGGTCTTAGTGCCCTCAATTATTGACGACCTTGGTGAGCACAATCCATTTCATCTTCGAATGCATCTTTTAGCCACAAGAGATTGACTAACAAATGGTTTGCAGTCATCAACAAAGTACCCGTGAACTTGACCGAGGGCCTTTCGGTAGCTAGCTCGGAATACACCGGTCGTGGCCGGACCGAGGAGGCAAAGAGCTATCTCGCAAACTGTGCCGTTTATGGCAGAGAAAACAGCACTCTCTTAATGCGTATGTCAGGCCTCCGCTTCGCCAAGCTCGATACCGGTGTTAAAGTCGACCCCCACGTCTTTAACGAGATCAGCTGGAAGCCAGACATTACTTTCATGACGCAGGATCGGCTGGATGGCCTGCTTGTCGCTGAGTCTGAGAACAAGCATGATTACGTGATTGATCTTGTGGCCCATAAGAAACCCGCCTTGAATGTGCTGGAGATTAACCTCGACCTGTCGGACTCTTCTTGCATGTGGTTTGAAGCTGGAGATGCTGCATCCAGAGCATCTTACCTTCGGTACGACTTCGCATCATCCGATGCCAGGAACCTCATAGGTGTCCAGACAGCGCATGAGAGCAAGAGAAACTCTGCCTTCTACGTCATTAAGCCCGACAGCGAGAGGCTAGGCTTGACCGAGGGGGAATACAATCTTGTCATTGTGAAGATGTCTTCCGATGTAGACATCGACGTCACCACCCTCACACAGAACATCAAGCCGCTTCTGGCTCCCAGCAGTTTTGTGTTATGGACGCAACATGAAGCTGCCTTTATTCAGTCAGAGTCCGCAAGTGAGCACGAGAATGAATCCGTGAATGGTGTTGTCTTACCTAGCACGCCTAGATTTTCTGGTCACAATAGCACTGTTATAACGCCCACGCGTTCTATCCTAACAGTGTCCGACGCGATCGCGACCCCGCCAACTGTTTCAACACCTGCCAGCTCAGCCGGTGATACATCTGACCTGCAAGTGGACAAGAAGATGTTGGCGGAATTTGCCCAGAACCCATCGGACGAGGCCTTTGTCTCGAAGAAAGTTCAGCCCCTAATGGCAGCCCAGGAGCTCGGTACATCGTTGGAAATCCCTATGTCTACCTCTGGTATAGCAGCCTACTTGACCCGAGTCAAGGCAGCCGAACTAGACAATACAGCCCGTCGAGACCTTGTCGTCGCGCGTTTTCAAGATGGTGCCCCAGAGCTCTCAACTGCTCTACGTGTCGGTCTCGAGGAGAATGGGTGGAATGTGTTAAATCAAACATGCTCTTTCCCGGACGTGACTTCCAAGAGCGTAGTACTTGTTCTTGATGAATTGGACACTCCAGTCATGACCAAGATTGGCAACCAACAGTGGGAAGGGTTGAAGGCTCTGATTAGTACTGGTGCTGTCATACTTTGGGTGACTCAGGGCGCCCAGTATCAGGTGACGAACCCCGACACAGCACTTGCACACGGGCTGTTCCGTGTGGTGCGCATGGAAGATGCCAACGCCAAACTGGTTTGCCTCGATGTGCAGTCCAGCACAGCCGAGGATACGACTGCAGGCATCATCACCGAGCTTCTCGCTTCTCTGAGAGGTGAATGGCCAAAGAAAAACATCGAAACAGAATTCGCGGAGCGCGAAGGCCTTCTCTACATTCATCGCCTTGTCCCCGACCTCCAAGTCAACGAATTCAAGCGACAGGAAGCTGAGGGCGCGGAGCCAGTACCACAGTCGCTTCGCGAGAATCCTCGGCCTGTTTCACTGCGCGTCGAAAGACTGGGCACTTTCCAGAGTTTGACTTGGAACGAGACAAATACTAGTGAAGTCCCCGTGCAGGATGGAAGAGTTGAAGTTGAGATCATGGCTGTTGGAGTCAATTTCAAGGTAGATCTGATGATCCGTGAAGCATTGTCTGCATTGATACTAACGCATCGAAACTAATAGGATGTTGCCGTGACAATGGGAATCGTTCCCGAGAACGAGTACACCCTTGGCTACGAAGCCTCAGGAGTTGTTACGAGACTTGGGCCAGGGGTAACAAAGTTCAAGGTCGGCGAACGTGTCTGCTTCTTGAACAACGGGAGCTACGCAAATCGTCTTCAGGTCCCTACTGGCCGAGCCCACGCCATTCCAGATAGCATGAGCTTTGAGGTGAGCGACCTTGTCGAGTCAAGTAATTCCTTGCAAGCAATTGTGCTCACTAATTGATAATAGGATGCTGCGACAATACCATCTGTTTACCTTGCCTCGATGTACTCCTTGTTCGATATGGCCAACCTGAAGAAGGGACAGGTAGTTTCTCCCGTGGATTCTGTTAGGCGTATCGATACTAACGGCATCCCAGTCCGTGCTCATCCACTCTGCATCTGGTGGTGTTGATATCTCAGCCATCCAGCTAGCTCAGTATATCGGGGCTAAAGTAAGTCTCACCCTGTCCAAATAGTACGCTGACAGATAGAGTGCTCGATACTAATAGACGCAGATTTACGTCACGGTCGGGACAGAGGAGAAGCGAAATTTCTTAGCCGAAAACTTTGGTATCCCGCGAGAGCACATGTTCTCTTCTCGTCACACCGGATTCGCTAAAGAAATCCTCCGCGCAACAGGTGGGCGAGGTGTTGATGTCATCTTGAACTCCCTTACGGGAGAGATGCTTGACGAGTCGTGGCGTATCTGTGCAGATGGCGGTATCATGGTTGAAATCGGGAAAAAGGACATTGTCGACCGCAACAGTCTTTCCATGGAGCCATTTGATCGTAACTGCTCGTTCCGGGCCATGGATTTCTCGTACACCAATGACATATCCGATGCCCTTATCGAAAGGTAGGACTTAACCAAACTCTCTCGGGCACTTCATGACAGTCGTTGCTAATCTCCCGCTTTTAGATTGTTAGATCAAATATTTGATCTCGTCAATTCGGGACACATCGGTCCTGTGCACCCAATTACTACATTTGGTTTTGACGAGGTCGGATCCGCCCTTGCATACATCCGTAGCGGACGTCACATGGGCAAGGTTGTCGTTTCTGATATGGGGCGACGGGATGTAGAGGTTCCTATTCGGCCGGCGCTTGATCAATTGTGCCTCCGTGGCGATGCCTCTTATCTGATTGTGGGTGGCCTGAAGGGTCTATGCGGCAACTTGGCGATCCATATGGCACGCCACGGTGCTAAGCACATCATCGTATGCTCGCGCAGTGGCATTTACGATGAGCAATCAGCCAAAACAATTCTGAATTGCGAAGCCTACGGCTGTGCTGTCACAGAAGCCAAGGGCGACGCTGGGAATAGGGACTTTGTGGAAAAGGTATTCTCGGAGGCTACACCGGCTGTGGCGGGTGTCATCATGGGGGCTATGGTTTTAAGGGTAAGTCAATGTCTGAGCATCGCCTACTTCCTTAAACCACCATGACGCTCGACCCCATCATCACAAACACCATCATCACGGTGCTCCTTCTGAACCACCACTGACCACGTTAAACCTGGCAGGACAAGCCTTACGAGACAATGAGCCTGGAGGAGTACCATGCTGCCATCTATGGCAAAGTGCACGGTACATGGAACCTGCATCATGTTTCACTACAGCAGAGTCAGCCGCTCGAGTTCTTTACTATGCTATCCAGCATATCGGGAATCGTTGGGAAGAAAGGGCAAACGAATTACTCCGCTGGTAATACGTTCTTAGACGCGTTCGCTTACTACCGCCAATCGCTCGGGCTACGAGCGAATACCGTCGATCTTGGCCTGATCGAGGACGTGGGGTATATCGCTGAACAAGGAGGTATGGATAGTCATTTCGACAGGACCCAGTGGGAACCCATCTATGAGGGAACATTGCGCAAGATCCTTTGCTACTCCGTCTTACAGCAGACCGCCCCTATCAACCGTGCCACATCCGCACAGCTCGTCACGGGCATATCCTTCCCGCTCCCATCGCATTCGGATCTGAGCCGAGAAGCGAGATTCGCACATCTGTTTGTGGCGAGCTCGGCCGGTGCCTCGGCAGGGGAGGGCAGCCAGGCCGATCAGGAGATTCGCACGTTCCTTATGATGGTCAAGGCCAAGTCGGACAGGACTGCACTTGCCAAGATGGCGGTCGAACTTCTGGTCTCACAACTGACCAAGATTCTGCGGCTAGAGACGGAGATGGAACCGGCCAAATCCCTCCTCGCGTACGGGACCGACTCTCTGGCGGCGGTTGAATTGCGCAACTGGGTGCGTGTAGAGTTGGGGGCGGAACTCACGACTCTTGACATCACCAACGCCGCGTCGATCAACAGCCTGGCGGAGAAACTCGTGTCCAAGATTCCCGAAAGCGCAGCTGCGTCATAACGGTTATAGATATGATGGGTTCAGGATGTCCTGTCGCCATAGGCCCCTAGCTGCTCCGGGATCCAAGGCAGGCAGCCTCCTGCATCAGCTCGCCTACATTAGCTGTACTTTGCATGCATTGTCACGCCAGGGCTGGGCTGGTCTTTCAGTATTAATGCGGCCATAGCTTGCCATACCTAGGTAGTAAGAGAAATGCTCTCGTTTCCATATCTCCACCGTCAGAATACTGCGCCAAACAACAGTGTGTTGCGTCTTCATATCTGAATCAAAAGATGTCGACATCTTTTCTCTCGTTGCATCATCCTAGCAGGCCGGCAACGGCAGGTCTGAAAGATATTAGCGAGGGAGGGCGGGGAAGGCTATCTTACTACCTACTTAGACTTGTCTACCTAGGCGCTTGAGGCGGAACGATAGCCCAGCCTCTCCCGACGCCACTGTTTATTTCTGTCACTCCTTGGACAAGCGGAGAGTTAAACTGTCATGAATCATGGCAATGTAACGTCGGGGTGGGTTCAAAGTTGCCCAAGTTACAACAGCAGAATGCCGTGAGAATATAGTGGGATTTAGTTCGATTCGCTTCAGCATTATATGGTAGCTCGCTACAACTCGCATTACGTACCTATGTTGGTAGGTTAGCAGTCTGAAGTTCGAGCGACGTCATGCGGACAACAGCCAATTGGATAATTATGCATGAACACTTTACTTGGGCTGCCTAGCTGGGCGGCTCAAGCCTGTAATACCGACGAACGGCCCGTGCTTTGTTAGTCAGTGTCCGGCGGTGCGGCAGTGTACGCCAACTGCATGGCGGATTCCGCTCTGGAGCCGCTCATGGCGCACATACCGGTACATGATTTGGTATGTGTTGATGTGATTCGGGAATGCAGAATCTCGGATAGTTACCTGAGTCGTGGATAGTCGCTTGCCTTATGTTTGGCTATCGATCATATATACGAAATAAATGTAATTGGGCAGAGATAAGATATGAAAATGCCATAGTCAATTGACGTTCTCACTCTCGTCGCTCCGCTGTTGCATAGGCCGCGTACTCGGACTGTAAACCAGGAATAAACAAGGTGAATCGGCTATTTATGATTGGTAGTAAAGCGACGCCACTGCTCAAACGCTAAACTAGGGCTATAAAAGGCAAGTGGGCAGATATAGATTTACCTTCCTCGCCTACCGCGGCGATGTATTCAAATCTAAATTCTCTAGAAAGAAAAACATGTTTCAACTAAACGAAACCAATTTGTATGCAAATACTAAAACTTACGTTGTTGGTGCTTTGTTCATAAGCTAGGCCTCAAAGTAAACTCAAGCGTTTGTAGAAAGTGCCTGAAAGAGGGCTATTCTCCGCAATCCGGGCTGATTTCTTGCTCCTTTCGCATTAGTTCATAGCCCAGTATGTGACCGTGAACTCGGCATGCTCGGGACCAAAACGCCAAGAGACGCTAGCCATGGAATCTGCAGCCAGCTGAAATCTGAAGCTCCAGTACCTTAACTTGAATGTGTTTTGGGCCCCTCGGAGCCCATACTTCGTACAAGGAGCTACAGACATAACAGTAGTAAGTACTCTGTCGATCTGTCCCGATCATTCCGAGATAGCATAGATCTCGGTTAAGATACAAGTCACCAGGATGATGATAGTTAGCTCAACGCCAGATATCAGAATAGCAGGAGTACTGCTGTTCACAAGGCTGTTATGCAGTCGTTTTTGCGACATTCAAGCCCCGGTTGAGTACTAAGTGGATAAACCTTTCGCAGTATCATACCAAAAGAGAAAAGAGGACCAAAAATCTCCTAACAGTACAAGTCTTTGGCGTCGAGCTAACCATTATTATCCTGGTGGCCTGTAGCTTCCTCCGCTAGCAGGGAGGCTATGGGACTGAGCATAAACAAGACCTCGTCAGGCTGTTCATAAGCGCTACTGGCCGTTGAACCCAACAACGGAAAACGCGGGACGTATACGCACGCGACTATAGAGTCTGTCTGGATAGATTCGTACGACTGCATGGTGGTATTCACATACGGCTGCAGCGTGATCTGTATATACGACTGTCGAGTAATATATGCATACGGCTACCTATGGAGTGGTGTGCCTATACGTACAGTTACAGAGCAAGTTTATACATACAACTACAGATTGGCCTGCAAGCCGAGGTGAATAAAGTGATGGCCCCCAAGTACTGCTGACTCCTAGTCCACATGCCACGACGTCGGTGGCGCTACTGGACCCCCATACAGCTAACCTCAAGGAGCGCCAACAGCCGCATTGTCCCATCGTCCCATCTTGTCGCTTACATACCGACTTACTCAGGACAAGGAGAGAAAGCCACGATGGAATGCAGGACGTCCGTTCCGTACAAGTGCCAATACATGACTACAACTACTGTCGCATCAATATCGAGTCCATTCCGCAACACTGCCTGTCCCGACGTTCAAGCATCGATGCTGTCAGATTTCCATCCGAAAGACAGATAGCCGTGTGATAGACAAGTCGATTGATGGTTGGATGACCCAACCAGACCAGCAATGGACATCGATATTCAATTGCCATCCGATGCCACTCAGCGCCGGCGACAACAGAACCGCATCGCACAGCGCAAGTTTCGTGGTAAGTCGTTTATGTCCCCCCCCCCCCCCCCCCCCCCCCCTTCGCCATCGCCAGTCTGTCCCAAGTCCGTCAATCGGTGATGCTCGCTCACAAGGCGAGGAACAGAGAAAAAAGAACAGCAGCGGGCTGCCCAGCAATTCACATCAACTCCGTCGACGCCGCCCCCCTGGCCAGCAAGCCCGGCCCGGCTTCTGCCCAGGGCTCTATCGCCCTGCCTCCAACCTCGCTATACTACCAGCATCGAGAGATCCCAAACCCTCCCCCTGCCGAATCCTTCGTACCAAGCGCCATGTCGACTCTAGCCCCGAGCGACTTCATGGCTGCCCCGGCTGCCCCGGCCTCCAACCCACGTTTCGCAGGCTCCGGATACTCCGATTCCGGCATGAGCTTAGACAACGTCGACTTATGGGATGTAGCCACTATACAAGAATTCTTGTCGCAGGGTGTTAAATCACCACAGCTCACCACCGTTCGCCAGGCTCTGTCCCCGCCCATGAGTGATGGCCACTTGTCCGCTACTGCATCCTGTAACGGGCTAAGTGACGGCCCATTTCGCGACGTGTCGAGGCACGCTATGCTATCGAGCGCAACCACCACCCCACCGCCGCTCGACAGTGATGTGTCGTCAACACGTTCTCGCTCACAATCGAACGAGGTCTCCGCATCGAATCCTGTAGCCCCGGAGGCAAGATGGCAGAGTGCCTTACATATCGCCGCGCAAAACGGCCATGAGCGAATCCTAAGCGCTCTCATAGGGCGCGACGTAGACTGCAACGAGAAAGACAGCGACGGTCGCACCGCACTAGTCCACGCCGTCGTTCAAGATCACGAGGCCATCGCCCTAGTCCTGCTAGGCCACGGCGCCCGCGTAGATGAGACAGACCGCCAGCAGCGATCGCCACTCCATTACGCCGTACTACATCAGCGCGAGAACATGCTCAAACTACTGCTACAGCACTACAAGAATGATCCGCACCGCTTCGATGTGAATGCCGTGGATGAATCGGGGTGGACGCCACTGCATATTGCGATTCACAAGGGCTTCGAGGCCGGCGTCGATATGTTGCTGCAATGCGGCGCTGACATCCACAAGAAAGCTCGCTTCTGCCCTTTCACTGCCAAAGTGGCGCCGCATTCCTAACGGGACCTCGCAACACGGCAAGGGGGAAACAATACAGATGTAAGGCGTGCATTCTCTGAAACGGGACACACGCCTGTTCACCACCCACGCAGCTGCGATACAGTCGCCGGAATTTGCCTTTGCCGCATGGTTTGGGTGATGGTGAGTGATACGAGTCGTAACAAAGCAACCCATTTTTGCGAGCTCCAGCATCGACCAGCTGCATGATGCGAGCATCCCAAACGAAGCGGCCGATAACGTTCAATCTGCTGAGATGGCGGCGGTTGTTGCTTGACCCCTGTTTGTTGAGTTAACATGATGGAATCATGACTCAGCACAGTTATGTCATGCGGCATGGAGGGCCGCTGTACATTCGTCTTATACTATGATGTGAACTAGGTTATTGCCTATAGACTCGCGTGACCCGAGACTGAAAGGCCCAAGGACGCCGTGGCTATGCTGCGAAAAGGCGATAAACACGTCTGGGGCAAGATACCGGGGTGGACGCCACTACATTGTGTTACTGCAATGTGGCGCTGATATTCATAAGGAAGCTCGCTTCTGGCAGGGTTTCCAGGCCTTTATTGTCGGCTCTACTATGCTAAAACCTAAGCCAAAAGCCCCTGCTTGGCTAACTGAAATGGACCGTTCCTGCTACTAAGACGATCAACACCTTCCCTCCCCTCTCGGAATGCTAGCCAGCCACCTGTTATAGTCGCGAAGCGTATAACGCTAAATCTGACGGGCTATGCCGTGGAGTACAACTTATCGACCACAGGTGGATTACTCTATATCTTCTGGAACACTACCCTCGCCATGGAGCTCGAAGAATCTTTTGACAGTCCAGTCGAAGACATGATCATACTCGAAACCCTCGGACCTAAAGCGATTGCGAAATAGGTTGCGAAGATACCGATAGTTAGGCTTGTCCCTAGCATCCACTGATCGCGTGTAGTTGATATATTTGGCAAACTCAATAAGCAGCAAGCCATCACAAAGTTCTTCGCCTAACAAGCTCATTTTCATTTCTTTTATAAGATCAAGTTCTTCGTCATTTATTACAGCCCTTAAGCCTTGCCATGGTAGAGACCCACGAGCAAAATATATAAACATATACCCTAGGGATTCCAGGTCATCGCTCCACGATTGGTCTTCGACTCTGTTAGAAACGACATAGTTATAACGAAGTCTTCGGGGGTGCTTACGGAGACCTTAGTGATTTTTTATAGTAGCGTAACAAGTAGTACCGCCAACGGGGAGGCCCCGGAGGCGTAAGTACCGCTCCTCACTAGAGAACTCTTTAGCCACGCCAAAGTTAATAGTATATATAATGTTCCCCTGCCTACCGGTGCCTAGTAAGAAATTGTCTAGCTTAATATTACGATAGATATAGCGCCGGTAGATTTGCTTGATCCGGTAGATAGCTTGGTTAGCGATAAAAAGAATAGTTTTAAGCGAGAATCTTCTGTTATAATAGTTAAAAAGGTCCTCGAGTAATAGCCCCAAAAGTTCAAGCACGAGCACATTATAGTCCTCTACCTCTCGTTCGTAATAGTATACCAACGGAATCCCCACCTTCCCAGCTAGCTCTCGGTATATCTCTTCCTTACTATCACGAACCAACAGGAAACGACCTGTCGGGAAGGCCTAGTGAGGGCAGATAGTTATGCCTAAGCGGGTAGGCGCGGAGCTGGGAGGACAAGCCAACGTAAAGCGCCAAGAGATAAGTCACGTAACAGGATTACTAGATCACGTTAGTAAGCCAGTGAGCCTGGATCACTAGCTTACGCTAGTAAGCTAATAAGCTAAAATAGTTTACTAGATTATATAAGTAAGCTAGTAAGTAAAGTAATTATATAAAAAAAAAAAATACTATATAGTTTTAATAATATTTTTATATATTTAGTTTTTATTTATTTTATTATTTAATTTAAATATATTAATAGTTTTTAAAATAGGAATAACTTTTTAATAATTTAATAAATAATATTTTATAATTAGTAATTTTTTATTATAAATTTATTTTTATTTTAGAAATATAAACTTATTAAACCTTATTTTATTTTATATTAATTTATAAATAAAATATTATTATATTTTAAATAGTTTTATTAGTTAAGCTATAAAATAAACTAAGTAAAACTATTTAAATATATAATTAGTTATTATTATATTAAATATAAAAATAAATAAGTTAATAAGTTTTATATTTCTAAAATAAAAACTAAATTTATAATAAAAAATTACTAATAATATAAAAATATTATTATTAAATTATTAAAAAGTTATTCCTATTTTAAAAACTATTAATATATTTAAATTAATAATAAAATAAATAAAAACTAAATATATAAAATATTATTAAAACTATATAGTATTTTTTTTTTTTATAATTACTTTACTTACTAGCTTACTTATATAATCTAGTAAACTATTTTAGCTTATTAGCTTACTAGCGTAAGCTAGTGATCCAGGCTCACTGGCTTACTAACGTGATCTAGTAATCCTGTTACGTGACTTATCTCTTGGCGCTTTACGTTGGCTTGTCCTCCCAGCTCCGCGCCTACCCGCTTAGGCATAACTATCTGCCCTCACTAGGCCTTCCCGACAGGTCGTTTCCTGTTGGTTCGTGATAGTAAGGAAGAGATATACCGAGAGCTAGCTGGGAAGGTGGGGATTCCGTTGGTATACTATTACGAACGAGAGGTAGAGGACTATAATGTGCTCGTGCTTGAACTTTTGGGGCTATTACTCGAGGACCTTTTTAACTATTATAACAGAAGATTCTCGCTTAAAACTATTCTTTTTATCGCTAACCAAGCTATCTACCGGATCAAGCAAATCTACCGGCGCTATATCTATCGTAATATTAAGCTAGACAATTTCTTACTAGGCACCGGTAGGCAGGGGAACATTATATATACTATTAACTTTGGCGTGGCTAAAGAGTTCTCTAGTGAGGAGCGGTACTTACGCCTCCGGGGCCTCCCCGTTGGCGGTACTACTTGTTACGCTACTATAAAAAATCACTAAGGTCTCCGTAAGCACCCCCGAAGACTTCGTTATAACTATGTCGTTTCTAACAGAGTCGAAGACCAATCGTGGAGCGATGACCTGGAATCCCTAGGGTATATGTTTATATATTTTGCTCGTGGGTCTCTACCATGGCAAGGCTTAAGGGCTGTAATAAATGACGAAGAACTTGATCTTATAAAAGAAATGAAAATGAGCTTGTTAGGCGAAGAACTTTGTGATGGCTTGCTGCTTATTGAGTTTGCCAAATATATCAACTACACGCGATCAGTGGATGCTAGGGACAAGCCTAACTATCGGTATCTTCGCAACCTATTTCGCAATCGCTTTAGGTCCGAGGGTTTCGAGTATGATCATGTCTTCGACTGGACTGTCAAAAGATTCTTCGAGCTCCATGGCGAGGGTAGTGTTCCAGAAGATATAGAGTAATCCACCTGTGGTCGATAAGTTGTACTCCACGGCATAGCCCGTCAGATTTAGCGTTATACGCTTCGCGACTATAACAGGTGGCTGGCTAGCATTCCGAGAGGGGAGGGAAGGTGTTGATCGTCTTAGTAGCAGGAACGGTCCATTTCAGTTAGCCAAGCAGGGGCTTTTGGCTTAGGTTTTAGCATAGTAGAGCCGACAATAAAGGCCTGGAAACCCTGCCAGAAGCGAGCTTCCTTATGAATATCAGCGCCACATTGCAGTAACACAATGTAGTGGCGTCCACCCCGGTATCTTGCCCCAGACGTGTTTATCGCCTTTTCGCAGCATAGCCACGGCGTCCTTGGGCCTTTCAGTCTCGGGTCACGCGAGGTCTATAGGCAATAACCTAGTTCACATCATAGTATAAGACGAATGTACAGCGGCCCTCCATGCCGCATGACATAACTGTGCTGAGTCATGATTCCATCATGTTAACTCAACAAACAGGGGTCAAGCAACAACCGCCGCCATCTCAGCAGATTGAACGTTATCGGCCGCTTCGTTTGGGATGCTCGCATCATGCAGCTGGTCGATGCTGGAGCTCGCAAAAATGGGTTGCTTTGTTACGACTCGTATCACTCACCATCACCCAAACCATGCGGCAAAGGCAAATTCCGGCGACTGTATCGCAGCTGCGTGGGTGGTGAACAGGCGTGTGTCCCGTTTCAGAGAATGCACGCCTTACATCTGTATTGTTTCCCCCTTGCCGTGTTGCGAGGTCCCGTTAGGAATGCGGCGCCACTTTGGCAGTGAAAGGGCAGAAGCGAGCTTTCTTGTGGATGTCAGCGCCGCATTGCAGCAACATATCGACGCCGGCCTCGAAGCCCTTGTGAATCGCAATATGCAGTGGCGTCCACCCCGATTCATCCACGGCATTCACATCGAAGCGGTGCGGATCATTCTTGTAGTGCTGTAGCAGTAGTTTGAGCATGTTCTCGCGCTGATGTAGTACGGCGTAATGGAGTGGCGATCGCTGCTGGCGGTCTGTCTCATCTACGCGGGCGCCGTGGCCTAGCAGGACTAGGGCGATGGCCTCGTGATCTTGAACGACGGCGTGGACTAGTGCGGTGCGACCGTCGCTGTCTTTCTCGTTGCAGTCTACGTCGCGCCCTATGAGAGCGCTTAGGATTCGCTCATGGCCGTTTTGCGCGGCGATATGTAAGGCACTCTGCCATCTTGCCTCCGGGGCTACAGGATTCGATGCGGAGACCTCGTTCGATTGTGAGCGAGAACGTGTTGACGACACATCACTGTCGAGCGGCGGTGGGGTGGTGGTTGCGCTCGATAGCATAGCGTGCCTCGACACGTCGCGAAATGGGCCGTCACTTAGCCCGTTACAGGATGCAGTAGCGGACAAGTGGCCATCACTCATGGGCGGGGACAGAGCCTGGCGAACGGTGGTGAGCTGTGGTGATTTAACACCCTGCGACAAGAATTCTTGTATAGTGGCTACATCCCATAAGTCGACGTTGTCTAAGCTCATGCCGGAATCGGAGTATCCGGAGCCTGCGAAACGTGGGTTGGAGGCCGGGGCAGCCGGGGCAGCCATGAAGTCGCTCGGGGCTAGAGTCGACATGGCGCTTGGTACGAAGGATTCGGCAGGGGGAGGGTTTGGGATCTCTCGATGCTGGTAGTATAGCGAGGTTGGAGGCAGGGCGATAGAGCCCTGGGCAGAAGCCGGGCCGGGCTTGCTGGCCAGGGGGGCGGCGTCGACGGAGTTGATGTGAATTGCTGGGCAGCCCGCTGCTGTTCTTTTTTCTCTGTTCCTCGCCTTGTGAGCGAGCATCACCGATTGACGGACTTGGGACAGACTGGCGATGGCGAAGGGGGGGGGGGGGGGGGGGGGGGGGGACATAAACGACTTACCACGAAACTTGCGCTGTGCGATGCGGTTCTGTTGTCGCCGGCGCTGAGTGGCATCGGATGGCAATTGAATATCGATGTCCATTGCTGGTCTGGTTGGGTCATCCAACCATCAATCGACTTGTCTATCACACGGCTATCTGTCTTTCGGATGGAAATCTGACAGCATCGATGCTTGAACGTCGGGACAGGCAGTGTTGCGGAATGGACTCGATATTGATGCGACAGTAGTTGTAGTCATGTATTGGCACTTGTACGGAACGGACGTCCTGCATTCCATCGTGGCTTTCTCTCCTTGTCCTGAGTAAGTCGGTATGTAAGCGACAAGATGGGACGATGGGACAATGCGGCTGTTGGCGCTCCTTGAGGTTAGCTGTATGGGGGTCCAGTAGCGCCACCGACGTCGTGGCATGTGGACTAGGAGTCAGCAGTACTTGGGGGCCATCACTTTATTCACCTCGGCTTGCAGGCCAATCTGTAGTTGTATGTATAAACTTGCTCTGTAACTGTACGTATAGGCACACCACTCCATAGGTAGCCGTATGCATATATTACTCGACAGTCGTATATACAGATCACGCTGCAGCCGTATGTGAATACCACCATGCAGTCGTACGAATCTATCCAGACAGACTCTATAGTCGCGTGCGTATACGTCCCGCGTTTTCCGTTGTTGGGTTCAACGGCCAGTAGCGCTTATGAACAGCCTGACGAGGTCTTGTTTATGCTCAGTCCCATAGCCTCCCTGCTAGCGGAGGAAGCTACAGGCCACCAGGATAATAATGGTTAGCTCGACGCCAAAGACTTGTACTGTTAGGAGATTTTTGGTCCTCTTTTCTCTTTTGGTATGATACTGCGAAAGGTTTATCCACTTAGTACTCAACCGGGGCTTGAATGTCGCAAAAACGACTGCATAACAGCCTTGTGAACAGCAGTACTCCTGCTATTCTGATATCTGGCGTTGAGCTAACTATCATCATCCTGGTGACTTGTATCTTAACCGAGATCTATGCTATCTCGGAATGATCGGGACAGATCGACAGAGTACTTACTACTGTTATGTCTGTAGCTCCTTGTACGAAGTATGGGCTCCGAGGGGCCCAAAACACATTCAAGTTAAGGTACTGGAGCTTCAGATTTCAGCTGGCTGCAGATTCCATGGCTAGCGTCTCTTGGCGTTTTGGTCCCGAGCATGCCGAGTTCACGGTCACATACTGGGCTATGAACTAATGCGAAAGGAGCAAGAAATCAGCCCGGATTGCGGAGAATAGCCCTCTTTCAGGCACTTTCTACAAACGCTTGAGTTTACTTTGAGGCCTAGCTTATGAACAAAGCACCAACAACGTAAGTTTTAGTATTTGCATACAAATTGGTTTCGTTTAGTTGAAACATGTTTTTCTTTCTAGAGAATTTAGATTTGAATACATCGCCGCGGTAGGCGAGGAAGGTAAATCTATATCTGCCCACTTGCCTTTTATAGCCCTAGTTTAGCGTTTGAGCAGTGGCGTCGCTTTACTACCAATCATAAATAGCCGATTCACCTTGTTTATTCCTGGTTTACAGTCCGAGTACGCGGCCTATGCAACAGCGGAGCGACGAGAGTGAGAACGTCAATTGACTATGGCATTTTCATATCTTATCTCTGCCCAATTACATTTATTTCGTATATATGATCGATAGCCAAACATAAGGCAAGCGACTATCCACGACTCAGGTAACTATCCGAGATTCTGCATTCCCGAATCACATCAACACATACCAAATCATGTACCGGTATGTGCGCCATGAGCGGCTCCAGAGCGGAATCCGCCATGCAGTTGGCGTACACTGCCGCACCGCCGGACACTGACTAACAAAGCACGGGCCGTTCGTCGGTATTACAGGCTTGAGCCGCCCAGCTAGGCAGCCCAAGTAAAGTGTTCATGCATAATTATCCAATTGGCTGTTGTCCGCATGACGTCGCTCGAACTTCAGACTGCTAACCTACCAACATAGGTACGTAATGCGAGTTGTAGCGAGCTACCATATAATGCTGAAGCGAATCGAACTAAATCCCACTATATTCTCACGGCATTCTGCTGTTGTAACTTGGGCAACTTTGAACCCACCCCGACGTTACATTGCCATGATTCATGACAGTTTAACTCTCCGCTTGTCCAAGGAGTGACAGAAATAAACAGTGGCGTCGGGAGAGGCTGGGCTATCGTTCCGCCTCAAGCGCCTAGGTAGACAAGTCTAAGTAGGTAGTAAGATAGCCTTCCCCGCCCTCCCTCGCTAATATCTTTCAGACCTGCCGTTGCCGGCCTGCTAGGATGATGCAACGAGAGAAAAGATGTCGACATCTTTTGATTCAGATATGAAGACGCAACACACTGTTGTTTGGCGCAGTATTCTGACGGTGGAGATATGGAAACGAGAGCATTTCTCTTACTACCTAGGTATGGCAAGCTATGGCCGCATTAATACTGAAAGACCAGCCCAGCCCTGGCGTGACAATGCATGCAAAGTACAGCTAATGTAGGCGAGCTGATGCAGGAGGCTGCCTGCCTTGGATCCCGGAGCAGCTAGGGGCCTATGGCGACAGGACATCCTGAACCCATCATATCTATAACCGTTATGACGCAGCTGCGCTTTCGGGAATCTTGGACACGAGTTTCTCCGCCAGGCTGTTGATCGACGCGGCGTTGGTGATGTCAAGAGTCGTGAGTTCCGCCCCCAACTCTACACGCACCCAGTTGCGCAATTCAACCGCCGCCAGAGAGTCGGTCCCGTACGCGAGGAGGGATTTGGCCGGTTCCATCTCCGTCTCTAGCCGCAGAATCTTGGTCAGTTGTGAGACCAGAAGTTCGACCGCCATCTTGGCAAGTGCAGTCCTGTCCGACTTGGCCTTGACCATCATAAGGAACGTGCGAATCTCCTGATCGGCCTGGCTGCCCTCCCCTGCCGAGGCACCGGCCGAGCTCGCCACAAACAGATGTGCGAATCTCGCTTCTCGGCTCAGATCCGAATGCGATGGGAGCGGGAAGGATATGCCCGTGACGAGCTGTGCGGATTGTGGCACGGTTGATAGGGGCGGTCTGCTGTAAGACGGAGTAGCAAAGGATCTTGCGCAATGTTTCCCTCATAGATGGGTTCCCACTGGGTCCTGTCGAAATGACTATCCATACCTCCTTGTTCAGCGATATACCCCACGTCCTCGATCAGGCCAAGATCGACGGTATTCGCTCGTAGCCCGAGCGATTGGCGGTAGTAAGCGAACGCGTCTAAGAACGTATTACCAGCGGAGTAATTCGTTTGCCCTTTCTTCCCAACGATTCCCGATATGCTGGATAGCATAGTAAAGAACTCGAGCGGCTGACTCTGCTGTAGTGAAACATGATGCAGGTTCCATGTACCGTGCACTTTGCCATAGATGGCAGCATGGTACTCCTCCAGGCTCATTGTCTCGTAAGGCTTGTCCTGCCAGGTTTAACGTGGTCAGTGGTGGTTCAGAAGGAGCACCGTGATGATGGTGTTTGTGATGATGGGGTCGAGCGTCATGGTGGTTTAAGGAAGTAGGCGATGCTCAGACATTGACTTACCCTTAAAACCATAGCCCCCATGATGACACCCGCCACAGCCGGTGTAGCCTCCGAGAATACCTTTTCCACAAAGTCCCTATTCCCAGCGTCGCCCTTGGCTTCTGTGACAGCACAGCCGTAGGCTTCGCAATTCAGAATTGTTTTGGCTGATTGCTCATCGTAAAATGCCACTGCGCGAGCATACGATGATGTGCTTAGCACCGTGGCGTGCCATATGGATCGCCAAGTTGCCGCATAGACCCTTCAGGCCACCCACAATCAGATAAGAGGCATCGCCACGGAGGCACAATTGATCAAGCGCCGGCCGAATAGGAACCTCTACATCCCGTCGCCCCATATCAGAAACGACAACCTTGCCCATGTGACGTCCGCTACGGATGTATGCAAGGGCGGATCCGACCTCGTCAAAACCAAATGTAGTAATTGGGTGCACAGGACCGATGTGTCCCGAATTGACGAGATCAAATATTGATCTAACAATCTAAAAGCGGGAGATTAGCAACGACTGTCATGAAGTGCCCGAGAGAGTTTGGTTAAGTCCTACCTTTCGATAAGGGCATCGGATATGTCATTGGTGTACGAGAAATCCATGGCCCGGAACGAGCAGTTACGATCAAATGGCTCCATGGAAAGACTGTTGCGGTCGACAATGTCCTTTTTCCCGATTTCAACCATGATACCGCCATCTGCACAGATACGCCACGACTCGTCAAGCATCTCTCCCGTAAGGGAGTTCAAGATGACATCAACACCTCGCCCACCTGTTGCGCGGAGGATTTCTTTAGCGAATCCGGTTGTGACGAGAAGAGAACATGTGCTCTCGCGGGATACCAAAGTTTTCGGCTAAGAAATTTCGCTTCTCCTCTGTCCCGACCGTGACGTAAATCTGCGTCTATTAGTATCGAGCACTCTATCTGTCAGCGTACTATTTGGACAGGGTGAGACTTACTTTAGCCCCGATATACTGAGCTAGCTGGATGGCTGAGATATCAACACCACCAGATGCAGAGTGGATGAGCACGGACTGGGATGCCGTTAGTATCGATACGCCTAACAGAATCCACGGGAGAAACTACCTGTCCCTTCTTCAGGTTGGCCATATCGAACAAGGAGTACATCGAGGCAAGGTAAACAGATGGTATTGTCGCAGCATCCTATTATCAATTAGTGAGCACAATTGCTTGCAAGGAATTACTTGACTCGACAAGGTCGCTCACCTCAAAGCTCATGCTATCTGGAATGGCGTGGGCTCGGCCAGTAGGGACCTGAAGACGATTTGCGTAGCTCCCGTTGTTCAAGAAGCAGACACGTTCGCCGACCTTGAACTTTGTTACCCCTGGCCCAAGTCTCGTAACAACTCCTGAGGCTTCGTAGCCAAGGGTGTACTCGTTCTCGGGAACGATTCCCATTGTCACGGCAACATCCTATTAGTTTCGATGCGTTAGTATCAATGCAGACAATGCTTCACGGATCATCAGATCTACCTTGAAATTGACTCCAACAGCCATGATCTCAACTTCAACTCTTCCATCCTGCACGGGGACTTCACTAGTATTTGTCTCGTTCCAAGTCAAACTCTGGAAAGTGCCCAGTCTTTCGACGCGCAGTGAAACAGGCCGAGGATTCTCGCGAAGCGACTGTGGTACTGGCTCCGCGCCCTCAGCTTCCTGTCGCTTGAATTCGTTGACTTGGAGGTCGGGGACAAGGCGATGAATGTAGAGAAGGCCTTCGCGCTCCGCGAATTCTGTTTCGATGTTTTTCTTTGGCCATTCACCTCTCAGAGAAGCGAGAAGCTCGGTGATGATGCCTGCAGTCGTATCCTCGGCTGTGCTGGACTGCACATCGAGGCAAACCAGTTTGGCGTTGGCATCTTCCATGCGCACCACACGGAACAGCCCGTGTGCAAGTGCTGTGTCGGGGTTCGTCACCTGATACTGGGCGCCCTGAGTCACCCAAAGTATGACAGCACCAGTACTAATCAGAGCCTTCAACCCTTCCCACTGTTGGTTGCCAATCTTGGTCATGACTGGAGTGTCCAATTCATCAAGAACAAGTACTACGCTCTTGGAAGTCACGTCCGGGAAAGAGCATGTTTGATTTAACACATTCCACCCATTCTCCTCGAGACCGACACGTAGAGCAGTTGAGAGCTCTGGGGCACCATCTTGAAAACGCGCGACGACAAGGTCTCGACGGGCTGTATTGTCTAGTTCGGCTGCCTTGACTCGGGTCAAGTAGGCTGCTATACCAGAGGTAGACATAGGGATTTCCAACGATGTACCGAGCTCCTGGGCTGCCATTAGGGGCTGAACTTTCTTCGAGACAAAGGCCTCGTCCGATGGGTTCTGGGCAAATTCCGCCAACATCTTCTTGTCCACTTGCAGGTCAGATGTATCACCGGCTGAGCTGGCAGGTGTTGAAACAGTTGGCGGGGTCGCGATCGCGTCGGACACTGTTAGGATAGAACGCGTGGGCGTTATAACAGTGCTATTGTGACCAGAAAATCTAGGCGTGCTAGGTAAGACAACACCATTCACGGATTCATTCTCGTGCTCACTTGCGGACTCTGACTGAATAAAGGCAGCTTCATGTTGCGTCCATAACACAAAACTGCTGGGAGCCAGAAGCGGCTTGATGTTCTGTGTGAGGGTGGTGACGTCGATGTCTACATCGGAAGACATCTTCACAATGACAAGATTGTATTCCCCCTCGGTCAAGCCTAGCCTCTCGCTGTCGGGCTTAATGACGTAGAAGGCAGAGTTTCTCTTGCTCTCATGCGCTGTCTGGACACCTATGAGGTTCCTGGCATCGGATGATGCGAAGTCGTACCGAAGGTAAGATGCTCTGGATGCAGCATCTCCAGCTTCAAACCACATGCAAGAAGAGTCCGACAGGTCGAGGTTAATCTCCAGCACATTCAAGGCGGGTTTCTTATGGGCCACAAGATCAATCACGTAATCATGCTTGTTCTCAGACTCAGCGACAAGCAGGCCATCCAGCCGATCCTGCGTCATGAAAGTAATGTCTGGCTTCCAGCTGATCTCGTTAAAGACGTGGGGGTCGACTTTAACACCGGTATCGAGCTTGGCGAAGCGGAGGCCTGACATACGCATTAAGAGAGTGCTGTTTTCTCTGCCATAAACGGCACAGTTTGCGAGATAGCTCTTTGCCTCCTCGGTCCGGCCACGACCGGTGTATTCCGAGCTAGCTACCGAAAGGCCCTCGGTCAAGTTCACGGGTACTTGTTGATGACTGCAAACCATTTGTTAGTCAATCTCTTGTGGCTAAAAGATGCATTCGAAGATGAAATGGATTGTGCTCACCAAGGTCGTCAATAATTGAGGGCACTAAGACCGCATTGATCGAGCTTCGCTCTCCTGCCCACAGAGAAGGTGTCACGGTCTGAAAACAACCATCGAGAGCTGCCGGATGGATGGGGTAGTAGGACTGGGGATCCCACTTCGATTCGGGCTCGGAGAGCGATACCAAACTGCGACCGTGTCTACGTCCACTTCTAGATTCGACGCTGAGGAGCTTCTGGAAACTGGGGCCAAATCCGTAACCTGCTTCTGTTTGGGCTCTGTACCACATCTGGCCAGATGTAGGGTATCGTAGGGGCGAAACCTTGTCGTCAATTGCCGATTCCCCAATGGGATCTTGAAGACGCACCAGACCTGAGCAGTGCTCAATCTCGTTGTCCCCATTGATTGATGAGATTCGGAACTCATGCCAGACTTTGGGACCAGGTTGTTGAGTCAATGTTAGCAGGATTTCCGACTCCTTCCCATCTTCCAAAACAAGCGCTTTGTCGAACCGTGTATCTCGGAATCGGTAGCAAAGGTCATTCGCAGTAGCATCGACATAGGTTCCAGTGGTATCCAAAGCCTTTGTCTTTTGGTATAAGGCTTCAAGGGCCATGGTAATGTATCCAGACCCGGGCATCAAGACATCAGGCCCCATCTTATGATCCTTCAACCACGGGATGTCTGCCAGGTTCAACAGCTTCCGCCAAGTTGGTGTTTTCCATGAGGTCCCGAGAATCTTGCTACCAAGCAAATCATGGTTGACGAATCTCTTGAATCTCCAGTCTTTGCTAGAGGCATTCTCGTGCCAATATTTGATCGAATGATTCCAATGGTAGTTGGGAAGGTCAATGATTGTTCGCGGTCTATTGGCTAATACCGCTTGAGTATCATATTCATTGACGTGGGCCAGATTTACAGATCCTCCAGCGACGAATAGGTGACCTGCAAGATCGAAGATTGACTTTCCGGCACCAGCACCTCTGGACCACGTCGGGAAGTATGAGACATCAGAGCCCTGGCCTGGTAGAGCCTTCCTGATTTGTGAAATGGGCCCGGAAAGGGCACCTGATGGTCCGATCTCGATCAAGAAGTTTGGTGCATTAGTGTCAGAAAGCATCGTGGTCAATGCCTCGTCGAACCGAACTGGCGAAACCATGTTTGCTCTCCAATACGCCGTGTCCGTAATTTTGTCCGTCATTTTGGTGCCGTGAACTGACGAGTACATGACGACCTCAGTTGAGCCGGTGAAGGGATTGAAGGCGTTGTCCAAGAGAGCTTGGTACTCTTCGCCGATAACACCCATAAGCTTGGAGTGGTAAGCCAAGTCAACTTGCAGAAGTCTTGCGAAGAAACCTGCGCCGGATATATCGGCTCTGAGGGCTTCCAAGGCATTTTGTCTCCCAGACTATGAACTCAGAGTCAGTATCTATATGTTGAACATTGGATGAAACCAAGAAAAGCCATGGTCGTACTCACTATTGTCAAGCTCGAGGGGCTGTTGTAGCAGGCAATCCATGCGTTTCCCTCGTAATTCTTCAGGTACGCAGCTACGGCTTCAGCACCTAAGCCAACAGCCAGCATACCAACATTTGACTCGGTCTCCGACTTGCAGTTCAACGCTGCGCGACCTCTGTAGAAAGCTGCTTTGATGGCATCGGAACGAGAAAGATGACCTGAAGCATACGCCGCTGCAATCTCTCCAGACGAATGACCTACCACACACTGGGGTGCGATACCCCAATCCTTAAGGACAGCGAGCATGCAGATCTGCAATGCCGTCACAAGAGGCTGAGAGAACTCAGGCTGCCGAAGGTGTTCGGCCGTGCGTGGCTCAATCAATTCACCTATCACATGTTAACGGCTTGCTTTTGATAGTCGTTCGAGAAGAGAAGCTTACTTAGAAGAGACCATGTAGGAGGCTGGGGAAGACCCTGCAACACTTGGTCCAGCTCATCCAGAATCAGGCGGGTGGAAGGAAAGTAAGTAACCAAATCCTTCCCCATTTGTGGCCATTGAGCACCTTGACCAGTAAACACAAATCCAATCCTGGGGGTTTCGGACTTCTTTTTTCCAGTGGTCAATGAGCTTTCGTCAAGATCTGTGCTTTTAGTCGTGATGAAACCCCTTCGGAAAAGTTTGGAGCGCTTTTCTGAAAGGGTATAAGCGAGATCAGCGAGATCAACGCTCACCCGCGGGTTCATCAGATGAGTGGCGATGCCATTAACATTTGACTTCAGGGTGGTTTCATCGTTGGCCGAAAACACCAATAACGAGGGCCGATCGGCTTCTTGCCTATCAAAGTCGAAGTCGTCATCATCCGACAGATACGACGATACATGGCGTGGACCTTCAGATACGGCTGGCGCTTGTTCGATAACAACCTTGGGGGAACCAATAAGTTAGCTTCGGTTCGGTTCTACAATCCTCGATGTTGCTAAAGAGAAGAAACCCACATGGACATTGGAACCGCCATATCCAAATGAGTTCACACTTGCGCGTCGTATAGAGCACTCAGGCCATGGAAGAGCAGTCCGTGAAGCTTTGACTTTCCAACTGGCGAAATCAACTAATTGATGTCAGCGGCGGAACATATTCAAAAATTCCAAAGATACCTTACTTTTGGGACTAGGATTCTCGAACGTGGGATTTCCTGGTATGAGCCCCTTTTCTATCGCCATTGTGGCTTTCATGAGGCCCGAAATCCCTGCTGCTGGTTCCGCGTGTCCTACATTACTTTTGATCTAGCAAGATATTATGTCAGTATGCTAACTAGTGCAGAAAGATAAGGACAGAAGAAAAACATGGTATCAGCATTTAAATGTATGTGAACATACCGAACCAATAATCAGGGGCGTGTCTGCGGAGCGTGTGGCCGCAAATACGGAGCTAGCGCCTCCGACCTCAGTCGGGTCTCCAGCCTACGGCTTGTTAGCAGATTGATTGCAATAAACTCTGCAGACAATGATTTACCTGCGTGCCGGTTCCGTGGCATTCCAAATATGCTGTACCATTGAAGTCGGTGATCCCAGCATTAGCGTAGGCTGATCGAATAGCCACGGCTTGGGCTTCGGCACTGGGGCTAGCGATACCAGGAGTGCGACCATCGCTGTTATTAGCGGAGCCCCGGATAACTGCGCGAATGGGATCACCATCACGAATGGCGTCAGAGAGCCGCTTGATTATCAGGCTACTTACGGCTTCCGCTTTGACGTAGCCGTCCGCAGAAACATCGAAAGTGTGACATAGACCTGTAGGCGAATGGGCATTCCCGACGGCCCCCGTATCCATGACATGTTCTGGGTTAAGATAGAGATTGCTGGTTGCAATGATAGCCGTATCGATCTCACGTGAATGCAAGTAGCGACAGGCGACATCAACACCAATCATGCTGCCGGAACAGGCGGTATCAATGGTCATACTATACGCCCATGTTAGCTTGTATTTCTTGCTTTCGATCGGAGCGTTGCTTGCCTCGGCCCTTTGATATTTAGGAAGTGACTCAGCCTGTTTGCTAAGATGGCGCGGCCGGCTCCTACGGTGATATTCGCCGGTCGGTCTTCCGGGTCGCGTGTTTGCATGTCGGCGTAGTCTATAGTTTCGAGTTAATATCAGTGTACCTTTAAAAGGAAGAAGATAACTTGAACTTACCTGAGGCGAAAGAACCCACAAAGCAGCCCACAGGACCACCATCGAGGCTTTCTAGAGTGACACCAGAGTTCTCCAGCCCCTCAAAAACCACTTCAAGCATTTGACGTTGGTTTGGATCCATTGAGATTGCTTCCACCTTTGAGATTTGGAAAAATGAGGCATCGAAGTCCGCTGGATCGATGCCGTCCAAGAACATACCGCCCAAAGGGCGCATAGTCCGTGGTTTATGTGAACCATCCCAGTGCCCGTCGATATTGAATCTGGACTTGGGGACTTTGTTTGAGGCCACTCCGCCGTTCTCGAGGAAGCTCCAGAGCTTCGTGGGATTTGTGTTTCCGCCAGGCAAACGACAGGCAAAACCAATGATGGCCACTGGCTCCTGGACGAAATGTGAAGACGCCATAGCTTTGAAGTAGAACGATCTAAGAGTGAAAATGGTAATTCTGTCAAGTCTTCCTGTTTTCTGACAAGAGCCGGCTTGTTACGAGTGTGAGTTCCTGCTATTGCATCGTGGAGCTGTTAAGAAGTGTGCTGCAGTTATATATGGCGATAAAACACAGCAAGTTGGATATGATCTAACGAGCTGCGCCATCAATTGTTTGCCTATACAAGGCAGCAGTATCGGTGATCAGCGACATAACAAACAAGACTCTCTACTGTTATCGCATGCACGGTTACTCTTTCGAAGCCTCCGAAGTCCGCTCTGCTGCGTCATAGTGGCAAACTGTGGCATGGCGTTCAACTGATACCAACCACCACTGATGATGCTATTGGCACAACTTGTGTGTAATTGGCCCTTAGTAAGAGTCAGACTCTGACAATACGTCGATGATGTTCTTCGATTATACTGAATGCATGCAAACGGAAGCCTTTTTTTTGTTCGGTGGTTGATGTCCGAGGCCGAAATCCCGTCATGAGGCTCATACGAAGTCTACCGCAGGCGATGCGTCGTCAGCTGATGAGACATGAGAGTAGTAAGATCAAAGTCGTAAAAAAACAGAGAACAGGTTGGGTAGAGGTTTCTATGGCGATAAGAAGCTGATAATCTTGCGGTTGCATGAGGGATAAGCTTACAATACCTCTAGGTCATTCGCCATGCATAAGTTGTTAACCCACATTACGTTGCATATATGGAGATGAAGATTATCGGGGTTTTATCCCGACCCACTTACATTGCTACATTGAATTGGTAGGCTTATTCGATTCCTCACCTAGTCATGCAATGTAGCTCTGTAACTTTCTTTTAAGGCCCTCTAATTGGAGGCACAAGATCTGACGTACATGAGATCGAAGTTGAGCTCCTATCCTCCAACAGTTTATTTGTTGATCTAGATTTAACGTGAATCTTTTATCGTGCCTCTTCGTCAGATATTCGGATGTCATAGTGCGAGGATAATCGAATTGAGCATATTACGAGGAACGCCCTTTACCATCCATATGATATCAAGTTCCCGAATTATCAGAAGATTTTCTTTGCTATAGATCAACTCTCTGTGCTTAGTGGCTTTGAAAGGTCGAATTCTACGTGCATGAATATTCTAAGATGGCTCCTATCAGCGCATTTCAAGTCATAGAATGCCGGACGATCGACAACACGACCATTCGGGGATGTTTCTATGCAGTTGCTGGTCCGGCACCCGCAATCATCATGACACCTGGGGTAAGTCTTAAAACATCGAGATAGAACTCATAATCGTCCGATGCTCCACTCGAGTTGTACAAAACTACTGATGCAGCATGCTAAATCTGTTGTAGTTCAATTGCGTGAAAGAGATGCTCCTGCCAGATGTTGCGGAAGTATTCCAATCATCGGGTTTCAACGCTTTCATTTACGATCCTCGAAACATCGGAGATAGTGACGGATCACCAAGAAACCAGATTGATCCCTTGCGACAAGCTGAGGATCTCACAGGTAAGCAGTTTGCATTCAAACGTCATAGACGTCAGCTCACATGTCGGTATCACTGGCAGACATCATCACACACATCAGTGCTCTCCCAAGTGTCGATGCATCGCAAATTACCCTTTGGGGCATGTCATTTGGTGCCACGGTCAGTGCTTGCACAGCTTCTCTGGATCGTCGCGTCAAAGCACTAGTGATGGTCTGTCCTATTCTAAGCTTCGTAAAGCCCGAAAAGCGTGAAAAAGCCTTCGTTCAAATCATCAAGGACCGGCAATCCCAACTTCGCGGCAACGAAGCGTTCACGCTGCCGCCTTTCAATGCCAGGGGCGAGAACCCAATCGGGATGGCGGGCTCGGGAGGGCCCGGCGGCCTCGAATCGTTCCAATTCATGAATGCCGTGATCGATAGGGGCGCGCCCAGCTTTCGCAATCGCATCACTCTGCAGTCGTACTACAAGTTGGCACTGTTCGAGCCGAAGTCACTGCTTTGTATGCTTGATGTGACACCCGTCATGATGATTGTACCTGAGTTAGGTAAGTTGAGATCCTCAGTTTTGAGAGTCCGTTGCAGCGCACGAAAAGAGATTGCTATGAATATGGACAATTAGAAGTTTGAAGACTAATGAATCACTATAGATGCCATGTCGCCACCCGAGGAGCAAATTGAAGCTTTTGAGAAGTTCCAGCAGCCCAAGGAGTTGTATACTGTCAAAGGCAAAGGACATTTGACCGTCTTGAGCGGAGATGGTTCGGAAAAGGTTTCGCAGGCACAGATTCAGTTCCTGGAGGCAATTCTTCACGGAGGGCTCGCTGATTAGATCAGAGTCTCATTGGGACAATAACTATAGATAGACTTTAATGGCCATACCTGTTTGATCAATATTAGTACCTAAGTGCCTAGGTAATATTTGGCTCACGTAAACTGTAGCGGGCGCATCAAGATCTCTCGCCCACCTTCTACCAACTTGTAAAGAAATGTAATTGTGTCTTGATGTCCTGGGTCGAGTCTGGCATCAAGTGGGCAGCTCCTTTCCGAATAGCAAATTGCAGGATTTGTCATTGCTTCGCCGCAATCATCGCGTACTTACACATAATACAGTTAGGAGTTGTGACAACATCATTCAGGGACTTTTACTAGGTACCTGGTAGTTCCCCGCCATTCCGCATTAGCCGCAGGTATCCATGTACTGTACTATTTACCGGGACCTAATGCAAGGAAGGAAACGGGACCCACGGCTGCCATGTGCTAATGCAAGTAAGCTGCAAGGTAAGCTGTAAGCAGAGCTTAGCGCCATGTGCGATGTAAGCTAGAGCGAAGTTCCTATTCTCTCGCATGCAACGGACCTGAGGCACTGCTGATGGAATGACGCACTCACGTAAACTCACGTAACTCATGAAGTACGCTTACCAAGAATTGATTGAGTGATGAACGATTACCAAGCCCCTGAGACACGAAAGGCTTTGGTCCACTGAGACATGACCATAAGAAACACTAGTATTTATTTGCTCCCTCGCCTGGTGAGGTTTATATAGAGCCTTTGAAAACCATCATTGAATATCATCATCCAATACCATTATCCGAATCACAACGGAAGAAACAGCAACATACATTCATCATGGCATCCCAAACAGTTGTTCTCATCACCGGCACCACGCGGGGTATAGGCGAAGGTATCTTGAAGGAGTACCTCGCCAAGCCAAACCACATCGTCATCTCAGCGAATCGCGATCCCAGCAACACCGCATCACAGGTTCTACTAAAGTACCCCACGGCCCAGAACACCAAGCACATTCTAGTCAAGGTCGACTGCGATACTCCCACAGATCCCGCCAATGCCGTCAAAGAGCTAGCCTCTCAGGGGATCGACCATGTAGACATCCTCATTGCCAACGCTGGCATCGCCCTACTGTGGACCAGTGTTGCCGAGGTCAAGCCCGAGGAGATCCAGAAGCACCTGGAAACCAACGTCTATGGCTTCCTTCACCTGTTCCAGGCTTTCTTGCCTGTGCTGCAGCGCTCCAAGAAGCCTACTTGGGTGACTATTGGTTCATGTGCCGCTTGGCTCACGGTATGTATAACACCACAATTCATAAATTTTATAAAATTTTCAAAGGGAAAGCCCCGCTGACCATGCCACAGTGAGTAATCGCAATCGGAGCGAAAAGCCGATGATGTTGTACTGATAACGCGTAGGGAAATGATCCCGATGAAAAACGCTGCCTACGCGCCGACAAAACTTATGACGCACTGGTATACCAAGGCGATGCACATCGAGCACCCAGAGCTCTGCGCATTCCCCATCGACCCGGGGTGAGTGAAACTACACCAACCCGATTAAGTAGCAACGGCCCTGAGACTAATCCCATTTTCCCAAATTAGCTGGGCGCAGACCGATCTGGGCAACCGAGGCGCTGCTGCGTTCGGCTTCGAGCAAGCTGCCGTGCCTGTCGCCGACAGCGCCGGCGGTATTGTCAAGGTTGTGGATGCAGCTACGCGCGAGACTCATGGCGGCAAGATGTGGACTCACGATGGCAAAGATGTTGCGTGGTAATCGCAAAGGTATCAGAACGAGCGACTGTCGCCTCATGGCCGGTGTTTAAGAACTCCTTTGTGGATTAGCCCCGCGCAATTAGCTACTCTAGAATTACCATGATTTTTTGACCTCTTATTTATCACGTCGATTCTATGCAAGCAAAGCTGGTTTTATCTGATAACCCAAAAGCACCTGGTGAGATGATCGTTCACTGCATCATCCCTAGGTACCTAGTTGTTCGGGAGGGGTGAACTAATTATGAGCCCTGCAGTTAGTTTTTTTGAATAAGGACTACCTAGTTCGTGTTGCAGGTGCCCTGTCATGCACTAGGTATTGTACGGTTGACCAGTGTCCGTAGTGCTAATATAGCCCACTTCGGCTGGCGCGCAACTAAGACATTGATTTATACTATCGCGTGAGAGCTGTTTTTGGACTGAAGTTCATAAGCAACGAGACAAGATCTATACACACAACGCAATGAATCTTTTAAGCGTATATCGTGTTATGTTAGGTACCTGCAAGTACCAGATAAAAAAGCTCGACCCATAAATTCCCACCAACTTACCTATGTGTGTATCAATTTGTAGGGGCAGTTTGGAGAAATCGGATGAATGCGGACTACATGATTCCAACTTGCTGATATTGATTCAACCATGCCGCTGTACATTTTAGGCTCATAGCTGCAATCTTTACAGGCACAAGAAGAATAACACATACTATCAAACGACATCATGCCTAGCAATGCATTGTTACTATCTAGCTCAAGAAACTTGAAAGAAATGGTCTAGTCTATTGAAAAGAATAAGAAAGTAGTCAGTTGCCTATCAGAAAAGTCTAAAACTTCATACAACCATGTGAATGGAATAGTAGAATGAACCGAAGGAACTAGTTGGACCTGCATAGGCGTCCCTCGTTGTCCGGCTTCACACGGTCACTACCAACAGATGCCGACCCATACAGCAAGAAAGCGGGATCGTATTTTTCCTTGACAGCCAAGAGTTTCGGATAGTTCTCACCAAAGTAGTCATTCTTCCAGTCAGGGTTGTCGAATGTCGCCTCGTTGATGTAGGCTCCGCCACCCGGTGTCAGGGCCTTGAGCAAGTCTTGATTGACGTTCATCTCGGCCTGTAGATCCTCAACGACGGAGATAGGGCCGTCGAGGTCGAAGTATACGTCCATATTGAGCCAGTACAGCGAATCACGCCATGCCGGTAGCACGACATTGTCTCCGGGGCGGTTCCCGATGCGGGCATGCGTGACATTGTTCGCGATGCCATTCACGCGAAATGGATGGGTGGGGTTCTTCGTAGTTATGTTGCGAAATGTGGCCATGAGACTCGGAAGGTTATCTTGCACGGCCTTCCGCTGGATTAATCGTCCTCCTATGTTGTTGTTCGTAGTGTAGTCGCCGTACGGTAGATCAGGGTTGTAATGCGTGAAATGCTCATGATAAGTCGGCATCCCACTTGTCGAGTAGGTGTATTGTAAACCAAGCTTCTTCAATGTCTCAATGAAGGGATTGAATGCATCTGCGATGGCTCCCTCCGTTGCATCGGGCAATGTTGAAAAGTACAGTTCGAAGAAGCGGTCCGAGAACCCCCAGAAGGTATTGAAACCAGGTATCTGGTCAAACACGAGCAACTGTCTTTGCCAGGCCTCAACAGCAGCCCAATACGCATCGTCATCGCCCGTGTTCGTAAAAGTCATCTCCACCCCAGCTACAGGGCCGTCGGGATGCGCTCTGGTAGTCTGCGAAATGACAATAGCGTAAGCACTACCGCCTCCATTCATCGCCCAGAATAAATCAGAATTCTCAGATGGGCTGGCGACCAAATGCTTCCCTTCTGTGGTCACTACCTCGTACTCGAGAGTGTTATCCGTACCAAGTCCATAAAGGCTGCCCAATGCACCGTGGCCGCCACCTGAGACCCAACCTCCAGCTAGTCCGACAGTGGGACAGTATCCACCAGTCACACGAAGTCCGTGTCTGGAGGCAGATTCGTATACTTCGAAGGCCTGTACGCCTGCACCGAGCTTTACAGCTGGGCCGTTATAGTGGGCACTCGTATAGTTTGAAAAGGAGATGTCCTTGAGATTGTGCGTCCACAGTGCCAATGAACCCTTGCCGGTCGATCTGCCGAGATAATCATGACCAGTGTTCTTGACTGAAACGCGAATGTTCTTCTTCTTCGCGAACTTGACCGCTGTTTGAACATCACTTGCACTGCTCACATTGACAGCGTATGAAGCGAGGTTGCCAAGGGTGCATGATGCAGAGGGCGCTGTATATGGACTACAGCTCTCGTTCAGCCATAAGGGCGACATGACAGTGACAGGATCATCAAAGCTATGATTGTCAGATATCAGATGCAGGTAATTCCGGGGGATGGCTTCACCATGACTCACTAAGGCATCGTCAGATTATATGATTCTCGGGTTGTCGTGCAAACACTCTCCAAAAACGATTCGCCATGGCACATTTCAGCCAATGGTTTACCGACAATCAGTTGGCCATCCACAGATCGGTTGAAAACGCTCCATTCATGTTCGGTAGGCCATGCTGCATCGGTGGGTAAGAGCCGGCAAGTCGGGCTCGAGTGGTTCCCAAAGGGTACTGCATATACATGGGTAACGAACCCCGAAAAAGTGGCCGCGGCCAAGAGATTTGTCTTGGCATACATACTCAAGACGACAATTTACTTCAAAATCTGACTCGTTGATAACAAGGCTACCAGACTAGGACGAGATGGCAACTTAGAGGGGAATGTATGATGGTTAATGTTGTCCTAAAAGACCAGACTTTTATAACATGTCACAACAGTTCGCCGCTTCTCTGATAACTTACGCAGCCTCATTCTTACTTCGATCCTTTGATCCTTCGGTGGTAACCATGAGACATTCTCAAATAATAACCAATTACTCTTGAGAGCATGTCGGGCGCTCGCCGAACCACATGGCTGGGTACTGAGCTAATGCAACTCACCAATCATCGGGGTTCAGCTGAGGCGAAGATTGATGAGGAAGCCCGGCACTCCGGATATGGGAACTAGGGGTGAGCTGCCATAAACCCTAGTAATTCCCTCCTTGTCATCATTGCCATGCCGATTGAGTCCTATTTTCAGCCCTATGGATATCCCAGATGGCGGGCCCGAGCAAGAGTGTCAGAATGACTGTCCGTCTCCCACACCAACCGACATGTGTGAAATGCGGACAGCGAATTATGTTGTAAGTATAGTTGTTGTCCTACGGCTAACAGTGCCACATTCTTGTCTATTAGCTGCTATAAATTAAGTACACATATGTATGGCGAGTATGTCCAGCCTCCATGCCATCGCCAGGTAATTTCATACTTGCCCCTTTAGAGTAGAGTTTTAGGATTCTATGCTATGGCAACTCCCTTCATCCCTTCCGTCATCCCATTGGAAGCTTGCATCTCTTTGGGGTATAGCACTTATTACACATCGGCAGAGACTAGCGGGTGCACCGATTAGGCTGCTACACAAAGTGTTGATTGGTTAGATCGAGGTAAGCAACATGGATGTAGCAGCAAGGATGTAAGCGTGTGGGGGGAGGGGGCGGGTCCCGTCCCGCCCGTCATGCAAGATCATATGCAATGTCATGCGCTAGCAAGGGTCAGAAAACTTCCCAACAATTGCAAGTGGCTTACCAAGTGATGTAAGAGCTGTGTATTCTCATTCATACTGCTTTCAGAGGAGTCTGGTCATACCCAAGGAAGATCCTAGCAAAAGTTACACTTGAAACTGATAGGTAACTAGATATGCACGAACTGACCTGACCTTGCATACTAATTATGGACTTCGTGGTTTTGGTATAATTGTTACTAAACCATCAATCCTACCTGTACATCGAACGGCGATCTTTAGAAACACGACGTAAATGACCGTTCGCATGAAGCATTTGCTTATCTCGTTAGACACCCATCCTAACCAGTACAGTAATCATTGTGCATCTTGCCAGTTTAGATCTCTAATCTATCCTAGGTCCAGGAGACTCAGGCAGGGGTTTAACTAAGATGAAATCGATTGGCTACGTCTTATCAGACCTCTCACATGTGTACTCAGTATGCATGTAATATCGAGTTGTGTAGTAGACGATGTTATTCATAGGCTCGGTATGCGTTGTGCGTCATAGCCCACAGGAAATAACTGCATACATATGAGTGACGCTTGGAATATTTCCATAACTTGGACGCATTGCATCTTACGACCAGTATATGTAGTTGTATAGTGACTGGAACCACATTCCAAAAACTGTGCCCCCACTGACAGCAATAATCATGTCTTCATACAACCTGATACAACAGGCTCGTGCTGTTTTTCTAAGTGGCACCTATCGATGGCAACAAGTAGGACTGTTCAGCCCAACATCAGTCTATGTTGCTGTGATTCTTTGGGTAGCGTACCTAATAGGGCTCGCAGTCTATCGCTGTAATTATGCTCTACCCAGCCCCCAGAAGTTCCATGACTGATGCTAACTGATTTGCTTGACCACAGTGGTTTTCTCATCCCTCGCCAACATTCCAGGTCCTAAGATTGCCGGTAAGAACACAGGTCAGACAGAGCCACCCAAAACGACCACCACTCACAATGCAGTATAGCTTTCACATACTTCTATGAGATCTACTACGATGTTTTACGCGAAGGTCAATACTTTCGCCAAATTGCAAAGATGCATGAGAGATATGGTATGAAAAGCCCAGGGCGAATTGATTGTTTTTCACGATGTGTCCTGACCCTAATGTAGGTCCGATCGTGCGGATCAATCCCCATGAAGTTCACTTCAACGACCCAGAATTCATCGACCCCTTGTTTCCTGGCCCCGCCAGGAAGACAGATAAATATGAAGCCACTGGTCGAAGGACCGGAAGTAAGCATACGGCCCATAACAGTTTTTCCCTAATTACCTAGGTAGTTATGCAGCACTCGAATCATACTTACCTGGCGATCAGCTCAAAACTCCATCGTCGCAACAGTCAACCATGATATTCATCGCATGAGGCGCAACACAATCAACGTCTTCTTCTCGAGCGCCAGCATCCGCCGCCTACAACCCATCATGCAGGAGAACATGGACAAACTACTCATTCGATTGGATAAAGCCGGGCGCGAGAACGCCGTGCTGCCGATGCACTACGTCATCAAAGCCTGCACGAGCGATGTCATCACCAAATGGTCGTTTGGCGACTCGTTCCATTTCATGGATGAAGAGGACTTTGCAGCCCCTTACATGAAGGCTACTGATGTATTCCATCTCTTCAACCATGCCATGTGCCATTTTCCAATCGTCGGAACCATACTTGCTAAAGCGCCTGACTGGGCTATTCACACGTTCCTCCCGGGGCTGTCTGACATGTGGAATAAGAAGGGGGTGAGTCACATTCATGTTGATGAGAAGTCCCAAAATCACGCCGGATCTGAGCCTTACGACTAACTCCATCGCGTAGCTTTGGATGGAACAAGTACTGAACATCAAGAACTCTCCTAACCCAGACCGCGTTAAGAGTACAATATTCGAAGGTATCCTCAACAGCAAACTGCCCGAGGAAGAAAAAGCAAATGATCGGCTTGCTCACGAAGCCCAGCTAGTCGTGTTCGCAGGACAAGGGACAACTGGTATGACCTGCATCACACGGTACCTAAAGAAAGATGAAAAGTCGAGGGAAGCTAACACAATCTGTCATCTGCCAGCATACACTCTTAGCGCTGCCATCTATCAACTGCTCGCCAACCCAAAGATCCTCAAGAGAGTCAAAGATGAGCTAGCGGAAGCAATTCCGCGGGCCGGAGGCATTCCCACATATCACCAGATCGAAACGCTACCGTACTTTAATGCGATGATGCAGGAGATCTTGCGAGTACACCCGGGCATCGTCTCCCGGCTACCCCGCGTGTCGCCCGATCAGCCCATCATCTACCAAGAGAAGACGACCGGGAAGCAGTACGTGGTCCCGGCAGGTACTCCTACCAATATGACGATACAGATCGCGCATATGAACCCAGAAGTATTTGAGGACCCGTATGAGTTCCGCCCAGAACGCTGGTTAGAGGATGGCAACCAGAAGTTTCATAGGTTTTGCGCGAGGCACACGGAATTGCATTGGGTGAGTACCCAAACTCTCAACATCTCGACAGTAGAAATCAAGCCACGTCATCTCATTCGATCACCCGAGTGTGATTCTTTCACTGACTGACATGAGCGCACAGCATGAACTTCGCCCGCCAAGAGATGTTTATCATCCTTGCCACGGTTATGCGCAAATATGATGTCTATCGGGGCCAAGAGGGGCCGACTCTGGAGTTATACGATACCGTGCGCGAGCGTGATATTGATGTTGTACGCGATATGATTATTCCATTCCCTGCTAGGGGTAGCCATGGTTTACGGTTGCGAGTCAGAGCCTAAGCTTCTAGAGCGAGATCATGCATCGGCTTTTTAGCTACTAGGTACGCAATGGAAAAACAGGAATATGTCTTTCCGTGTCTAGCGATTATCTGAATAGCTGTTCCGACTTTCACGAGCATGTGACTATCCGCCAGCTTTGATAGCTCCAAAATCCAACTTGTAATAAGCTGCTATACTGACGATATAACTGAATGAAGTCGCTTTTCGTGAATCATCATTTTGTCGCGCAGAATTCTAGTCTCGTCTTGTACAGGACAATCAACTAGCGGTGTAAGCTCGAATACTACAGCTGAATGTCCCTGGTGGTATTGGGGGCGGTATGCAGGTGCTCGGATATTCGTAAAAGCAGAGCTGAACCTGCGGTTATCAGACTGTTAATTACAGTTGGATGTTTTCTGGCATGATTGTGAATATACTGTTTACAGTCTGTTGATATGTAGTATATAAGCTCTGCAGATAAACAATAAGCAGGTGGGATCAATCCTACAATTTCATGTCCAATCCGGATGCGACTTTAAACTCAGCTCTTCTTAGCCGAAATGAGGTCAAATAAAGCGTAGGATTCTCGATACGGCGTAAACAGAGTTAGGATATTCGAAAGCTGCGAAAGGAGCTAAGCGAGTTTTTAATAAGGTGAGCATCACCCACCAACCCTTTAGGTCACATCAAAGATAGATACAAATATCGCATTTTTAACAAGCTGAATGCCACTGGACCCGATACTCTCACCAAAATCATACACACACACACACACACACACACACACACACACACACACACACAAGCCCATCCAAGATGCGTACCGCAATTCCAACCTTCCTCGCCGTCCTCGCCGGTGTAGCCCGCTCCCAGCCTATTGACCTCATTGTAGAGAAGTTCACGTGCGGCACATATGTCAACACGACGGTGAATTGGGATCCACTCGATATGGATTTGAAAGACCCCAAGGTGCTGTCCAAGGTGTCGGCGCTATACATCAATCAGGAAGTCGGTGGGAGCGCATACACTTTCTTCTGCTTTGCGCGTAAGTGAGAACCCTTTTCCTCTCTGTGAGGGGATGACAGCAATATGCCTATTTATACATTTATACTGACTTCAACGGTTTGCAGACGGCCCCAACGGCGAATCTTATAACCGAGAGGCGTTCGATTTCGAGCACCCGCTGAGGCTCTCGACCGGCAACAATGTCGTGGTTCAATACATCGAATGCTTGACTGAATAAGCGCCGCTGCAAGCCATTGGCTTGTATGTTTGGCCCATTGTTATCTCTCAAAGAGGTTCAGTCTGGGAAAAGTTAGATGTCACGAATGGTATTGGGCTCAGCGGCTACGAGAAGAGGGCGGGACCGTCGCACCGCCAGACGGAGTGAGCAATAGCATTCGGGTCCGGTCGAGCAACATTACTGCCATCCGCAATTGGTGCAATCGCACAAGTGAAGGGTGATCAGATGCTACCGCCGATTATCTTTGCTTTGCTTTGCTTTCTGAGTGGCAATCCTTCTCCTTTGACTCCGGCTGCCAGGAAATCATGTGTAGTCGAAATGCTTGTATGTATATTTCTCGTTAGATGGGGATATTGAATTATTGATATCGGCGAGGAAATGTGTCTTAAATGTCAAAAGTCTCAGTGCAGGAGACATCTCATAGCGTGCACCCCAATACGCCAAGAGTTTACCAACCCCGGTTTCGTGATCAGGGGACTCACAAGTTGACCCACTGGCTCCTCGGAGCAACGAATGATGTCTCGTGATCATGATAATTACAGTCACCAGAAGTCGACACTGGCGGGTCTGGCCCCGGATTCATGAATACGCGGGGAAGATGCAAGACAAAAGTCCCCGCGCAAACGACCTCTGACGTGTTCGAGCTATACTAGAATGAGTAGGCATTATCTCAAAAGCTGGACCATGATGATGGCCCATCGTAGTAGATAAGTGTTAAATGCGAGAGCAAACGTGGCTTCATATCATATTAACCCCTGGCGTCGCCCAAGTTCTACATCATAAGAGTCAAAGGGCACAATCCAAGACAGCGCCCTGCATCCGTGCACGATCTTTTGATCTCTCACCAAAATGAACAACAGTCGCCGCCGTCTATACGGCACTCCGGGTCAAAATACAGCTAAACCTCCCGAGTCACAACATCCCGAAACATTCGTCGCCGAAGATGGATTCAGCATGCATAAACGGGACCAAATGTATCGCATGAGTGAGACCATGCCAGGTCGTCGCGAAGCTGAATACCCCTCCTTCAACAACCTGGGCCTAAACGTCCTCGAGCGCGCAGTGCAACCGCCCGTACCCATCGAAGGCGACGAACATAAGCGTCGGGAGAAGCTTTGGGAAGATGTGGCCCAGGTTACTAAGGAAGCACTATCAACCATTCCGCCGGGAACCCATGTTGCTGTTACGGCCAACAGCGGTCCTCATGCTGAGAATCTTGAGATCCATCCACCCAGCAGGTCTATACCGGGAGCTAGCGTCGGCTTGCTGTATGTGGCCGAATTCCGGACCGAGGATCAGCCCATCCACGAGGATTGGATACAGATCGCCGTGCCCGTCCGCTCAGACGAAGGCCGACTCTTCGCCGGAATCCGGCTAGTTCCAACTGTGCTTGACTGCCCTCAGCTCACTTTCACTGTCTTCAACTTGACCAACATGTCCGTGCCTCTGGACTTTAGAAATTTCGTTAGAGATCACCTAGATCTACCATATGGCTCAATCTCCAACTCCTGGGTTCCAGTCAATCTTGGCTGCTATTTTCATCAAGGCGGCCTGTTCCGATCAGAATACGACATAGTCAAAGCGAGCTTCGCGTGGGATGGTGACCTTTATAGCTGGGACGAAGCTATCATCTTCACTCGAAACCCAATCGCAATCGTTACCTATAGCAAGCCGGAGCGCAGATTTGAGAAATTGGCCGAGGACACGATATTCGAGCATGTGAACTGGTTTCATGTTGTCGATGGACAGCTGCGAGGGGGGTATCAGAAAGAAACCAGGCGAGCTGATGTGATTGCTTGGGATAGCGATGGTATTCCTCAAACAACAATACAGGCATACTTGAGGACATAGACATAGTAAGGACAGTTGCAGCACAGTGGCTGCAGATAAATAAGGGCTAGCTTTAACTAGGTATATAAGCGCAACACAATTAGAGACTTTGATGTTCAGGAAGTCATGAACTACAGAATCACGTGTTGGTATGGAGTACGCATCTCAAATGCTTTTTATTTCTTTACATCTATACCAATGATAGGCTCTGCCCTGTCATACATGTATGTCTGGACCTTGACTTCTCAGCCCCTCGACCACCTATTTACAAACGTACTGTGGCATTCTGCCTTGCCCTCTTCATGTGCCCATTTCTACTTCTTCTTCATCAAGCCCAGGCACAGCTCTTCATACGCAAGATCGAGTTCAATCTCGAAACGCGTGACTTGATCTGCGGAGAATGGCGAGAACGTATACTCGTATTGTAGGCGCTGTTCGAATTAAGTCAGCATACAATAACCTATACTGCGGACGAGCTAACGTTCTTACATCGACGCCGGTCACTTGGTTCGCAGACAAGGTGTATTGGTAGGTCAACAAGGGAGCTAGCCATAAGTAGCTTGCGTCCTTCATCCATGCGAACTCTTTTTGAGTTGGGTAGGCGATGACCGTATCAACTTGGATGTCAACGCAGCCAGAGTACTGAACTGCACGTTTGATAAACCCCTCGGTTCTACGAGCTTTGGTCAGCATCGTTGCAACTTCCAAGACATGGGTCAATGACAGGTAATAGACTTACCGCAGCATCGCAGTGTTGGCCTTGCAGGTACCGATGATGAAATTGCTGGGTATCTGAGCGGAGTTTGGAGGCCCTTGGATTTTATTCACATGTACTCCGCCGTAAGAAAAGGCGCATCTATGCAACCACTAGAGAGGTATATATCAGTCTTGTGTCTCATGGGCTTATCAAAGTCGTCATCTTTTGGAGCTTACCTCTGCGGCCATGTCCTTGGAGCCAATACCCCACCACTTTCTCACAAGCTTGGTCTGAATTAGTGAAGAACAGTGTGGAAACCAAAAGCAGTAGAACACTCACGTCGTTTGGGCTGATGTAGTTCATGACAGCAATCTGCTGGGGATTGCGAGCAGTGGTCCCCGCGCTTCTGATCCCGCCATCGGTGACAGTAGATCTATTGGGAACAGACTGATCCTCTGTTTCTCCCTGAAGCCCGAGGTCCTTGTTCGCCTGCTTTGCTTGAGCCTCTGTCGGAAAGGGGTACATCCCACCACCGGTCTGCTCGCGAAGTTTGTCCGCTGTCTTCTCCGTCATCCAAATCTCGTACAGGCCACCGGGGTGAGTCCCGAGGATCTGCCACTTGCTTTCGTCCACCTCATCATCGAGGAACCATACCGCACCCAAAATCGGTTTGAACTTGGAATTTGTGAGCGCTGTTTCCCATGCATCTTTGAGTTGGGAAATAGCCGCAGTCTTGTTCTTGACTTCGATTGTAATACGGACGTTCAACTTGATACCTGGGATCTCCTCGTTGAAGAATCGGGACATGACGTTGAATACGCCACTCGATGCATGACATTGTTCAATGGTACCTTGTATCAACATGATCAGTATCAGGCCAACGTGTAGGGCGGGTCTTAATTACCAAATATGAAATTTTTATATTTCGGGTGTTTCTCCGTATTGGAATCCTTGATCACTGCCATCTGGCGAGTGTCAAGATCTGGCTGAGTTGTTCCAAATATAGTCCGAGGCTTCCTGATCCGCTTCGTCCCATCCGTCTTCCACATGGCGCTCTTACTTCCGGCGAATAGATTTTGAGCTTCCTTGTCGCCCTTTTCAGGATCAAGATCGAAGATAGATTTGAAGACTGAGGTGTCTTCGATTCTCGGCCCCTTTGGATTCCACAATGGAAATGGGGTCTTCCCTTTTTCGAACTTCTTGAGGTCACCATCGTAAAGTGCTCCAGTTGTTGCCCTCCCGGCCAAATCCGAGAAAATAATCATGACGTCGGACGGGTACGGCTTCTTTGCGTGTGCGACGGGCTGTACAAATGCAGTCTTGTAGTATGTGGTTTTTTTATTCTTGATGGTGTATCCACGATAGATCGGAACAGTCTGGTTTGTCCCTGTCACAAGAGACTCAATCTCAATGTTTCCGTTTGGAGTAAATCCTAATGCTGGTTAGTATCCTTTTATGAAGTTATCTGATTGAGTTGTGTGCACTTACCGTCGAAGTCGACCGGGAGATTTTCGGTAATCTGAAGACCATCGTTCACATCCAACTTCAGCTTCTTTTTAATACTTTCAAACTCATCGTTCACATTGCCAGCCATATTGACCCGGGTTCCGCACTAAGCAAACCTCAGAGGTAACAGGGTATTGGATGGGAGGGGGATGCTTGAGGCACAAGCTAGAAAACGAGACGTTTGAGAGCAGACTTAGCCCAAGCAATAGAATGTGCTAGAAATTGTCGTGATGTATATCTCAGTGCAGTGGTCTGATCTCGGCTCAATTTGAGGCAAGTGATGTCAGATGAGGGAGGTTGAGCTGTATTTTGGTCGAGGTCTTGAGAGATCTTATACAAGAATCAGAAATCCTGAAGTTTCTCAGATGGTTGCTCAACCTTCCCTTCCGACCATTAGATCCAGTGTCACGAAGTTTGTCATTCAGAAGACACACCTTGCGCTAGGCGCTATTCGTCGTAGATATCCTTTTTGACTGAGCTGGGCTTCAGCCAGCCCAGGAACCTTATTAGTTGTATATGCATCGTCAGCGATGTTCCTGATCAGTGTATCCGAATGACGCTAGATCCGTATACGGCAGTGCCTATTTTCTCCTCGCCAAATCTAGATTCGCCATCGTCACGACTGACGATCAAGCTGAACCGGCCCTGATTCCTACGCTAGTTTCAGCCGCCACCTAATTGGGAATGAGGCAGTTCATTTCTAAGGAAACTTTTACCGCGGCCGTGCCCAGGACCCTAGACCAGCTGAATTCAACGGTTCGTATCGTACCATCCCGGCCCGACCTGCATGCGAACCGCATAGTCTAGAACCCGTGGGGAAGATGCTCCATCAATTGAAGCTAACATCGCAAACAACACGGTGCCAGCTGATCACATCTCTAAGCGCTTGAAATTGTTGCGGTTTTCATAATTACACGAGCTCGGTCAAGCAAGAAGAGCTATTGGTGGACGTGCCAAAATCTCAATTTGTCTCGGCGGATTTAAGGCTCAGCTATTGAAGCGCCCCAGCAATAGTGTCTCTAGTGACATGTTTCCAAAAGTGTTAGCCTGATGCATGTTTCCTATCATCAATGACTTTGAGGGTCTTATCAACTTACATTTGAGTTCTTGTCAAATCAGCGTTCATGTTCCTCTAAGGTCTCTACTGGTTCGGTATTAGGAGAAGTCCCTTCTGGTATATCGAAAGAGCAGGGCCAGGGCTAGCATTCATCGCCGCTATGAATCTATGCCAGATCTATCATTACTATTACACACCTGAGTATTGTCCTCACCTGGTGGGGTGCCCTCATGCGCGGTCCATAGCCATTCAGTTGAGAATGCATAATCAGCAAGATCCCCCCCAGGCGCCCAGTCAAGCAAACCCGCTACTGATAACATGTTGTCCGGAGAAAGACCGTTAAGAGTTAGGAGTGGTTGGGCGAGAGGCTCTGGCATCTGCACAGATGTCGTGAATGGTGAGATAGGTGGATATAGTGTATCACTGCTGTTGGCGAGATTTGAGTTATTCGTGGGTGCAGGAGGCTTGGTTGAGTCGACCTGCATCACTTCAAAAAATCTAAGTAGCTTCCCTAGTTCTTCTTTACGATACTGAGCCACCGTATTGCCTCTTTTGATCATGTTATCAAGCAAAGCGAAGCTCTTTGCCGCATAGTTCACATCGTTGACTGGAATCGACGGGATCGCCGACATGAGGGAGATCACAAATGCGCATGAGAAGGTACTTTCGAGATCAAATGGAAGGAATGTGTCTTTGGATCTATTAACGAAGACCATGAATGCTGTAGTTTGTGCACTTACCCAGAAGCTGCTGCGATTCAACAGCGGTCAAAATGGAGAGAGACTTATGCGCGGACTCTTGAGAAGTCTTGAGTAACGCCTTGATTGGCTCGGATATGTCTCTTCTTGTATGGTAGACTGCGGTCTGCTGTTCAAGAGAATCTCTAAGTAGGCATATGAGAAGTGGTCGAGTGGCCAGTACGACGCACTTCAGTATGTCAGCAGATCATAGACCTCTCAGAGCTTGGTGGAGGATAGCCATACCTGATGGTAGTACAAGTTCAAGGTCGCTGCCACCCTTGATATAGGCACTGAGCCGTCAAGCGTTATTTCGAAGGCTTGTTCCAGCTCTGGTGCCATAGCGGCCATGCTTCGTAACACCCGTTGCACTTTCTTCAAGAATGAAGGGCCAAGCTTTCCGTCTACACCGTACACGGCTTCAATCGTTTAAGCTATGTGAATGCGGAAGAAAGTGCGAGGTGCTTGGTACTCACAATCGACCACCGTGGCAAGAAGGCGAGACATTGTGACATGAAGTCGTAGAGCCTTTTCGGTGTGGGTGTTGTCCGCGGAGTAGGGGAGACCAACGGTTATATCTTCATCTTGAATTGAAGTCGGGGCACCCATAAGGGAGGAAAACTTCCTGTCCAAGATATAGACCGTCCACCAGGCGGCACAATTGCGTTGGACTTCGGCGTCCGTCCTGTCGCCGCGAACCATTTCGCGATGCAATCCTTGGCTCAAGGCTACCCGCATGGCCAGTCCAATCTGTGACGCATCAGTCAGAGTCCTGCCTGGCTATGGAAGGATGGCGATCCCAGGGTACCGACGTAGGCATAAGCACTATTGCGATGGTCCAGTGACTGTAGGTAAAGGCCAAGGCAGCATAGAATTTCGACGGATAGGATAGGATCTTGATAGAGCGCTACTGTGTCGGGAAGGAGCTCGAGGGCCCTCGGCATCAAATTCATGCCAGTCGGCCTCCCATCATTGAAGCCGTATAGAAAGGCTTTGCCCAGTGCCATCAACAACAGGTACTGTATGTACCATAAACGGGACTCCGGAAGGGGTTCGTGTCGCGGCTCGCGGGCATAGAATTCATACAACTGGGGAGAAAAGATTCTCTCGTCAAAGAGATGATACAACTGGCCAAGTCTGAACTTGACGGTATTGATCAAATATAGAGAGAAGTCAAGAGATGGGAGCTGTCCCATGCTGAGGGGCCCGTTGGGCTCGAGAGCCGGTGAGTCCACGGTGAACGCGCAGCCGTCGATGTTCAGAGGCACTTCAGGTGTGTTTACGTGGTTTATGAAATGCCTCATCATATGCATTACTTGTTGACTGTACGCCCAGGTTGAAGAAGGTCCGAGGAAGCCTATGACATGGTTATTCGTGCTTCAGGGGGAGAGGAAGTGCATAGCCGTCGTACGTCGTCGTCCATGAGGGTCCGTAACAAACTCGGATGGTCCGCAAGAGAGCGGGTTTGAGAGCGCAGGAAAGCCCCTAGATTCTTCACCTTTGTCACCCACCACTCCGTGCCGTGTCTTGTCATGTGAAAAACGGTCGTCCTCAGGCTCCGCTGCATTTCTTGGCTGCGTCTGCATCTGCGTCTGAGTCCCACGCGATGAGAGACCTTTACCAGCTCACATGATCTCATCAGCCCATCAACTCATTCATTCGTGTTAAACAAAGCACTAGAATTGGGCAGTATACGGTGACATACATGGCCGTTTGGCTGGAGGTGGCGGTTCGGGGGAACTATCTGCTGCTCTTCGTCTCAGTTCCGCTAGGTATCTGACAACGGATTAGTTGCAGCACGGTGCAGAGTCACGGTTTTGCAGAAGAAGTTAAACGTACTTCTCAGAGACCATTATTTTTCTGTCTTCGGGGCCGTAGATACATCTCTCTTGGCGATTGGCGCATGGCTGGCATGGCTGGATGCCGGAACATCTCACCTTGCGCTCGCGGCAACGCCGACACGCATTGTTGGCTCTCTTTGCCCGCGCAGCCGAGCCAGCACTGACATCATCGACAATTTGCGGCGATGTTACGTCCATGGCGATGAAATGGCAGTGTCAATAACTGTGACAATGTTGAAGGCGAATTAGCTTCCTTTTTCGGGCGCTTATGCGCGGCAACTTGGGAATTATTATTGAGTCCCCTCAGATTGTATGTAAGAATTGCCTTTATAACATGTTTGAGATGCGAATAGATAGTCAATATTTCAAACAGTGCCCGTTCTGTATCAATTATGGCCAGCTGGGCGTTGTGGCTCCCACCACCTTATCATTTGATGGTGAAGTTGATAAACTTGAGCGGGGGAGCTCGGGTTATAGAGCTTCCATATTATTAGGGGCCCATATCCTAGGTAATATCCACCACTTGGTAGGCGCTATGCTTCCTTGGGCAGGTTCTGTATATTACTACCAAGAGTGCCTAATCACATACCCATGCTTGCCAGGTTAGTTGGGTCTTACTGCAAAAGGGCAACGCTAAATGCGCTATCATAGGGCCACCTCCATGTAATTGTACTAAGATTATAGGCGTCTTCCTTGTTCTTCGAAAGATAACAACAGCCCTTTACCCAAGTACCTACTTCGGCTGGCTTACAGTCTATTCTGACTTCACACATGCAGTGTATTGACCTTTCAAGACATTCGGTTTATATACATACTTGGAGAATGTCGTCGTGGTCACGGGACGACCACATTGATATACGCTTGCTTGATTGGAGCTAGACTCTAGATTCTTGAGCTATCTCGAGCAGCGCCTTGGTGACTTCTTGAGATGATCTGGCCAGGAGCCCCGAGTCCTGCTGCCCCAGGATGAAGCCAGCACCCAATGTGTTGATTGCCCATTGCTGCAACTCTCGATTTTCATAGATGCCAGCCAGTCCGAATATCTTGCCAGACTTCTTACACGCCGAGCTGACCCTCTCCAGCGCAGAGCGGAATTCGTCGCTCTTGAACAGCCCCGGTACACCCAGCTCGATGGAAAGGTCGTTGGAACCGATGAGCAGCACGTCGACTCCTTCCACCGACGCAATATCCTCAATGTTCGATACGCTTTCTTTGGTCTCCACCATGAGCAACACCGAGGACGCCTCGGCATTGCTTTCGACCACCACCTTGTCTGTCGGCGTGGGCCGTAGGCCGAACGTGGGTAGCTGTCCTGTCATCGAGCGTTTCCCCCAGGGAGGGTATTTGGATATCGATACTGCGGCCTCGGCGTCGCCTAGCACCACGATTCAGTCAGTCGGGATATGCTTTGGGGGGGGGGGGGGGGGGGTTCTGGCAGTCTCACGTCGCGTGTGGATATGTGGAAATATGACACCCATCGCCCCTCCGTCGAGCGCTCGTTGCACGAACCCGTCGCCACATTGGTAAGGCACTCGGACGAAGGGTGTGATGCCAATCTGCAGCGCGGTGCGACACAGGCTACCGGTGTCCTCGAGGCTAAAGTTTGAGTGCTCCATTTCGATGAACAGAGCATCAAAGCCTGCATTCTTTGCCAGTTGAACGACCTGTGTGTCCTTCACTAGTCTGATGCCAAACGCCTGTTACATAGGTATGTCAATGAGCCCTGGATGCTCAGATTCAAGTAATACCGGCAAGTGCGTGTACTCAACATACCTTGCATAGCCGACTGGCAGCTGCCCCGAGCCGCAAGTTGTTTGACGCAACCAGAGCCATAACTTAGGTATCTAGGTAGTAGGATGTCTCTGCTGAAGAATTCCGTATTTGAACTGGCGATATCGAGGTTGTAGTGGAGGGACGATGCGAAAGGCCTACGTGCGTCCAGGTCCCGATTTCGCGGCACGGCGAGCCAACGTCGGCCATTTTTAACAAATCTATCAATATCTGTACTGTATGTAATTACTGGTAAGTCCTCCGTCGTGGTCCTATCAATCTCTGTATCAGACCTGTTTTCAGTGCTGCTTCGGATCAGCTGTCCGAGCCGATTTCCATTTCTGGATCCAAAGATCCGCACTAGGCCGGCACTAGATGGCGGAGATACTCCAGCTCGGCTTCTGGCTCCGAACGCAGATGCACACGCAGTGTCACGCACGAGGTATTCCGGAGGCGTCAGCGACAATCGGAAGCTGATAATTACCTAGACATGTTGTGAACAAAGCACCGTGAGCAAAATATTTAGATATACTGTCGATTGCGACTGTGTGTTCTAAGTTGTTTATCTTATTCGTGCTCCCTGTAGTATAAATGGGCTGAACGAGGGTGAAGAAAATACGAGCGCTCATCACACACACACACACAGTTTTCCATACAGCTTTTATCTTTTTCAAGAGAAAGATTAGCCGTGCTACCCTTCCGCTGTTGGCAATGTTCGATCAGATCCCACCGGGTCCCGAAGACCCTATGTTCTTCCTGAAGAAACGAGCGGACAAAGATTCAGATTGTCGCAAAGTTGACGTAGGTGTCGGCATCTACCGAAATGAGGAGGGAAACTACCAAGAACTAGATGTCATCCGCCAAGTACGCTAAGCTCTTCTACAATTAAAATCTCACAGCCCGTTGCATGTTCATGCTAATTATTATACATACAGGCGAAACGAATATTAGACCAATTAGACTTGGGGCACGACGTACGTTCATGTTCTGAATCGCCGTTCACTGCCAGTCGCTTATATCACTTGATGGGTAGTATGAAATCACGACAGGAGATAACGCGTTCCTGAGACTGGCGGCTCAAGTCCTCTTTGGCACGAACTCCGGACTGCTCAACATCGGTAGAGTGAGCGAGCCATGCGAATCTAATCATGAGTACTAGAGCTGAGTGATATATTACATAGGTCTCTTCGGTCCAAACACTCTCAGGGACGGGAGCTTGTCACCTGGGAGCCCTGCTGTTGGCCACGAATGTCCAACCGAAGCCAAAAGTGTTCGTTGGGGTTCCTAGTTGGGGGAATACAGTTCCTCTATTTGAACACGTCGGACTCGAGACGAAGACGTATCGGTACCTAAGCCCTAACACGAAACGCGTCGATATGGCCAGCACCATCGAGGCCCTACGTCAAGCGCCTCCCGGCAGCGTCTTTTCTTTTCAAGGTTGCTGCCAGAACCCTTTAGGGGCCGACTTCACCGAGGAGCAATGGACCACGATTTCACAAGAGTTAAAAGCGCGGAATCACTTACCGTTTATTGATATCGCGTACCAAGGACTCGGAAAGGGGCTTCACGAAGATGCTGCCGGGCTACGGATCATCACAGAGTCTAATCCAGAAGCACTTGTCTGTCAATCCTTCTCTAAGAACTTTGCCCTGTATGGCGAGAGGTGTGGAGTGCTCCATGTGGTTGCAAAATCACCCAAGGCTGCGGACAACGTCAAGGACCAGTTGAGATCTCTGATCCGCCGGGAATTTTCATCATCCCCGGCGTATGCGTCGCGACTCGTTAAGATCGTTCTAGAGGATGATAATTTGCGGGAGCAATGGTAATTACAGTTTCTTTTGCTGCCTGATAACTGTATAGTCTCACGGCACTGACAAAAGATAATTACAATCAGGGTCTCCGAACTGTCCGAGATGCGTCATCGGTTACAGCGTAACCGAGAGATGCTATATCGACATTTGAGTGAGACTTTTCAGGTGAGCGCCGACATATAACAGGACCTGTCTCTCTATATTAACCACATGATAGACACCTGGGGACTGGAAACACATTGTTGAAGACCAGGGGCTTTTCTCGTGAGTTTAAGGAAACTCTCCATGCAGATCAGATTTGGGACTGACTGTCAGCAAAACAGTTGTCTGGCATTGACTAAATCACAGTGCCAGATACTGGTTAGCCAATATCACATACATCTACCTGAAAATGGGAGAATCAATGTCGCCGGGCTCAATCTAGGAAACATCGAGTACACAGCTCGTTCCATTGACGCGGTCGTGCGTAAAGGCGTGACAAACAGACACATCTAACAGCATGATTCACGGCAAACAAAACGTACTTGTCTATCAACTACATAAGCTGAGCCCGACTGGTCGGTGCAAAGTAGTCATGTGACGGCAATGTTCTTCCGGAATTGAACTGTCCACTTTACCCCTGGCTGTCAAGATTTCGCATTGACTTCTTGTGACTACATTCATCCAATTCAGGAAAGCCGAACAGGCTTTTGTGTATTTGAAGTAGTGGCTCTTGAATTGAGAAGAATTGATCTTGTTTTGCCCTCAACAATTCGTTGCATAGTTCTCTGCAGCACTCCCCAAGTAGACCCGTAGCAACCACCGGGCCCCCTCCCCCCTCCTCGTTAAGAAGTCTCCAGGTCGCGGATTGGCTAGTCAGCAGCAATAGGCCAATATTACTATAAGACACACAAATCACCAAGTGGCTAAGTGCGAATAGACCGAAGCCCGATGTGCGCTTATATTTGATCGTTTTTCTGCAAATTGCTTCGGATATAGGTAGGTATCCTACAGCACAACACGGGAGGGGTGAGGATGGGTCATCATCTCTACGAAATTCCATTACAAAACCAACTGCCCATAATGAACTATATCTCCCGTAAGCACCAATGCCTAATACCACAAAATAATCATGTATGGTGGTTATCCGTACTTTTCTTCAATCTCGTGATGTGCCAAGTTCCGTAATCACTCAGTTAGACGAGCTAAACCACGTGCTTACGTACGGTATTCAAAGTGCACATCCCGATCGCCTGTTCTCTTGACTCTATCATCTTCCTTCTCCCCAGCCAAGATGGCCTGCTTCTCCTTATTCAGGCGAACAAGGTATAAGTAGTGAAGCGTGATCAAAATCTCCGCAACGAAAATTGCTCCAAGCGAGAACCCATTGCCAAGATAGTATGGGCTTGTGCGGTAGAGCTGACCAGCAACCGCTCCAGCGGTATTTGCCACAGTTTGCTGGATGCCAATAGCTGTCGCTCGACGATACTGCGGTGCCATGTTGACGTTGAGCCATGCCAGGTTGAGGCCTGTGCCGTTGTAGACGGCAATCGTGCAGATGAAGCAGGCGAAATACTTGACAGCACCATTTCTGGATCCGAGAAGGATGGAATAGCCGATGGCTCCGACGAGGTTTGTTCCAAATAAAAACTAACAGAGAGTACGTGTAAGTCTTAGGAACCCTGACTCGTAGAGGCGTATCAGATGGGACAACGTACCACACCAACTTTATTATACTTATCAGAAAGATAGGCGAAGGTGAAGATTGACAATGCTCCGAGAACGTAAACGGGGATCGTGAGGTAATTACTCGCGAGCGTACCGTACCCCAGACCATGGAGAATGGAGGGCAGGAAGGTACCAAAACCGTTCGTGAGGATGTTCTGGCAGAAGTGCGTCGCCGAGCTAAAAGCAAACTGCGTCAGCGTTTCTTCTCTTTTCGAAGCCTGGTGTTGGAGAAGTCTCGTGATACAAGTAATAGCGGTATCTTACGCTAGAAGAACTTTGGGATCGGTGAAAGCCAGCTTGACTTCATTCCAGTCCAGCTTGTCTTCTCCCATGTAGGCCAAACGTTGTTCGTGTCGCACCTGCATCACTTTGCGATCCTCCTCGTTCAAGAAATAGGCCTTTCGCACATCTGTTGGAAGACCGAACCAAATGGCAACGGCACAGATAAGGCTGAATGCACCTTCAATCAGGTACACCCATCTCCATCCACTATAGCCGCCGACGCCATCCAGATGCAAGAGCCCATAGGCAAGCAAGCCTCCCAAGGCTCCAGAGAACGCCGTGCACGAGACTAGGTAGGATGTGCGTTTTGCGATCTCGTCACGTTTGTACACCAGGGTTAAATACATGTTCAATGAGGGGAAAAGTCCACCCTCGCAAAGTCCGAGGACTAGCCGGCACGCATAGAGGCCGCCCACGTTGACGATGAGCCCATTGGCTATGGTGGTCACAGACCAGATCACGCAGAGCGCTGTGAGGACATAACGGGGTTGGTAGCGTTTGACTAGCAAGACGGCGGGGACTTCGAAAGCGACATATGTCGCAAAGAAGATGGACACCGCCGTCCCGAACTGTTGAGTACTGGCACCGATCTCTTCAGGCAGCCCTGCCACTCTGACGTTTCCTGCACGAGCTGTTAAGACAGGGGCATGGAAAGGTAATTAATTATGAATGCCTCTACATACCGATATTGGCGCGATCGATGAAGCATGAAAGATAAACGATGAACAAAACAGGGGTAATGTATAGATCGAGCTTTCGGACGACACGCTTCTCCATGGCCGGCGTGATTTCATGACTTTCCTCAGCCACGGGCTTTGAGGGGTCTGAGGCTTTGTCGGCCATCATGTCTATCTTTTTCTCTTCTTCGATGGACATGACTAGCACCAGGGCAAAAGTGTCAGAATACAAATATGGGTTGATTGGTACCTCGGAGAAGCAACACCATATGAACCCCGTAACAGGATTGGGTAATGATATTTATTTGAGGCTGGATGTAAAGAGACGGTATGTAAGTTTATGTAATCTCTTTCTCACGGCCCAGTAGATATTGGTCTGGACCTAGAAGTCGCTCTCCGTATAAGGCTCGTTTCACTAAGGGCGATGATTAGATTAGATGTGCCTTATGCAACCACAGATACGAGTATAATACTCACTCTTATCAGAATGATATCAGCGACAACTAATTACCTTCCATGCCTGAGGGACCACGTCTTTTCGGGCGAAAGCCGATATCTCGGTCACAGATACCGAAAGCGCCCTGCCCCCCTCCCCCTCTCGGCTAGGGTGACCGAAGAGGAGACTAGCTTGGCCGCACACTATTATCGACTATCGGAAATCCCGACCGAGGATTTCACAGTGATCGGCCTTGTCTGGTAGTAATCTGATTGTTCGCTAATGCTGTTGCATTGGTTTTCCAGCTCGGTGATAGCTAGCCAACAGTCGGTCCACCGTGCCGGGACAGAACCAATGTCACTGAATAGGAGAACTCACTCATCCCCATCAATATGATGATATAACTTAGAGTATTACAACCGCAATCTCATGAAAAGAAATGGTATCGCAGATATTGAATACACTCCGTTCCTGTCTTTCAGGTGTCATAATTGAAGTCACAAAATGCCTGCATCGAACGTTGAGCTAGCTAGTGGCATTCGTATCGCCATAGGTATGTATGGTCACCCCAGCAGTTGCTCACATTGATATGACTAGGGGTACGAAACTAACAAGGATACAGATCGAGGCGGTACATTCACTGATGTCCACGCATATATCCCCAACTCTTCAAAGCCTGAAGCCGTCTTCAAGCTTTTATCGGTAGACCCAGCCAACTACCATGATGCACCAACAGAAGGAATCCGGCAGGTGCTCTCACACTTTCGTGGGCACAACCTGCCTCGCAATGAGCTCCTTGATATCTCTGATGTCGAGTCAATTCGCATGGGCACGACAATCGCAACAAACGCCCTCCTTGAGCGGAAGGGGGAGCGGATTGCATTTCTAACTACGAAGGGATTCAATGATCTGCTCGTAATTGGTAACCAAGCGCGCCCTCACATCTTTGATCTGAGTGTCCAGAAGCTGCAGAACCTGTACGGAAAAGTCGTTGAAATTGACGAGCGGGTTACCATGGAGGAGTATCTTGAGAACCCGGACAAGCAGCCTATCGACATTACCAAAGATGAGGCACTGGTCGAGGGACAGACTGGTGAGCCGGTGCGTATCTTGAAGACACCAGACATGGATCAAGTGCGAGACAAGCTTGAAAAGCTTTGGGGAGAAGGCTTCCGGACGGTCGCTATTTGTTTTATTCATTCCTACTTGTTCACTGCACACGAAGATCAAGTAGCGGCACTTGCTCGAGAGATGGGATTCGAAGTGTCCGTATCATCAGAGCTGCAGCCCATGGTAACGGCCCCGCCCTCCTTTCCCCCGACGCGCGGTGTGCAACCTTGCTTACACGGCAATGTAGATCAAGATGGTATCAAGAGGAAACTCTGTGACAGCGGATGCCTACCTATCACCCCTTATCTCACGGTATGTTAAGAATTTCGGCGACGGCTTTAAGGGTGGTCTTGATGCGATAGCCGACAAGTTGCTCTTCATGAAGAGTGACGGTGGTCTCTGCCTCTGGAGGAATTTTTCCGGTCTCCGTGCTATCCTCTCTGGTCCCGCTGGTGGTGTCATTGGCTATGCGCAGTCGTGTTGGGATCCGGAGGATCCGACACCAGTTCTTGGATTTGATATGGGTGGCACATCGACAGATGTAAGTCGCTTTGCTGGTGAGTATGATCATGTCTTCGAGACCGAGACCGCCGAGGTCACAATCCAAATACCGCAACTTCATATAGACACGGTCGCAGCAGGTGGAGGCTCCATTCTGCACTGGAAAAATGGTCTGTTCGCAATAGGGCCCGATGTAAGTTCTATCGACAATTCATGGTTGCGATCACACTTCTAAACCTCCCGATATTAGTCCGCTTCAGCGCACCCGGGGCCCGTCTGCTATCGCAAAGGGGGTCCTCTGACAGTCACCGACGCAAATCTTTTCCTAGGTCGCTTACGACCTGAGTATTTCCCATCCATCTTCGGTCCAGATGAAAACGAGCCTTTGGACCAAGACGCGACGGCCAAAGCATTCATCAAGCTAACCGAGACAATCAACTCGGAGGGCTTGTCCTTCACGCCGGAGGAAGTCGCCAGTGGTTTTCTGCGGATAGCCAATGAGAGTATGAGTCGGCCCATACGCTCGCTAACAGAAGGCCGTGGAATCCGCACTTCAGACCACGTCTTGGCAACCTTCGGAGGCGCTGGTGGCCAGCACGCCTGCGATGTGGCCGAGGCTTTGGGAATCGAGCGTGTTACAATCCACCAACTCTCGTCTATCTTGTCTGCCTATGGCATGGCACTAGCAGATCTGACACACGAGATCCAGCGGCCTCTAGCTGAAACGCTGCACGCTATGTCGTCCGAGCAGCTCGAAAGCAAGTTCAAGCTACTGAATGACGAAGCCGACGAAGCACTGAGGGCACAGGGATTCTCTGGTGCCAGGATCGAACACGAAATGTTCTTGAACCTACGATATAAGGGCACTAATAACAGTCTCATGATTCACAAGCCGGCCGACTCATGGAAGTTCTCCGATGTCTTCTCGAAGCAGCACCTTGAGGAATTCGGGTTCACAATGGACCACGACATCATCGTGGAGGATATCCGCGTTCGAGCTCTCGGAAAGTCGGCTGCTGTAGAAGAGGCAGGAGTCTCGAGAGCACGAAATTCCCTTCGGATCAAGGCTGCAGGTAAAGACCAGAGTGTGAAGACAGTCAAGCTTTTCACGGCATCTGCTTGGCGTGACGCCTATCTTTACAAGCTCGAGGAATTGAAGCCAGGTCACCAGGTAGCCGGGCCGGCTATCATTCTAGACCAGACGCAGACCATCATAGTACAGCCAGGGTGGCTAGCAACTGTGCTCCCACGTCATTTAATTCTGGAGAGGGCCCTAGAAACTCCCGCAACTAACGGTGCCGCCGGTTCTTTAACCGTAGCCAGACCAGAAGAGACGGAGGTCGTCGGTCCCATCCAGCTTTCTGTTTTTGGACGTAAGTACCCTCCCTCGCCTCTTAATGCACTGTCTCGGCCTCGTCTTCTCTACATACCTATTCGAACTGACCCGGACTAGATCGCTTCATGAGCATTGCAGAGCAGATGGGGCGCGCGCTGCAGCTCACATCAGTATCCATCAATATCAAGGAGCGACTCGACTACTCCTGTGCCATATTCTCTCCGACAGGCGGCCTTGTCGCCAACGCGCCTCATATCGTAAGTCTCCTCGCTGTGTAACTTATAAATGAATTTGATGCTAACGACGCAACGCGAAAAAAGCCCTGCCATCTCGGTGCTATGAGCTACGCCGTAGCATACCAGGCTGAGAAATACGGCAACACGCTCAAGCCGGGTGACGTATTGGTGTCCAACCACCCAGCCGCTGGCGGCTCTCACTTGCCCGACATCACCGTCATATCTCCAGTCATAGACCCAAACACCAACGAGGTGTTGTTCTGGACTGCCTCTCGTGCACACCACGCCGACATTGGCGGAATCGCGGCCGGCTCCATGCCTCCGCACTCCAAAGAGATCTGGCAGGAAGGAGCTTCATTTCTATCCTTCAAGCTGGTTGAGGGTGGCGTCTTCAACGAAAAGGGACTCCGAGAGATCATGCTGGAGAAACCCGCAAGCTACCCAGGGTGCACCGGGACTCGGACCTGGAACGACAATATCAGCGACCTCAAGGCTCAGGTTGCAGCCAACACCAAGGGCGCCCTTCTGATTCAGGAGTGCATCGCCACATATAGCCTAGCGACAGTGCAGGTAATTGATTCCACGGCACTCAATGTTGTGACACGGATCTGTGCTAAACCCCCTTTCCCAGAAATACATGATTGCCATCCAAACCAACGCAGAAGCTGTTGTGCGTCGGTTGCTTCAAAGAGTATACGACGACTTCCAGGGCCTCCCCTTAGAGGCAGAAGACTACATGGATGACGGCTCGGTGCTTAAGCTGAAGATCCGCATACATCGGGACAGCGGCTCGGCCACCTTTGACTTCACAGGCACGTCGAAAGAGATATACGGCAACCTCAACGCCCCCCGCGCCATTACCTTCAGTGCCATCATCTACGTGCTGCGTTCTCTCGTTAAGGAGGACATACCGCTGAACCAGGGCTGTCTCACTCCCATAGAGGTCATCTTGCCGGCGGGCACCATACTCTCCCCCTCGGTAGGCGCCGCCACGGTAGGCGGCAACGTGGAGACCTCGCAGCGTGTGACGGACCTCGTGTTGCGGGCCTTTCAAGCAGCGGCTGCTAGTCAGGGCACCTGTAACAACCTGACTTTTGGGTTCGGGGGGCAGATTGTGGACGGCAAGGCGAAGCCGGGTTTTGGGTACTACGAGGTGAGTGATTAATCCCAGGGGAGGCCGCTCACGAACGCATCAAGTGCGGTATCATGCTCATAGGAACTAGACGATCGCCGGAGGAGCTGGCGCAGGCCCCGACTGGGTTGGCCAATCGGGAGTTCACGTCCACATGACGAACACGCGCATCACTGACCCAGAATCGCTTGAGAGGCGGTACCCTTGCATCCTGCACCAATTTGGCATCCGTGCCGGCTCGGGAGGCCGCGGTCGCAACCCGGGCGGCAACGGCGTTGTGCGAGAGATCGAATTCAGGGTGCCGCTGGAGGTCAGTGTCTTGAGCGAGCGGCGTACCGTCCGTCCTTTTGGTCTCGCGGGGGGAGAAGCCGGACAGTCTGGAGAGAACATTTGGGTGCGCCACGACGAACACGGCAGCCGCGAGATCAATCTGGGTGCTAAGAATACCTGCCACATGCGGAAAGGGGATAGGATAATCATTCGTAAGTCTGACGAGTCCTATATTATATATCTGTATGTATTGCTTGACGCTAACCGCCTCTACTATCTAGGGAGCCCTGGTGGCGGCGCTTTCGGATCGTTGATTGAAGCTTGAGCGACTGAGCAATGTAAGATTTGCACATGCCTTTTACCAAATCGTGCTCCTGGTAGGATTTTTCGACAGTGGCATGGTATGCTAGGTGAGACGTGAAAATCTTGCATTCCTGAGTCCACGAGTTGATGTTGAGCTGACGGTGTCTTACTTACAAGAGGTCGTGAAGGTAACAGCAGGCTTTTCGAACTACGTATACACCAGCATTTGAGACTTGTTGTCAATTGTACCATTTAGACAATATATACAGTCCAATTATGTGTATAATCTTATAATGCTATTGCTCAACATTACTAGTAGCTTACATTTCCCACCTTCTTCGTCTCTGTCTCTATCACTGTCTTCGTTAACATGTCTATCTATTGGATCTGTTTGCCTATTGTGTCCGTCTGTCTACCTGTCTACCAAGAATAAGATATTAGAGACGCCCCCAGAGTTCTTTGATACCATGTAGCTTCCAAAATCAAGCACGCTCACTCTCTTCAAAGTCGGCATGAATCCGTCGTAGACCTTTGTGCATCCTACCCCTTTTCTACGCAACGCTTTCGTCCCAAAAGACCATCAAGTACGACCGTCGACTATATTAATGTCAGCCCTTTCGACAGCGCATGTCATGCACCGCGCCCTCTAACCCATGCGTATCGACCAAAGTCGCCAGGTCATCTGCTCATTTTCCTGATTCATCTACACATCCTTCGTTTGCAACGCTTATCCAACCCCTCGGCCTACATAGAGAGGAAGCGAGGGGCAACTGTAGAATATAAGAGCAGAGCGCCAGCCAGCTCAGTACCATGTCAACAAGTCGCGACAATTCATCTGGCCAAATTAGAATTCACTGCCTAAATCGCTATGCCCTTTAATTTTCATTCCTTCGTCTTCCTAGCACAAGTCTGTATAAACTATGTAGTTTCTAGCCATCTCCCATACTTTAAGTATTGGATTGGTACACATGTAATCCCTCTCCACCACCTAAGCTAATTAGTTTTCTTACCGCGCACAATTGGATCATATATGAAGATAACCAGCATTGGCATATTCAACCAATGTGAGCATTGTTTCAGAAGGGAGTGGTAGCTCAGAGGTAGAGCAATCGGCTGCAGTCCGATAGGTCATGGGTTCAATTCCCATTCGCTCCTAATTTTTGCGTTGTCTTTTTCCCTCGTGATATGCCTCACCCTGAAACCGTGACTTGCAGCATCTATAACTAATCTTTTGTTAATGACTTTCCTTTTACTCTTTTTCGTGTGACTTCCACCAAGTGTATATATACTATCTCGTTCATCGAGGCATAACCATCCCTACGTGGTCCGCGCAGGTGGTTGCCTGAAGCTATCTAGATGCTCACAAGCCGTGGTACAACTATCTAAGACTCTACCATAAATACCCTACCCTACTGCTGCTATTGCTAACTAGACAGCCAACTCTGACCGAATTAACCTATCTCGAGCTCCGGTATGTTGTTTTCTTAAGAATGGCAAGTACCTACTTCATTTATTTTCCAGACCACGATATCGGGCAATCACTCTCGCATAAGAATGGCAACATCAACAGCGTTCAATCAATGCTCGTGACATCCTACCATCCGGACACGTCAGACAGCCTCAACAGCATATCATCAACATGTCTCCCAGATCTATTCCCCCTCTCGCCCAACCTTCATATTCTTCTACATCGTCATCATCATCACCATCGCATCCCCTGCCTGACCTCGTTCATCTAATCAACATTACCCTCCATACCTACTAGAAATACACTTAAATCCAACAAGCATCATATATCTAGCCTCCCTACCAACACATACCTAATCCACCCTTAGTCACCTTCCATCAAGCCAATCAACCCCCCTCGCATCCTCAAAGTCCCCATGCTCGCCATGTTAGCTCAGCTTAGCCAGCCAGCTTAGCAGCTCCCCCATTACACCAACCAAACCGCGCCAACTGGCAGCAATCTTGGCTCCCCTTCCCTGCATTTAGGCATTACTCAACGCCGACTTGTCAAAAGTGCCTATCCGGCGGGGCTTTCTATGTACAGTACAGTACTGGTCATTCTGTACACGTCGCCTCGACTCCACCCACCATTCCGTCTCGCACCAAAACCACTAAACCGCAGCAATAGAACGAAAAAGGTGCAGTCTCCCAAATGCATCTCATTATTCACACAAACAAACACACACACACAGTCGTACGCAATCATACATAGCCCTCATCCACTACAGTACAAATCACACATCACATATCGCATTCGGTCACGAGAATTTCTTATTTGATTCCATTCCTCAAGACTCGACTCACTGACTCAATCAGTCAGTCAGCCAGCCAGCCAGCCAGTCAAAGCAGCTAACTATACTACGCTACGCGCTCGTAGCGTGACAGCACCTTGTCTGCCTCGTCTGCCTGATTGCCAGCCTTCCAACTTCCAGCCAGCACCCTATCATACATGCACGCAGACACACACATACACGTACATGAATCCATATAAACATACAACAACAAATTCATCGTAAGAAGGGAAGCCAAAGCCCAGCCCTCGAAGCCCTGGAGGCCCCAAAAGGAGGTATCTAGGGCATTTGTCATTTGTGCAAAAGTTGCCGCCGCGAGTTTCTTTTAGTAGTACATATACAGCCCACTTGAATCGTGGTGAGTGAGTTCTGACCGAGCAAGCACACCAATGTTTGTGCTTGTTCCATTCCCCCCCATCTTGACGCCACACACCTGAGAACCATCTTGAGTGTGTCCGGATGAAACCACAAAAAGCCAAAAGGATGATCGCATCGGACCGCCTGCACACAATGGCGCATACCGTCCTTTTGGAATAATCTTGGAATGAATCGCACCGTTGAAACCGCATCCGACTTATACGCCGTGTTAGAAGCCGTTTCCCCCCAACGCCAGGCATGAAAATAACAGATAAATCACCACGATTGCCCCTGCCGTTATAGAGATATTGTGAAGGGCGTGTTCAAGGATAGCCCAGGACTGCGTATTCGCAGACCTGACTGTTTCGATTCGGGATATACTGAGGTATTCGTGGGAAAAAGAGAAGAATTTTAGTGATCGATGGCCTTTTCGACTGGCGAGTCAGACATGACGATATCCGCACTGACAGGTGATTTGATCTCTTCACCACTTGCAGCAGGGGGTTTTAGCGAGGTCGACGTCTTCGCGGCAGCCGTATTCTTGTGACGGCTTTTGTAATCACTCCACGTTAATGTCTTCTTGACAGGACTCGGCTGCACCAAGACACCGTTCACCGGAGGGGCCATTAGAGGGCATTGAGGACCGCTTGCTGATAATGGTGATTGAACAGCACCTTCACTTGCAGATAGTGGTGTAATTGTGTTACCCAGTACTTGCGGGCTGTTAAATGCCGGGACAGGGGGCAACTGGACTCGAAGCTCAGCAGGAACGGGTTTGGGTATCGGGTCTTTCAAGGGTGGGGTTTTGGTTCTTGAAGGCGAATCCATAGGAGCATCATCCATCGGCGTATCATCCACTGTACTGCCTGCTCCAGAGTCTTTCCTAGTCGCTGGGATGTCGACTTTATCGTCGACCTTTTCATCGGCCTTTTCATCGGCCCTTTCAGGAGTTGGAGTGGCACCTTGTAATGTTGTGGGCGAGCTCAAGTCCATCTTGACCAAAGCTGACGCTACCGAGGTAGGAGATGCGCTGACACTCACCCTACGCGAGTCGTCATCAGCACGCATCTGATGTCTACTTGCTAGTAGCCGCTTGGATAGAGGAACAACACGCCTCCTCGGCTTCTTTGACTGTTGGTCTTCGCTGAACCACGCTCCATCCACGGGATCCGTCTGCATCGATGCATCACAATACTCGGGACGAGGGCCCTGCGAGACAGTACGCTGTGGGGTGTAGGTTGAGGTTCGCCGGTCCGATTGCTTGAATGCGTTAGCGGTAGTAGGCGACACTGTACTTGTTGGTGAGCCACCAACACTACCCGAGGTGCCGGCATCAACATAGCGTGTTTCTATTGCAGAATTCCCGCTCGCTGTATTGGTCGAGGCACTTTTGGATTTGGTCTTGGAAGTCCCCGAATGCGAACTGCCAGCTCCATCCGAGATACGCTTCTTCTTCCGAGGCGGTGGCTGTTGCTCCATTCGCCTGAATGAGTCTTCAACTATCTGAATTTTGCGTTTATCCCGGTCCGTCAATCCAGTCAAGACTCCAAGCGTGTCGAAGGAACCCTGGCGAGGAGCGGGGGTCATATCGCGGCTGGGGGGTTTACTTCGGGAGGATGCAGAATCATTGTCCGCACCTTCCTCTAAGTGGCCCTCACTAGCTGCGCGGCTATTTGTTGCTTTACCAGTGCTGGAAGGTGAGACGTTGTTGTTGTTATGATTATTAACTTTAGGCTTGCGTGACTTTTTCGTTTTGGAAACCTTGTTGTTACGGTGTGCGCCCAGGATGTAGGTTCGGTGAAATCGATCAAATGCACAGTCCGGGCCCAGGTCGCAGGCACAACCGCCGTACTCCGAAAGTATAGTATGCACCCACGCACCAATACTCTGATACGTCTCGGTTTCTTGCTCATCGTATTCGGGTTGCTTATCCACATCGTCGCTGAGGCCCAGTAGCTGCAACCATCTTCTTGCCACATCATTTTGTAGCTTGAACTCCCACGGAATCGTAATTTGCTCATTGGGCTCGATAGGCCGATCGCTAACTAGCCAAAAGTGATATTCGGGCCCAGCCGATAGGTAGGTGTCAAGTGTCGCGTTGGGTTTGCAACTCCGGCGGACAAACCGGGCCTGCGAGCCTTCCTTTCGCGTGTCGATATACAATGGAAGCATTGGATGGAAGAAGACGAAGGGTAGTGGGGAAGTGAGCTCTTGCCATCTGTTATTTGGATCTTCGCAATAGTTCTTTTGAATGCCGATTTGGCCGTTGAGCTCAATGAGGGGGACATTCTTATCGACGGCTTGCGGTGAGCTCAAGTATTCCCAGTGTATCATTGTATCCGAGCCCACAAGCATCTTCTTCGACCGAACTTGCGGGGTTACTTTGAGGGAATCGATGTTGACTGGTAAGACTTGGAATACATCCGTGTAAAGCCATCCGGTCTCTCGCCTCATCGTTGCGCCATCACGTAGCCATGATGAGAGCATGTTAGATATTATCAAACTCACAAACGAATTTGTCTGAACAATGGCAACGTCTCGATCCTCCTTGTACAACTCCAGAAAACCATGAGAGTAATTGTGGATCTCGGTCTCGTAAGGAAGTTCAGAGGGTGTGGTCGCTGGACTCGGGGGATGACCGTGTGGGTTGGCTGTCTTGTGGCCGTACGAAGGGCTACGTTTGGGAGCCTGCGAGCTGATTGACTGGCTGGGGCGATGAACGCTCTTCGACTTCTTGTGCTGGTGAGTGTGCGCGGCATCGTGGGACTGTTTGGTATTGTTTTCGGGGCCGGCGTGACCATTCAAACCTAGATCTGTGGGTCTGGCCTTCTTCTTCTGGTTCTTAGATGGAGGCCGTTTGGTCGATTTTCGTTCCGAGACCTCTGTATGGGTGCCCTTGGCTTGCCGCAGAACCTGGCGCTCGTTGGCTTGCTGCCGATCGAGGACTCGTGGGTTGCAATCCACACAGCAATGATTGAAATCTTCTCGTGCGACCTCGTCGCGGTTGAAGGGATAGTAGCATTGAATATGCTGCCATGTGTCGCATGAATCACAATATATCGTGCTCCCGTCGTCGTCAGTGAAGTCGCAGATACATTTAATCGTGTATGGCTCTTCTTCAGTCGGTGCCGCAGTCTTGTTGTATACATTGTTGGGTATGGGAGGTGCGGACTTGAGACTGGGGACAACCGTCTGACTCGGAGTCGGTAATTGTGTGAGGAGGGAGGGGACCTTTTCTGTCATAATCTATCATACACCTCACGAGAGTGAGATGTTGAGGCGGTAGTGGGTAAGAGGGATTATCTTCGAGATGCGGGTGGCATGACGACGAATCGATGGGTGACGCGCCAGTGATGTGGTCGTTGGGCGTTGGTCCGAAGCAGTCAGAGTCGTGTGACGACCATGCGTCAATCGTCGCGAGAGTCGCGAGACGCAGGAGAGTAGCGGAGGCGACTGCGAGTCGACGCAGGACTCGATGAGGTGTTAACGGCAGCCGCGGAGGCGGCAGCAACACGCACAAAGAGGACAACGACAAAAGAGTTTTCGATTTTTCGGACCCAAGACAATGTTGCAAAGTCGGCGAGAGCCTCGACGCTACTACGATAGGTAACCGAGGATGCCTCAAAGATTACGATGCGAGGAGCAGGAAGGCCAAAGTGATCACGGAGAACGTCTCGAGTCGCGCGGAGGATCGTGGACAGGACGAAGGAGCTCGACGAGGAGGGATGCGCCTCGAGTGGTGGTGAGACTGCAGCAGGTCGAAGGTGGAAGGCGACTCGATAGTAGGCGCAGAAGGTGTTGTCGCTTTCGAAAGGGTCGAGGGGTTGTATACGAGAGGGTGAGGCGTCGGGGAGGTCGATTGGATTGTTCGAGTTGGGAAGGAAGAGAGGGTGAGAGAGGAGGAAGAATGCGAGGGACAGGCCCAGGCGAGTAGCGTGTACGGTGTGTGTAGGTATGTGTGTGCGTGCGTGCGTGCGAGCGAGCGAGCGTGTGTATTGGAGAGGGAGGAACGGGGGGGACCTACCAAAACGGTGCAGCGCTGGGTGGCTGCTGGGGACTGTGTCTTGGGGGAGGAGACGGCGACTACTACTGCTACTTACTGCTGGGTGCTGGGTGCTGGGGGCGTTGGGTGTGCTTGGATGCTCGAGTGTTTGGGTGCAGGCTGGGCAGAGAGCGAGATTGCCTGCTCCCAGCGACAGACTAGCCAGGCGAACTAGCCTAACCTAGCCCGCCTCTGCTGCCGTTGGCTGTGTGTGCTTGTCCAGATTCATTCCAGCTTGGGAGGTACCTGCCGCCCATACCCATCCACCACCTAACCTACCGGTACCCCCGACGCAGTGGTTCTGCAATGGGTGTGCAGTGGCCGCGGAAGGGCGCGGCAGGGCAGGCCGAGAGCAGCTGCCTGAGAGCCGAAGAGAGCCAAAGCGCAATAGATACAGCGCCCCAACCAAGTGGCTGCTGGGGGGTGGCTGACCCCGTGCAGGTGCAAGTGTCCAAGTCTGTCAAGTGCCATCGCCATTGCCATTGCCGGTCAGGCCAGTAGCCCAATGCTGATGGATAGTACAGTGTCGGGACAGTGCGTCGACAGACCGCGCAGGGTACGATCGGTAGTGGGCGGTGCCGCGACCCAGCCGGGGGGGAAGAGAAAGAAAAGCGAAAAATAGAGAAAAGATACCTACGTGATGTACCCCATCCAGGTAAGGTTATGAGAGGAGGTGCAGGCAGTGTGGTATGTGCGTGCCGGCACCCAGCCCATGCCCGGGCTAGGAGTTGGATGGATACCTGACCAAGTACACTCTTACGGAACGATCGCACTCAGAAGACCGGCGTCAAACGACGAGCCGGGGCAGAGCAGAATGAGCAACGGAAGAGAAGAGGAGTAAGGAAATCTACTGGACTGCCAGTAACCGGTTGCATCGGCGGCCGGGAGTGATGCTGAGATCACGAGGACCACTGCGTCCCTATCTCGCCTATCGCTTCCACCTGCACCCCCTTCGCAGAGTTACAGGCCACCTGCAGTGTTGAGGGGAAGCGTACAGCCAGAGTACAGACGGGCGACCGAGGGCGAGGGAGGCGCCATGGGAATTCCGCGAGTGCTGCTGTACCTGGCGGGCTAACAGTGTCCTTACGCGGTAGCGCGCAGCGGGCCAGCCAGCCAGCGAGCCAGCCAATCACGACGGCCGGGCGAACGTGACCGGGCGGGGTATCTCAGGGCTGCTGCTGCTGCTGTGCGGGAGTAAGGTTGGTAGGTACCTAGGTACTGGCTGGACCGACTGGGAACGGATAAGCCTCCACCACCAATGGCGGCTGGTTCAGGCCGGCTGGTCTTGGGTGCAAGACGAAAAGGAAAAGAAGAACAACAACACTATACAAAGGAGCATAAATGAAATGAAATGGCTTAACCACAGAAACCATCTGGAGCCATCAAAAGCCTGTGCACATCCCTTTGGACCGCGCAACAGGATATTGGCCATCTTGGGTGAACAACGAATCCGAAGGAAGGAGCGATGCAGACTCCGGGATGTGCATGCGTAGATGTAGGTATGTTATCCATCTAAAACATGAGGATTTTGGCTGAGTCGGCCAGAACATATCGAAGCGAGGGGGAGTGAGATTTGGCTTGGTATGGGTATGGAGGAGGGGAGAGGGAAAAGAGGAGCAGTGGTGCGAGTGCAAGTGCGCTCACATGAGAGACATGATACTCCCCTCTCCCTGGCCTGCTGCCTCTTGTGCGATAGGCCGACCCCAGGCAGCCAGGCAGACACGGAACCTGATGCAGGATGCTGACAGGAGTCACACCCTTGGAACCCTGGAAGGCGAAGATGGACAGAAGGTACCCGTGCCTACGCCCGCTAGCATGTACTGTAGGTACGAAATCGTCTACCAACACTAAGGCCTCTGATTGGGGTACCTAAGACGCCTAAAGTGCTCAAAGAATACGCTACTAAGAGGTGGGCATGGTGGGATGGACAGGAGGCTGGGATCATTCCATGACCATCTTCAGGACAAAAGACATTCACGCCCTGCTCTCGCTGCTCTCCTTTCTACTTTTCATCAATCTAAACACGCTAGTCCCGATAGATACTAGAAACGTGGTACGCATTGGTTCGCTACTTCTTATCAGCCAATCATTGACGGTACTCGAGTGCGGAGCTTTCCCTGCTTTTCCCCTGTCCTTGTCCTTGTCCATATTGGCCTTGATCACGCAGCACGGGCAATTACTCCATTATTCCCAAGATTCGTCTCCCTTGTCATCGAGATGGTCTAACCAAAATCAACTTTGAACAAGACCAAGCCAGCCTCGGCCAGGGCGCTTTATTCTGGCAGAGTGGGGCAACTTCGTACCCTCAAGTACACCAGTCTAACGCTGGTCATGGCTGCAATGTACCATAGGCTAACTAGGTCACAGCGATGGGTTGGGTAACAATGAATGCGATACTCCTCACATATGACGACCGAACATTGTGCTGCCGAAGCACACACAAACGGCATTCATCTACCAACATAGCGCTATCAAGTGGCAACATTATTATTGAATTTAACGTAGTATGCTATCGAAGCTTCTCCTTCCGATCTCATTTTCGAGCTTTTAAGTTGGTGACAAGACGATTCTCAGTCAGCGTCTCCAAACCTGCTTCTCAACACTGAAGATGGCGGCGAAACGAACGAAGTTGGCCTATCGGAGGCCATAGAACACCCGAGAGTTTGTCAACTTCGGTCTTACGTGCAGGTCCAGCATCGGCTCTGTGGTAGGGAATAATTGGAGAGGGGCAAATCTGTGTCATTATTGCCATCGTGACCCTATAGTATTAAAAGGCCAATCTTTCATGCGGGTAGATATCCCTCTCTCCCTCCCGAACATTTGCGTCGCAAGGACACAAGCACTTTTCGATAGCTCATATGTACTGTACTTATTTTCAGCGTGATTGGCGACGGACTGTCTCGCCAGCAACAGGGTTGGACCAAACGCTACAGTCGGACTGATTCATGCATACACCAAATATGATTACATATCTGCCTAGTAGGCGACCATTGTGCAATGATGAAAGGTCGGACGATAACACGCCAGCTAAGGTCTTAAATAGCGCCTCGATCGACCATGTCCTATCTACTGTAGTATCTACACTCTTGTGTATTAGGAGAAGTATTAGATGATGACGGTTACGCCTATCTGATTAGCTATCGCTGGCCCTCCTGTGTGTGCTCGAGGTGCGTTAGCGAATGGCAGGGCAGTCCGTCTGTCGTGTCACCTATGCAATGCTTCGAATTCGTCCATTCGTCATATGATGATCTTTCTGCCTGGACCTCGAGGGCGGGTTGGCGTTTCTCGTCCGCTGACTGCTGCTACACTTCCTGATGCACATGAGTGACAGGCAGCGCTGGGCAGCGAGAGACCAAGCGCGATGGCGGATTGAGATTGTCGCATCCCATGTCAGACGCGAAACGGCCGGCGCCCCCCCAGCGAAGGAGTCAAGATCTCTGTCTCAGATATCGTAACCCGCCATCTACGGTACAGGGTCTAGTAGGCTGACGAGCAGACTCCCGAGTCTGCCTGCTCCTTGCCGTCATTCATCCCCAGGCTCGCCCACAATGATCCGTGAATTGAACCATACCTTAGGTGCCATCGCCTACCTACATAGTACATACAGTACTATGTAGTATACATACCACTGAGCCTGCTCGCCTCGCCTCCCAGTCCCGCGCATGTGAAATCGTACCCAGTTTTTGAGGGGCCGCTCGGCATTGGTATGTATTTTTATTATTAGTCACTCGCGCGCTGCTGGCTGCGTTTTGGATACATTGTGCTTTTTTCAGTGATGACGATGGCATGACAGAATTTAAGCATACATCATAGCTTGAAACGAGACGTCAACAGAAAAAAAACAAAACAATGGCTGCGTAATTGGCGTCCGCCCACCGCCCCAGTCCAGCGCGCCCGTCCGAAGTATGTGATGTAAAAGCCTGCCTGAGGAGGCAATTCGCGGCCACTAGGCCACTAGACCCTCACCGCTTCTCGAGCCGCACGACGCCCTCTCGGAGCTGTGCGTGCGGTGCGTCGCATTATGCGCCCGCATTCATTCGTAGATAGGACGGAGGGCCCTGCGAATGGGCTCGCCCAGTGGAAGGGGAATTTTGGGGAAAGAAACACAGCTCAGCGGATGCGCGATTCAGTGCCTCGACTTGTCGAATTGATATGGCTCACCAATGTGATTGGGTACCTGCTTCACATACATGATGGTGCTGCATCTTCCCTTTGGGAGTGAGCGAATCACCTCCCTCTCCACCAAGCCTGGTCGCTGCTCTTCAGCTGCATGAATTCCAAGCGTATACGTAATTATGGATGTGTATTTACTTCATGCTTGGGGCCTAGGGGCCCTGGACACCTCAGCTGGAGTCCGGTCCAGATGGCCAACAGGTATTACTGCTTCTGGTGACATGGCGCGTGCAACATCAATAACGAATATCAATATAGAACGTCATTTAAAATGCAATGCTTCCGCGCGATGCTACACTCACGGAATGCCCAGATAACCATACGGCTATTCTACGATCGGGCAGCATCACTTGGGAACATCGCACGAGGGCGACACTCCGCTGGGGATGGAGTATCACAAGCGGCCAGGAGATCATCTTCCTTATGGCCCTGCACAAGGCAGAGCACACAATGAAAATGGAGTGTTGAGAATCAAAAATTGCGAGGAGTACGATCCCGAAGGATAATACAGGACAGTCAACTCCGCGATGTGCAATGCAGGTCTCCTGTCTTACTATTCGAAATTCTGGAGCTTCAAATAGTCCCTCAAGGTAAGTATGAAGAAGAAAAGGAAAAGAGAAAGCTGAGAGAGTGGGAGGCAGGCCACATATTTATAGGCCCGGGAGGGCTGGGCTGCTGCCTGGCTGATTGTGCAAGGTGGGGCCCCCAGTTGCTGGGGGGCAAGGCAGGCGCCAGGAGACTGCCCAATCAAAAAATCGGATGACTCACTCTCGCTTTGGGTGGGGGATGGGGTTTCCAAAATTCGATGTTGAATACGATAGGCAAGAACGAGCATCTTCACAGTGCCCATTGACAAGACCATCAAACATCATCAAAGGCACAGTCAAACTTTCGTTCTTACCTTTGCGACAGGCGCAATATTGCAACGTCATCCCTGTACCAGCCTGCAGTGAATCCAACAGCAATGTCTTTGATAGGTCCTTCCGATTAGGCAGCAGGCCGAATTGAATCTATTTGTAGCTGGGATTGGAAGCACATGTGACAGGACCCTTCGCAAATAATTTCAACATACTTTGCTTAATGTGAGATATGTTTGATATATCAGATATGTCTCTAATGAATTGGCTACGCAAGACCGAGTGTCCGTCTTCACTGCATCTCTCGTGATGTCGTGCCTTGCCAAATTTTAGATGCACAACCTTGAAGTGAGCTTCTGTCATGACCCAACGATGGAACAGCGACTGCATGGCACGGGCAGGTTCAACACTCGGATGCATGAAGCTCGATGACTCAACAAGCTACTTAAGGTGCTCAGGTACCGTAAAAGAGGCTTCGGTGCCACACAATACGAAATGTTCGTACAACGTGGCTGACTCAAGCTCAACAAGTGATTATGGATTATAATTTTGATTATTCTAATGGTATTACCAAGCTGTCTAAAATCATCGCTAACTACGCAGGAAAAGCACCGGCCAATATCAACTGAGCTGAACAACAGCTCAACATATACGAGAGGCTTCTATCAATGGTTGAGTGAGATGTGGCGCTTAATCATGAACCCGCCACGTCTTTCTAACGAAGAGGCAGTATGCGTCCGGTTAAAGGAACGCCGAGATTCGAGAGCTCACGCGTGCCCTCTATTAACGGGCTCGCTATTGGCCCGGCTGGATAAGCGGTTGGGAGTACTCCGGAGCTGGATTATTTCTTCGGTAGTCTGACTTGATGATATCTGCAGCCTACTCACACTGTTAGTAACTGACACAAGCCGACAAGCCCACCACAAGACAAGCAACAAGCGAACATACCTTCTCAGCGATAGCATATACCGCAGCCTGGATATGACCACTGGGGATAAGCGGCATGATGCTCGCATCAACAACCCTCAAGTTCTTGGTTCCGTAAACCCGAAGTTCCGTATCGACAACACCCCCAACGTCGCGCGGCATCATGGCAGCCGTGCCCGAGGGGTGGAATTCCGTGTGGACCATGCCTTTAAGCGTATCCATCAACGCTGTCCGATTCCGGAGATCTTGTGTCCCGAGGCCCGCCGGCGGAACTGGGAGTAGCGCAGTCATGGCATCGGTAGCGATAAGACGGTCGTTCAACTCGAGGCCCAGCCGCAAGATCTCGCAGTCGAACGGATGCGAACACAGTCGCGAATCGATAATCGGTGGCTCATCGTCGAAGATGGACGACGAACGCGCACGGACTGTACCTCGAGAAAGCATGTGCATCACACTGACGGCCAGTTGACCCCAGGACGTCGCCATCAGTTCGTAGGCAGGGACATCGGTGTGCGAGAGCAAAGCGCGTACCTCGCGCTGCTGCGTGGCGTAACCTGCGCGCAATGAATCGTCGTACGTGGATGGGAGATTCGGGTCCGTTTCGTTGGTGATCAGATGGACGACTTGCTCGATCTCATTGAACGCCGGAAACGCTACGGCATTCACCATCGTCGCGGTCCATGGCCCAGTGCGGTTGGCGAAGTACTCGGCTTTGACGCTTTCCCTCATGTCACCCACGATATCCCGGGCCGAAAAGACATCCGGCGCCGTATCTAGCATCGCATCAGTATGACATGACATGAACGGGGCACAGTCTCGTTCTCACATAGGTACTCGGGTTGGACCATGGGGTGGTCTTGCAGGTTGCTGCCAACTCCGGGCAGATCGACCAGGACATCCACACCGATGTTGCGCAAATACTCAGCTGGCCCAAACCCAGAAATCTGGAGCAAGACAGGTGATGAAATGGCTCCTGCGGCCACAATGACTTCCCTTCTGCAGGAGACATTGTATCTCGGTCCGGTCGAATCAGCTGCAATCTAGACATGAAAGGTCAGCAAAAAAACCGACACTTCTCATCAACTTTTGTGAGATTCTACTTTACCTCGACACCCCTAGCGACTACTCGACCCGGCAAGTCTCTCGGCCCAGGGGGAGGCGTATGAGACGTCCAATTGCGGGCAACATCAGCGAGAATCCGTGTAACGGTGTGACTGGTCAGCAATTCGAAATTATCACGGGATGCGACGGGATCGAAATACGCCACACGAGCATCGGATCGCGATTGATTGCTCGCCGCAAGACTAGCTGGAACCAAGCTCGCGCCTGTGCCGTCCCCTGTGTTGAGATCATCAGTGATGGGTATGCCAAGCTCCTGGATACCGCGGAGGAAGTTGTCTGCAATCATAACTGGATATTAGCTGATCGTGCTGACGGACCACACAGAGACTTGGCTTGAGCACGCACAGGTCTGATTATAAATATAGCGCGAAAAGCCAACCTCGACAGGCCCTCGATTGTTGTGCGCGCCATGCGCAGGTACCACACGTAGCGAATCTTGCAACGATACATTGCTGTGCATCGTGTAGTTCTCAGACTAACCCATCGACAAACACATCAGCATGAAGCTACAGCAGATCTAGGGACTCGAAGGAGCTTCATTCATACCTTGAGAAAATACGGCAGCAAATCCGACCATCCCCAGCCGGGATTGCCCAAGTTTCTCCAGGCGTCGTAGTCTGGCGCCGAGCCCCTGGTCCAGCACATGCCATTCATGATACTACTGCCGCCGACGGCTTTTCCTTGAGGGAACGTCCGCGTCTGGTTGTCGAGGAATTCCTGCGGCGTCGTCGTCATGGACCACTCGTAGCGGACGGGATCTTCTTGCCCGATGTTACCAGGCACCGTCACGTCCTCCGCGCGGTCATCGCTAATTTGGCGCACAGAGAGTATTAGACTTGGCTGGACTTGGAGTTGTGGCGCAAGATGGAAAGAAGGAAGGGCACTTCACTTACAGCTCTCCAGCTTCTATGAGCAAAACCGAGACTTAACATGTAAGAATTAGCGGGTTTTTTCATATGAGTGAGTAGTGTTGGTAGGTAGGTAGTAATCAACACGCACCAGAAGCATCTTCAGAGAGTCGGTTCGCGACCACGAGGCCGCCGATCCCAGAGCCAACAACGATGTAATCGTAGCTTCTCCGGAGGGGCAAGGAACCGTCTTGATTCGGGAAGATCTGGACTCCGAACACGGTCCAGAAAAGCACATGAACGCAAAGCAAGTAAGCAACGCGGACCTTCATTGCTAAAGGTGGTTTGAATATTAAGGATATGCACGTGGGGTAAGGAAGAAACTGGGCAGCAATTGAAGTTGTCAAAGAAAAAGGCAAAGGTAAAGGAAAGGATCAAGTCATGAGCTTCGTGGATTTTGCGATTGGATGAGGCCAGTCAGTGGAGGGAGGGAGGCGGAATATTTATCATGATCGTGGTCGAAGCGCGCCTGCTTGCCACCAGGGCAGGTACTGGTAGGTGAGCTGGATGAGTGAATGTACTTAATGTATGAGAGTGCATGGACTCGATGTCGGCGGCGTGTTTGCTACTCCTCCACCTAGGTATTACGTAATAAGTCGATGTACTTTTTGGTCTATCTTCAACAAACCAAAACGCGTTGTTTGGCGCCGCCTTCAAATGGTTAGTAATAGTGCGAGTTTCACCCACATCCCTATTGTCAAAAGGCTGAAGAAGCTGAGGCGGCAAGGTGTTGGCAGCAAACACCATATGGCCATAGAACCCATTGTACAAGTTCCTCTGCCGCCAATCCATTGTGGCAATCCTTGCATGATTAGGTAAGTGTCATTAATTGCCTATCACTTAGTTGATATTAGTTGATCGACTACAGAATTTTTCCAAGTGGCAAGGGAGAAACTTAGGTAGATATCTCCGAGCTCAGGGCACAGATCCTGCATCAGTAGGGGAAGGGCATGTAAGCGGCATAGGAGTACAATGAAAGTCTCTATGGAAACTTGCGGTGCATGGCTAAGCAAGTATGGCGCAAGCTCTATTTGAAGAGGAGGCTGCCGCTATGAATAATTCGTCAACCTAGCATGCTGTCAAGTGTCCATTTCTGATGGATAATCCTGGTCCCTGAGTAAGGCTCTTCGTGGTAACATATTGTAGGACTTTCGTCTTAACCTCACCAAACTTTATTTTTACCCTTGAAGCGCGGTGAAGCTGTGTCACTTTCCTTTTCCTCCGGCGGTATGCCAACATATATCCACTTGTCGACGTGCTGGTGTCGGAAGAGCGGTCGCGGGCGATGACCTACAATCGCTTCAATGGCTGCGGCGTATTTTACTAGTTGGTCCTCTTTGGAAGCTGCCTGGATAATCGCCAGTCCGTACGGAACTCCTGAAGACTGTCAATAGGCTACACCGTGTTTCGGGGATAATCTAACCTACCAACGGCGCTTGTATTGACTGGGATCGTGATCATTGGATACCCTAATTGATGTCAGGAATTGCCTATCCGTAAATAAAGGTTTACTTAAGTATAACCAACTCACCTGCTTGGGCAGCTATCTCCGTTGCAACGCCACCGTCTGCTTGTACGGGTACGAGCAAGCCATCCAAAGGCTTACCTCTATATACAGGTACTAGAGCCTCGTCGATCCCTTCGTCCCGTGTCTTTCCTCGGACGTAAAGCCGTGCAGTCTTATACGTGTCGCCCTCAATACCTTTCAATGCCAGGCACTTGTCAAAACCGTCTTGGCCTGTTGGCCATGCTGGATGCGTTCCTGGGACTCCGCCTTCCTTCTCGGTGTGTTTGATGTTGTACTCGACTACATCTTCAAGACTTCGGATGTTATTCGGATTGGTGACCAGGCCCGCCAAGTACTTCTTAAGGTCGTTGTAGAAGTCGGTTTTTACTACCGTGTACGCCGAATGCTCCGGGTGTCCAATTTTCGACGGATAGTCCCTAGATCTGTCAGCGGTCATGCATATCGAAGCGGTAGACTTCATACCAATCCCATCCGCCATTAACTGGATATAGTTCGCTGGCGCTAGGTATTTCTACACGGAAAACCTTTACTCCGCGTCTCTGAATCTTTTTGACCACTTTTAGAAAATATTGATACTGTCCCTTTGTAGATTCGTTTCTGGCCGCATGCTCCCATATCTGTTTCCACGGTATGCCAAATCGCGCCCCTCTCAGAATTTCTCGAGCAGCGATATCATTAGACAGGGCGCTATGACACTGTCATCAGTTCTGATTATCACCGAAAGATATACTTAGTAATTACCTCGGAGACGGATCCATGATAGCCTGGATTTGCTTTGACAAGAAGCTATGACACTGACATCAGCTCTAATTGCCACCGAACAGTAGACTTAGCAATCACCTCGGGGACTGAGAGATGACGTCCAGGACCATTGCTGCATCCATAACAGTGCGTGCGATGACGCCCACGGTATCGTAAGTGTGGGATTCTGGGATCACCCCCTCGCATGAGGTTCGTCCAACTGTGGGCTTTAAGCCTACAACCCCCATTCGATCTGCTGGCAGTATGATCTACGCAAGTCAATTAACATGTCCCAAGAGCACGGCCATTGTTCATATGCCGGGATACCACTTGCACTTGAGTCTGTTTCGGTACCGATACTAAACGCACACATGTTCGTGGCAACGGCGGCAGCGGGACCAGAGCTCGAGCCCCCCGGATTCTCAGCGAAATTGTACGGATTTCGCATTTGGCCGCCCCGACTCGAATATGCCTCGGCACTATGATAGTCAGTATCTGCGATGTTCCAGGTAATCAAGAACTTGGGCTTGGTACTAATAGCTTGCTCTCATAGATGCCCATTCGGACATGTTCGCGTGCCCTAAGAGCACGGCGCCCTCGTTGCGGAGCAGCTTGACGACATTGGCGTCGTCGGGAACCTTGGCTCCGATGAGCACTGTATTGGATAGCATCAGCGTGCGCACATTTAAACAGCATGTTGAAGTGCGCGTGCTCACTCGTAGACCCTGCTGTTGTTTGCATCTTGTCCTTCGTAGCAATATTCTACCCGGAGGCATCAGAACCACGCACCACGCACCGAACTAGCACGTTCCCAGAAGCCGGTGCTTACGTCTTTGACATAAAAAGGGATGCCATGAAGCGGGCCGCGAACGTGAGAGCGCTTTCTTTCCGTGTCTCTCCGACGAGCGATGGCCAAAGCGTCGGGGTTGGTCTCGATGATTGCTCTGTTGCTAGGCATAAGTATTTGTCTCTATACCAAAGTGAATCTGAGAAGCCAACTTTAGAGCGCCATTGAGCCTTGCCGTTCTCTCAAGGTAGCATTTAGTCAAGTCCTCCGACGTAAATATGCCGTCTTGCATCCTATTCTGCAACTTGGTGATGGTGGCTTCTTCGATATCGATTCCATTGCAGTTGGGCATGCGAGTGTCGAGTGTTGGAGGCATTGTTGGAGGCATTGTTGTAAGCTCTGTGACCAAAAGTTCATACAAACACTAAGTTGGAATGTTGTTGTAAACTTGGAGGGAAAAGCTACGTACGTCATATGATATTATATTATCATACAGCGGAAGGAAGTTGGCTTGCTCAGCGTCGCACCTTCGAACTGCTTTCAGTCATTGTGAGTCGTGACGTGCCCTATCAAAACAATACTTTTGTGGAAGACACTGACGGCAAGCGGAAATGTTCTACATGATGCTGACGGCCTTTCCCCAAGTTCTTGTGCACCAGACCGTCTCGGCATATACCTTAGGTAGGTAAGCACGATCTCGGGCAAATACTACCGTAGGGTGCCGACCCAGTGATAAGGGACTCCATGAGAAGCACGCACACGACACACCTGTCGAGCCGGTTATAGTATGGCTCCGATGTTAGTAGATTGACTAATTAGGCACTGGCAGATCCCAAAATGTCTAGGGAGGTAGGTAGCATGGGGAGTACGCTGAAAATGAACAAAATTGAAGAGAAGTCCAAAGACCACACTGCGGTATTGCATAAGCCTCATCTAGAGTTTAGGTTAGATGTCACGCATATCAATAGAACAGGCCGCTAGCCGACAACAGTCAACAATCAGCTTTCTCAACACTTGATTGTGTAGCAGAGAGCTACCTACCTAGTTCCACTTGTCATGTGTGATCTTTTAAAAACACTTCCCCTGAGTCTTGAGAAGATCGCCAGAAAGGGATATAATCAACGTCATTTGTGGGAGTTGCCTTGCAATTGAATATAACATTTCGTAGCCAGCAAATGGTCATGTTCATCTTTGAGGCGTTGGTTCTTCATTTTGTGACAAGCTGGTCTGCAGGTGAATATTCCTTCCCAGTACGAGTTGTATAACATTATTAATGTTCAGAACTGTTGAGGTAGATGAAATTCCGATGCAGGGTTCCGCGGTTCAAGTTTTCAAGGTGACATGTCACCTCCAGCTGCGGAATTGAACAATTGAAATGAAGCCGACCGGGCACCGAAAAGGGTATCTAATTCCCATTGGGGGTTTAGCTCTTCAGGAGATAGGTCCTGCAGTATGCCTAAAGAGGTAAGCATCAAGGGTATTATAGGCTCGATAGGCTTATCGGTGGCTTATCGAGCCGCAAACGCTTGGAGGCACCTACTGCTGCACCCCAAGCATGCCCACTCGAGTCACATGGAGCATATTGTGATGCAGGTGTTACGAAAGTTTGGCTATAAAGCTCGTGTCTTCCGTGCATGTCACGGATTGTTTACTTAGGTGCCTACCTATTTAATCACAATGTCCTTCTGAAAAGCTCACTTTAGGTATACTTTCCCTCCACGATCGCTGGGTCTGGTGGGATGCACCCGGCGTCATGATCTTACGACATACGGCCTGTAGAAAGGCCGTTGCCGGCTTGAACGTACGCGTCCCTCGCACTCACCCGTGCCTCGGTTTTCGCCGTCATTTGATACCCAAAGAAACGGGGGTTTGTTAACTCTTATTTATCCAGAACCCACTGCTCAAGCATTCCGGTCACAGAGCAACCGATGAACTGTCGCATGGAGGTGGGAAAGCATCATCCACGCTAGCATCTCGCCCACCGCCGCGACCTTCCAGTAGCAGCGGCACAACGGTACCTTATGTATCGCCCTATGCCTCCATATCCGAGTCACAGAAGCAAAGAAAGGACCAGGATAGAGTACGGAGCTCTTGTATTCTTCTTTTCTTTTACATGAGTTATGGGACTTACACTTATCACAGGATTTCCTGGTTTCTGTCCTCGAAACCTCGGTAACCAGGCGAGATGCCAAGACTTACATGAACAGGTTCGTGCCTTTTTTGAAGAAAAAGACGAGCAGTTTCAAGCAACGTACCGCAGTGCAGACGTCTCCCAGCGGGCGGAGCACTGCACTTGGCCCGGCGGACATTCTCTCGAACACCATCGAGACCAGCAATGGGGTTCTACAAGCCAGTCCGAAGTCGGAACAGGACCTGGTAATTGAGGAACCCCTGTTTGTAGCCCTAGTCAAAATCCATGCGCCTGCGACTTTGGACGACGCTACGTTCGATGGTGTAGCTAAGACACTCAGTCGGCTCAGGAAACTTGGTCTAGTCAGCATAGTCGTCGTCGATGGCGACGTTGATGGCAAAGATGAGATCACCCAGCGGCGGACTGCGACCGAGCAGGCCAGACGTATAGCCACGGCCATTGACAATCACGATTCTCCCGGGGCACGAGTGATTGACCCACCCATAACCATAGGCCAGAACAATGGCTTAAATGGCCTCCCCGCATCGCCCTTTACTTCGAATGATCTATTCATCGAGAATCCAAGCGAGCTCATGACTGCTCTGCAAGACGACCTGATCGCCATCATACCCTCTCTTGGATACACAGCGGATACATGCGCCCGCAAGCCTGTCAACGTGAACGATGCTATTCTTGCGCTCACCAGGCAACTCTCCGGCTTGCAATTTCTACAGATACCAGACGAGGAAATACCCGGAACAAAGGTGTTGAGGGCCGCCGAAGTGTATCGGATCATTATCATTGACCCCTTGGGCGGCATACCAGCAAGGAATCGAGCAACGGGCAGACACTTATTCTTGAATCTTGAACATGAGTTCAAGGAGGTTCAGGCTGATCTCGGGGGTTCTACAGACCAGGATCTCTCACAGGAGGCTAGAGATAAGGCGCGCCATTTGGCGAATGCCAAGTTGGCAAAGGACGCACTCTCTCTGCTGCCACCGACCTCGTCAGTGATCATTACGACACCACAAGAAGCAGCGAAAGAGCGCATGCCCGAGGATGACTTGGTGGATATAGCACTTGTCGGTACTCGACGAGGCAAGAATCCTCTGATCCACAGTCTTCTGAGTGACAAGCCAGTCCAGTCCTCTTCGCTACCTACTGAACGGTTCACAAGAATCACATCATCAACTGGCACTTGTCAGATCGGGTCCTTGACCACTCTGGCCAAGCGTGGTATGCCCCTTACCATATTTCCCGATCCCCAGACCACGGCTTGGAAGCCCCCGCAAGCGGGACAGAGCAGCCTGTGCTTGACCGACCCGCGCATCGATCTCCCACGGCTGGTGCACCTGATAGAAGACTCGTTCGGGAGGAAACTCGACGTGGAACACTACCTTAAGCGCGTCAACGGCAACCTAGCCGGCATCATCATCGCGGGCGAGTACGAAGGAGGCGCCATCCTGACATGGGAGGTGCCTCCAGGGACGACGGATCCGAGTCGACGGGTGCCGTACCTGGACAAGTTCGCGGTGCTGCGCAAGTCGCAGGGCGCGGGGGGCGTGGCGGATATCGTGTTCAACGCCATGGTGCGGGACTGCTTCCCCGAGGGCGTGTGTTGGCGCAGCCGCAAAGACAACCCAGTTAATAAGTGGTATTTTGAGCGGTCGCGGGGCACGTTCAAGATCGCGGACATGAACTGGACCATGTTCTGGACAACGCCGAGGATGGAATTGGTTGGCCAGAGATTCAGAGACTACGAGGCTGTGTGTCGCGGGGTTGAGCCGTCGTGGGCTGATAAGAAGCATATAGTGGACTGACTGACTGACATAGTAGACCAAGAAATACTACTGCAGATGAGACAACATGAGCCGTGACTGGAGTTTCGCAATTCTGCAACCTGTGGACTGATCTCGAGATCGAGAGCCTTTGATTTATCACACGGTACACGTAATGTGGTTCATTCCATTGCCCAAGCTGGAAATAAAGTTCACTACTGTTCCGTGTATGCCGGTCGCGTCATCAGCTTGCGAAGCTCGTGACAGGCATGCCCCCAGTCTGAATATCAGGTCTGCCGTAGTTGTCGGACACGGAACTGGCGAATATCACGAGGCGTTGCTATGCATATTCCCCTGGCATGGAAACAACACAGGTAAATAAGCAGCTTGAAGCTTACTGGCCAGAAAACCCTTCTAGTGTAAGATGAGAATTGCTACGGTAAGTAAGTACCTCTCTACATCATGCTGTGGGGCGGCCAGGACGGAGAGAAAAAATAAATTTGAACCCCACCATGACTCGAGATGAACAAGCTGGACAGCGATAAACCTCCCGGCGGCGGGGTGATAAGAAGGATAGACAGGGGGTGGTCGTAGGTAAGTGGGTAGCAGTCGTCATACCTGAGCCAAGACGGCTGTGGCGGGACAGTAGAGAAACAAAGTGTACAATAATAAGAGTGCACCCATAGCAAGATGGCAAGATGAGATAAATGTTTCCTTACAAAATCTGGAAAAGCGCTTGGCAAGACATAACAGCAAGCTGGAATTACCTAACTATTCATGCATGGGCTCGCTGTATGGGTTGAGCAGGGCTGGCGGTGACTGATCCCTTGGCCGCGCAGCCCAGGTTGGTGCCTGCCCAGGCCAGGTTGTCCGCATGCGTTGCAGAAAGAGTTCTGGTCCTGGCTGCGGGCGTCGTTGCGTGAAGCGTCTAGAAGTTTCGCGCTGTCTCTGAGCAGAGCTGCGCATGGCACGCCCCGCCCTTAGAGGCTTTGCTAGAGGGGGGCGAGGGGGGGTTGGAAGGGGAGGGGTGTGGCTAGGGAGGGGTAGTACAGCCCGGGTGAGGCTAGTCTGCACCAGAATTCGACCACAAGATGGCCCTGTCACCCTGTGTCGCTCCTCCCACCACCACCCACCACCAGCTTATTACTTAGGTAGTCGATACCTGCAGTGCACATCCTTTGGGCAGCTTTTTTTCTCGCTCCATCTCTCGACCTTCCCTATTTAAAGATTCACCATTCTATCGTGGTGCCCGATTGCAGATTGAGGCTATAGCTACCCAAGACCACAGTATATCCGCTGCAATAGCAGACCACCACTGTCGTCACGCATTATCCCCGAACCCCCCCCGCCAGCCCCCCGCGACCTCACACAGAGACATACACACCGCCCGCGACTGGTTTATCTTGGGCTTGCTTTGTTCGTGGCTTCATTGCACCTGAATACACCACTTGTATTCTTGATTCTCAACTGAGAATTCCCTTCGACGAACCTCTCTCCGCTTAATCACAGCTTCCTCAGACAACATGAGTGTCGTTGGTATGTTTCCCCGCTCTGACACCCGAGTGGCTGGCCAGAGCCCATGTCAAGACGCCCGGGCGCCATACATCGCAGCGCATCTGATGCCGTTCCGCCTGCTAATCTTGGTGTCTGTCTACCAGGTGTTGATTTCGGAACACTCAACACAGCGATCGCTGTGGCGAGAAATCGTGGTGTCGATGTCGTACGTCATATCTCTCGCTCCGTCCACGACCCTCTGCCACGCTCTTGATCGCCAGACTGACATGTCTTTGTTGTTGTTGCTTGATTAGATCACCAACGAAGTCTCGAACCGTGCGACGCCGTAAGTTTCGCCCACCGACCCATGACATCTTTCCTTCAGCTGACGATGATTTCAGTTCCCTCGTAGGATTCGGCCCCCGGTCCCGCTACCTTGGTGAGCCGGCCAAGACACAAGAAATCTCCAACCTCAAGAACACCGTTGGTTCTCTAAAACGTCTTGTCGGACGCGCCCTACAAGACCCCGAGGTTCAGATCGAGCAGCAGTATGTCTCGGCCGCCCTCGTAGACTGCAACGGCCAGGTTGGCGCCGAGGTCTCGTACCAAGGGAAGAAGGAGAAGTTCACAGCGACACAGCTTACTGCCATGTTCTTGAGCAAGATTAAACACACTGCCAGCACGGAGCTCAAGTTGCCGGTGGCTGATGTCGTTATAAGCGTGCCGCCGTGGTTTACCGACGTCCAGCGCCGCTGCATCTTTGATGCTTCCGAGATCGCCGGTCTCAAGCCTCTGCGCATCATGAACGACACCACCGCCGCCGCCCTGGGCTACGGTATCACCAAGTTAGACCTGCCCGGTGAGGGAGAGAAGCCTCGCCGTGTCGCCTTCATCGACGTCGGACACAGCAACTACTCTTGCTCTGTTGTCGAGTTCAAGAAGGGCGAGCTGACCGTCAAGTCAACTGCCTTCGACCGCCACTTTGGTGGTCGTGACTTCAACCTGGCCTTGGTCAACCACTTCGCCAAGGAGTTCAAGGGCAAGTACAAGCTCGACATCTTGAGCAACCCCAAGGCCACGGCCCGTGTCGAAGCCGCTGCCGAGAAGATGAAGAAGATCCTCTCCGCCAACCAGCAAGCCCCGTTGAACATCGAGTCGCTCATGAACGACGTGGATGTGAACGCCATGGTCACGCGACAAGAATTCGAGGCCCTCGTCGAGCCCCTACTCCTCAAGGTGGTTGCGCCGTTGGAGCAAGCGCTTGCCGATGCCAAGCTCACCAAGGACGACATCGACTTCATCGAGCTGGTCGGTGGTAGCTCCCGTGTGCCTGCTATCAAGGAGCGCATCCAGGCCTTCTTCGGCAAGACGCTCTCCTTCACCCTCAACCAGGACGAGGCCATTGCTCGTGGTTGCGCCTTTGCCTGTGCTATCCTGTCGCCAGTCTTCAAGGTCCGCGATTTCTCCGTCGCAGATATCGTCCACTACCCGATTGAATTCCAATGGGAAAAAGATGTTGATATCCCCGACGAAGACACCAGCTTGACCGTTTTCAACAGGGGCAATGTCCTGCCTTCTACCAAGATCCTAACATTCTACCGGAAACAGCCTTTTGACTTGGAGGCGCGGTACTCGAACCCCCAGGACCTTCCCGGCAAGGTCTCACCTTTCATCGGTCGTTTCTCAGTTAAGGGTGTCAAGGCTGACCCCAAGACTGAATTCATGATCTGCAAGCTGAAGGCGAGGGTGAACATTCACGGTATCCTCAATGTAGAGAGCGGTTACTACGTCGAGGACCAAGAGGTCGAGGAGGAGATCAAGGAGGACGAGACGAAAGAAGGAGAGAAGAAGGATGCCGATGTAAGTGTCTCCCCGTGAACCCTACTTTGATGTCAGAGTTTTGGCTGACCCACTGTTCCCAGGCTATGGAGACCGACGACAAGAAGGCCGATGGCAAGCCCAAGACACGCAAGGTGAAGAAGCAAGTTCGCAAGGGTGACCTGCCCATCGTTTCGGGAACCAACTCGATCGACCAGGCTACCAAGACGGCGTTGTTCGAGAAGGAGAATGCAATGATCATGGAAGACAAGCTTGTCGCCGACACAGAAGAGAAGAAGAACGAACTCGAGACTTACATCTACGACATGCGGAACAAGTTAGACGAGCAGTTTGCCGATTTCGCCAGCGACGAAGAGAAGGACAAGCTAAGATCCAAGCTGACAGAAAGCGAGGTAAGTTCTCATTGCTTGTCTTACTACATCTACATTGTATCTAACGATCAACAGGACTGGCTGTACGAGGAAGGCGAGGACACAACCAAGGCAGTGTACATTGCCAAGATAGACGAGATCCGTGCCATGGCTGGGCCCATCTCCCAGAGATACTTCGACAAGGTCGAGGCTGACCGCCAGGCCCTACAAGCCAAACTCGATGCCGAAGCTGCGGCGAAGAAGGCGAGCCAACAAGAAGCCGGCAAGGAGGCGGAACCGGAGAAGGCCGAGGGCGCCAAGGACGAGGAGATGACGGACGCGGAGCCCGCCAAGCCGGAGGTGGAGGAGCCCGAGTCCTAGAGGCCCTCGCTTCGAAATTGGGGGGGAACGAAGAGACGCATTTCGGTGACATAAGGGTTTTTAAAAGAATAATGACTGCAACGACGCTGGCGCTGGCCGGGTACAGGGGGAGGAAACAAACGAGGGATGATGAGGGCAAGCAAGACACAGGTACTGCTGCTCTCCCAACCCGATGATCACGCGGTGTTAGACATAGATTACTACCACGGCCGCCGTGTCGTGACACGAGGCGGTTTGTCCATTTGAGATAGACGTTGTTCGCAAATGGGAAATTCATAAATTCAACATTCAGTATCTGCTGCCTGGTGGTGAAGTAAAGCCCTGTGGCTTGCTGAAGCTTTGACTCATGTCATGTTAGACGATGTCATCCTCATTTCTGAGTCCTAGGTTGTCCGTGCTAATTGTCACCTTTGACTCACTTAGCCTTGTCGGTATAGTATTTGACATTATGCTTGGCTTGACTGGATGCCCTTTGACTTGAGGATTGGATCTGATTTTGTCTGTGCCGCAGCAAGAGGATGGTAAAGAGGATGGTATTTGACCAGTCATCAAGGTCATCGCAGGGTGAATTGATATGACGGGATTTATTGTAATTCCTATTCCTGAGCGAACCTATCGAGCCGCATGCGTTATGTGTCTATATCAACTACACACATCTATTCGCAAGTCATTACTACTGTGATACAAACGAACCAAGAAAATCATCGGAAGGCATATCTGTCTGTGTGTGTAGCCTACTAGGTTCTATGTATAGCTCATAGGTTCTTTACAGACACCTGGCCCATATAATATTCTTTCCCAATACCATATCCCTTTAGATCCTTCCTTTCTCATGGATTAGCTGCTACTCCGTGCTATCATAGATGAGGTCTTGATTCTATAAACGAGAAATAGCTTCCCCATTTCACTAATGCCGTTGAGCATAATCTATAATAACGAGACCCTTTATCACTGAAAGGCAACGATCAATTGAAGAGGGCCTCGTGGCCTAATGGCTAGGGCGCTAGATTTCGGTTTCCTCAGTGATCTGATACTCTAGAGATTGTCGGTTCGAGTCCGGCCGAGGTCGAGTGATGTGTTCTTTATCCGAATTGGTGTAGTGGCTAACATATGTCGCTCTCATCCCATCCTCTGGTTGCAGTTGATGTTAGACGTGCCGACATGCCCGGGGTTCGATTCCCCGATTCGGAGTTTATCTTTTGCCCGTGTCTACCTTAATACCTGTGTGTGTAGCTGTTTATACCTGATTGGGATTGATTTTGTGTCATATTGTGGGCGGCTTATAGATTTTATTTGTTTGTTTGATTTGCATGACTTAGTCCTAGTGAGTGACATGATTGATATAGGAAAGATTATGCTTATTGATTTCGAATGATTGTTTGCCTTGCTCGAGATTCTAGTCTTACACTACGTAATCGGCACAGCAAGTGTGGGGTTTGGTTATAATAGAGGTTCGTGCCCCCCACAAGATGGAGACAAGATGCTCGCTTAAGCTCTAGGAGGTATCCTCACCTAGCTAGCCCTCAACACACCTATGCTGGGCCCTTACCCACCTCCACTCATTTACTGCCCTCGCCCCTCGTGCAGTCCAGTAGTGCAGTCCAGTAGTGCAAAGTCACTGAGCTGAGACAATTCCAACACTTTTCTCTCATCCGGCCCAAAATTCTCTTTTTTCTTCGGAGATAAGCCAAGCGTAGCTAGAAGAGCCTGCGAGACCCGTGCCATGTCGTGGAAGTCTCCAAGGCTAAGACATGACTTTACACTAGACCCGATTACATGAACACCTTCACGGTCGTCTCCTCGTAGTAGACATCCCACCTCGTTGTGCACCCCACCAAGTCTTTTACCTCCTCTGTCCGGCGTACCCCACGACCACCCACGGACCGAACCACCGTCACCACCACAAACCGAACCCGGCCACAGACGAGGTTCTGTACAGATTCTGTATCTGTGTCACCTCCTGCTCCGGCCGTTCAATCACGCTGCGTTTTGCTACGTAGCTACGGATTGATCCCCTGCTACCCATCATCACCGTCAGCATCTGTCTGTGACCCCGCCAATCCGCCACCATGCCGCCCAAGAAGAAGGGAGGAAAGAAGGCCGCCGACGACTGGGAGGCTGACCTTGGCGAGTCCATTGCGCCCACCAACGGTGATGCCGCCCCTGCCGACGATGCCCCCGACGGAAACGCCGAGGAAGACGGTGATGCGCCCGCCGGTGGCCTCATGGCCATGATGAAGAAGAACCGCGAGAAGCGCAAGAAGAAGGGTCTCTCCGAGAACTTTGTCGATGGCGAGCAGCCGCAATCCGCCACCCCCGAGCCCACCGACATTTCCGCCTTCAAGCCGCCCCAGGAGGCCTCGGCCGAGGACGAGTTCGCCCTGCCCGACAAGAAGGGAAAAGGAGGAAAGCAGAACAAGAACCAGCAGGCCGCTAAGGCTGCCGCTGCTGCTCCCGCTGGCGACGATGAAGTCGGCGCCAACGGCAAGATTCTCACCAAGGCCGAGAAGGAGAAGCTGAAGAAGGAGCGCGAGAAGCAGAGGAAAAAGGAACAGGTCGGTGCCCTCATCTATCTGCACTCTGATTGTCGATTGCTCTCTAACTAACGCTATCTTATACAGGCCGCCAAGAAGAAGACTACGCCTGCGCCCGCTCCCAAAGCTGCGGAACCCGCCAAAGCCGCTGTCGAGGAGAAGAAAGATGAACCCGCCGCGGCCGCAGCCGACGAGGCTCCCAAGAAGGGGAAGAAGCTGCCACCGCACCTAGCCGCTCTTCAGAAGCAACAGGAGGAGTTACGGCGACAACGTGAGATGTCAGAGGAAGCTTCCAAGGCTGAAAAGGCTCGGCTTGAGGCGCTCGAAAAGGAGGAAGCCGAAGAGCTAAAGCGACGCGAGGAAGAGAGGGCCAAGAAGAAGCAAAAGGAGAAGGAGAGAATCGAGCAACTCAAGAAGGAAGGAAAATACCTTACCAAGGCTCAGAAGGAAGAGAAGGCTCGCAATGAGAGGAAGCTGCAGCAGATGATTGCCGCCGGTATCCAGGTTGGACCCTCGGAAGATGGCGAGAAGGAGAAGAAGAAGAAGGCCGACATCAAGAAGCGCAGCAAGAAGGCTGATCAAAAGGTTCGGACCTCGTGCCTGTCCTCCAGCTCATCATCACTGTACTGTCTTTGCTAATCTGTTGTTGTAGGTCGACGAGGAAGCAGCTTTGGCCGAAGCCGCAGAGAGGGCCAGAATAGCTGCTGAAACTGCAGCCAAGGAAGCCGAAGTCAAGGCTGCCGAACAAGCCGCCGCAAAGGCAGCTGCTAAGGCCGCTGCCAAGAAAGCCAAGGAAGATGAAGAGATCGAGGACGACTGGGAGGCCGCCGCAGCATCAGGCGATGACGCCAAGGACAGCTGGGACGCCGATTCAGACGAAGAGGCCGGAAAGGGAACTTCTAAATCTCTACCCTCGCGGCCAAAGGGCGGCCGGAAAGACTCTGAAGACGAGTCAGAGTCCGAATCGGACTCCTCTGAAGACGAGGCGACAACAGCTGCCCGAGCTGCCGCCGAGAAGCGAAAGAAGGAGGCTGCCGAGCGCAGAGAGAAGACACACCAGGCTGCTCTGGCTGCCCGATCCAAGGACAACCTCCGAAGTCCTATCTGCTGTATCTTGGGTCACGTCGATACCGGAAAGACCAAACTGCTGGACAAGATCCGACAAACCAATGTCCAGGAGGGTGAAGCTGGTGGTATCACCCAGCAGATTGGTGCTACATACTTCCCAGGTTTGTCACAATGTTCACCCCTGTGTTTCTGATCACAACTAATACTCGATTGCCAGGCGAGGCCATCAAGCAGAAGACTGCCGTAGTCAACCAGGACGGAAAGTTCGAGTTGAAGGTTCCCGGTCTGTTGATTATCGATACCCCTGGTCACGAGTCTTTCTCCAACCTGCGTTCCAGAGGTTCTTCGCTCTGTAATATTGCTATTCTGGTTGTCGATATCATGCACGGTCTCGAGCCCCAGACTCTGGAATCGATGAAGCTGCTCCGTGACCGAAAGACCCCCTTCATTGTGGCCCTCAACAAGATCGATCGTCTGTACGGATGGAAGCAGGTGGCCAACAACGGCTTCCAGGACAGTTTGGCTCTCCAAAGCCGCGCTGTGCAGAACGAATTCAAGAACCGGTTGGAGCAGACCAAGCTCGCCTTTTCCGAGCAGGGTTTCAACGCCGAGGTCTTCCACGAGAACAAGTCGATGGCTCGTTACGTCTCCTTGGTCCCCACATCCGCCCACACCGGCGAGGGTATCCCCGATATGTTGAAGCTCATTCTGCAGCTGACGCAGGAACGCATGGTCGGCTCGCTCATGTATCTGTCAGAGGTACAGGCTACCGTCCTCGAAGTCAAGGCAATTGAAGGTTTCGGTATGACCATCGATGTCATCTTGTCGAACGGTATTCTCCGGGAGGGTGATCGAATAGTTGTGTGTGGTGTCGAAGGCGCCATAGTCACGAATATTCGAGCACTGCTCACTCCGGCTGTCATGAAGGAATTGCGTGTCAAATCTCAATATGTACACAACAAGGAGGTCAAGGCCGCCATGGGTGTCAAGATCAGCGCGCCGGGTCTCGAAGGCGCCATTGCTGGTTCCCGACTCCTTGTCGTCGGCCCTGATGATGACGAAGAGGATCTCGAGGAAGAAGTCGAGGCTGACTTGAACAAGCTGTTCAGCCGCGTGTCCACATCCGGTCGTGGTGTCAGTGTGCAGGCCTCCACCCTCGGTTCCCTCGAAGCCCTGCTCGATTTCCTCAAGGACTGCAAGATCCCCGTGGCCAACGTGGGTATCGGCCCAGTCTTCAAGCGCGACGTGATGCAGTGCGGTACCATGCTGGAGAAGTCGCCCGACTACGCCGTCATGCTGTGTTTCGATGTCAAGGTCGACAAGGAAGCCAACGCGTACGCCGAGGAGAACGGCATCAAGATCTTCACGGCAGACATCATCTACCATCTCTTCGACGCTTTCACGAAGCACATGGAGGAGCAGCTTGAGAAGAAGAAGGAAGAGTCTAAATTGCTGGCTGTGTTCCCTTGTGTGCTGAATACCGTGGCCGTGTTCAATAAGACGGGCCCGATTGTCGTCGGTGTCGATGTCGTGGATGGTAATTTAAGACAGGGCACGCCGATTGCGGCAGTCAAGACGAATCCGACGACGGGGCTTAGGGAGGTTATTAGTTTGGGGAGAGTGTGAGTTTTGCCCCCTCTTCTTCTCCCTACTTTTTAGATTCTTGCAAACATATCACTAACAACTTATATATGTCACAGATCATCCATCGAAAGAGACCACAAGCAGATCCCGGTGTGCAAGAAGGGCCAGCCGTCGGTGGCGGTCAAGATCGAGATGGGCGGGCACCAGCCGACGTACGGGCGGCAGCTCGAGGAGTCGGACACGCTGTACAGTCTCATCTCGCGCGCCAGCATCGACTGTCTGAAGGAGTTCTACCGCAAGGAGGTCACGAATGATGAGTGGTCGCTTATTATTAAGCTTAAGCCCTTCTTTGATATCAACTAATCTACTGGAGCTACCGAGATAACCCAAGTACGTAGTGTCGAGATGGTGTGCTTGCTTGGTGTAAGTGCATCGATGTAGAATGGGCGTGTTAGTGTTAGTGTTGGGGAAAGTCGGTGTCGGGGAGAGTTGGTATGAGGGTGATTGGCTATGTGTGGGAAACTAGGGTTGTGGGGAGAGATGGGAATGATATGCGAAGAAGATGACGAAGAAACATGGTTCGGAGGGGGGAGGGGTCAGGGCTGAAATAGGGCGGGTAGAGACAGGGGGCGGGAGGATAAGGGTTGGTTGGGGTATGTGATCTTTTTTTTTCCTTTTCCTTTTTCAAAATAGCATGCAAAAGGAAAAATGCATTGCATGTTGCGCGGGAGAGAAAAATCTGCAACGATGCTTGCTTGCTGTATGGTTACGTTTATGTTTTAAGGTTATGGTTATGGTTAGTTATGGTTGCATGAGAGAAAGTAAAGTATAACATCAATCAATCAATAACTATTTGAGCGCTCTACTTTTATGTTTCTTGCTTTCTTGGTTAGTTGGTGGTCGGTTCGTTCAATGTATCAATGTTGTAAAAAGGGGGACCCGAAAAGGAGGTGGGTGTATAGGATGTCGTTGACTTCGGTTGAGTTGAGTTAGGTTACAACAGGTTATGTTGGGAGATACGTTTGTTTTGACTTGGACTTGGATTGAGTTGAATTGCAAGTGAGTAAGTTGAGTGAGGGATGTTGATGGGGGACTTATAACAGTTGTCATACTTCGTCGTATCCTGACCTACCTTACTTCGCAGCAACTTAGTCATTAAGTAAATAGTGATCTTGATCAGCTAATATTGCAATCTGGACATGAGAAAACGAACTATTCTAACGCGTGCAACTTGTGGGCAAGATCTCTCTTTCTTCTTTATTTAAGTCCTACCCACTCAGCAGGAATAGTAGGATGGATTCGTTTAAACGCATTTATTGGGGGAGGACATCCACTAGTTCACGAGCCCGAATAGCTAGCTACTGCCCATGCTGTAGACAAGCACTAAATCAAAAACGAAAGGCTTCCTCTATCTAGGTCCTTGCTCAAAATATCGCCTCCCCTAATTAAACTGTAACCTCCGCGTAGGTTTCAACTAGTATTCTAGAAGATGTAAGGGCCGGTGGGTGGGAGAAGTCACCTTCGGCCACCTTACGGACTATTTATCCCCTTCTGGGAGGTGGGGAAGAGGTGTCGAGGAAGACATGCCTCGCGTGGAAGCCTGGAGGCGGAAATAAGCTCCCCCTTGTATAAGAGAACACCGGATGATCCACCGGGAAAAGCTTTGGTCGCCTGTTGGGTCGTAGAACCAAATCATGAAATCGCAGGTCCTACTGTACGGAAATTGAGCTTTCGAGGAGCCAAACAGTCAGACGAGTCGTTCCAGTTTTATAACAAATATCTCCGGCAGGGGTAAAATACTCGACTCAAACGGGTCAGAAGTCAGTAAGAGGAACATATAGGGGGTAGGGTACCTCCATAAACAAATCAAAATTTGTCGGAATTGCAAGGAAAGTTATCATTGACTACAAATACTCTTTCAACCTTTCCTAGCAAACCATTTTTCATATCATATCATACATCGTTTGGCATTTCTTCCCCTGTGATGTTTCAAGCTACTACCTATTCCTTAGTCGTCAAACCAGGCAAATCATCTGAGGGATCACCCAATAACTCGTCTGAGCCCTCATCTGAGCCCTCATCTTGACCCTCGTCTGGGCCCTCGTCTGGGCCTTCGTCTAATGCTTTTGATGCGGTGGTATGGGTAGAAGTATCAGGAGTAGTAGGAGTGGAGTAAGGAATGTCTTCAAGTGGTATAACCCACACTTGAGCTGCGAATGACGTTGTGAGCTTTGCTATTTTTTTAGAGCTGAAAGAATGCACTAAGAATTGGTGCAAAAAAATGTTGAATTTTGCAAGATAGGATCTATCAAGACGGAATGTGACGTAACTGGCACGCAACAGATAGTAAAGAATCTTTCTGACAAGCCAACCCAGAATGGAGAATATTTCAACGATTCGGAAAAGATTGTACTAGGAACGTAGAAAACAAGCAGTTAGGTAGTGAAGAAAAGATCACTTACGAGGATTGAAATGCGGCACCCAACTGACTCGACACACCCTCCCCCAAAACTCGAGCTCGCACTCTTTTATCCTCAGCTCAGCCGCATGACAGATCTTGTGACTCGTCCACCTTCGGCCCGGGTACTTGGGTGTTACCATCCAATTTTGTTGTCCGTGTTTGAACGCAGCGATGCCTCCACCTGCAGGATAAGTAATGCCTTTAAGTGATGCCCAAGACCAGGATGGCGGCTGGGTTTCTCTTCCTTGCGTCTGTATACGGTTTGCATCATCATCATCATCACTCTCCAAGTCTCCATCAACTGCGGTGGGAGTGTTGGGAGTAGCGATAACCCGCCTCTCACACGCCAGGTGCGTTTCCCATAACAGACCGCGGACCATATCAATCTCCCATAGGCCCGCGAGGTACCGTGAGCCACGGACAAGGGGCTTCATCGCCTGCACCACGCCACTAAGCGCTGCAAAGACGTCGTCCTCCTTGGTGGTATACCGCCCCGTATAATCTGGCAACAATGAGATAGTCCAGAAGTGAAGCCACCGGCGGGCTGTTTCCATCTCTTCCTTTTCAACACTAGACACTGTGTCTAGACTTGACTTGATCGTAGCCGAGTCCTCTTCGCTCGCCACAGAAGCAGGCCCCTGAGAGTCGCAAGACTCGGAATCGGAACTGTCGTGAACGGCGATAACGGCAGGATGGCTGAACGACGGAGAGGATATACCATCATCATCCTCGCGGCCCTCCTGGCACTCATATGTCAATCCGTCTATTCCAAACACAAGTTTCCGAGGTGAGAGCAATGATTCCTGGAAACACCACTTTAATCACATCAGTCAGCAATTTTTCACTTGAGCAAACATACAGTAATGTCCCGGGAAGCCGGCTGGCAAGCCCATTAACGAGTAATTGTACCAGCATGGAAATCGGAAGCCATTAGATATTACTTACTCCGCGGACCCCCACGGGGCCGATTGAGATCGGGCGCTGGAGGGACAGCCACATGGAACCTGTCACTTCGTCATTTTCTCTTCCTCCTGTCTTCTCACAGGGCCGGTTAGGCCGAACACTGACAGGCGCTGCCTCGGGCCGAAACCTGTTTCCCAGGAAGCCCTCGCTGCAATCTGCCGCACGTCCCGCAACTATGGTGAGTGTAGCATTTCCGTAGACATTCGCCATATTTCGTGACTCGCGCTCCCAGTCTTCCGCGTCTCCTTGGACGATGCATAGGGCGTCGATCCACACATATCTGAATCCGAGACTGCGAGCGACTCTGAAGGCATCTCGGTGCGTCTTGGGGAGGTTTTCCTCCACGATACGGGTCCGGAAACCCTCGATGTTCGTGGGGGTCAAACAGGTAGCCGTCTGTGAACTCTTGCCCCAGCAGTAGGAGAGGGCTGTGTATGGTGCTTGAATCAACGGATAATTGTTGGGCTCCACCAGACGTACGATTGGTACTGTTTCATCTTGCGTGCCCAGATCGACGAGACGAGTAGGCATTTCTATTCCGGGCCCGTGGTTAAAGGGGGAGGAACAGCAAAAGGAGTGGCGAGTTCGGCACTCATTCAGCCAGTATTTCGCAAAATCGATGTGAAAGTCGGGTTTTTGGTCAACAGTCGTCTGCCTCTTGCCGATCATGCGCGTGTCTAGCGATCCTTTGTGCTGTCAGCTGGGATAAGTCCTTCATATATACTTGAGTAATATTGCCTAATCCAAAGCGCGGTCATTTCAAACATTGCAAAACAGCATGCGCAAAACACCCTTAAAGAAAAAGACACCCTACCTGGGTCGGGATGCATGACCAAGGTACCTAGGTCGTCAATAACCTCGTAGAAGCACACTTGGTCGATAGCTCCAAGCCTAAGAGCTACCGAGCCCAGATCACCCATAACTGAGTGCGGGCTGCCCGCTTCCAGATACTATAAAGCCGGACAAGTCAGAAGAGCCGGCCGACAAGAGGATGCTGTACAACGCGAAACGATAGCGCTCCTGCATCAACTGAGTAGGGCAAGCACTCCTATTCCCTCGGTTGCTTCACAGCCACTAACAGAGTGCTTTGCTTACCACCTCACTACTCGCGGTTTCCCGTCCGGCCACGTTAAACCCGTGGAGAAGTCATCCTAGCCACGGCTCGATATAATTTCGCACGCACGCAGCCCAACATAGCGCACATAGGTCGCAGCCCGCCTCGGCGGATGTTTTCAGGGCCTCCACGGTATCGTGCATATGTACGCGACGTCCAGATACAAGATCATCAACGCAAAAGCTGGAACAGTTTGCGCACCGCATTGTTTTCTTTTCATTATAGAAGAGGGAATTCTTTCAATTGGAACTGATGTTAATGTATGATGTGGATCTTGAGTGAGCCCAGCTGTGTAATAGAGGGTATGATATAGGGGTAATTGAATAAGACAGGTTCTTGGGATCTTTTGGTGGCAGCAATTGACGTGACGAGGCGGGGATGGCGGTCTTATAATTAATTATACCTCTGATTAGCGACCTGTCATGCTTGGTTACCCTTACCAAAAGCGTCAGTTGGTGGACTCAGTCCTGTCACTATTTCAGTTCCCTTTCAATCCAAAATTTTAGACCATGATGCAGATCGCGCCGCCCTATTCGCTCCCACTCTCATCAGCCAAGGCGCACCAGGGTAGCCTGCAGATATGGGGGCCGCGACGAGAAGTCATCCACGTGATTGACGCGCTGTCGCTGACTACGAACTCATTGCTACGAAGCTTGCTCATGTCCTCATGTTCGCTAATGGCCATGACAATCATGAGATTTTAACTAACCAAATACCGAAACAACACCGAACGAGCAGACAGAACTTCCGCACTGCACTCACCACCTACATCGTCAAAAAGACAACAAGAGACAACACATCAACAAAGCGAAAAACAACAGCCGACAATCTAACTAACAACCCAGCATCTCCCACATAAAAAGCCATATTGAATTGAAACCCAAATCCCCCCTCCCTCACAAAGCCGGACCAAGATAATACCCCAAAACCGCATAAGTCTGCGCATGCACCAGGCCCATCGCATCCAGCACCCCATACCCATTCCCCTGCCCATCATCAACACCATCCAACCCCAACGGCTTAAGCAACATCTCCAACCTCTCAACATCCCCCTCCGTAGCAACAACACGCTCAAGAATCTTCCCATCAAGGCACTTCTTTAAGACATCCCCATCAACATGCATCTTATGCAGCGGGAAGGTCTGCGCCGCCACCAACGCCTCATTCTCCTCGGCGATCCCCGCGTTCCCATCACCGACCTCCGCCAGCACAGTGAGGTTCTGCACGTAGCGCAGCAGGCGCCACGTATCTTCGTCCAGGATCGCAAAGCTTGTCAGCGACCCATCGATCGCAAGTCCCAGTATCTCGCGCTCGTCGAGCGCCAGAGGTTTATATCCAAAACACATCTGCCGGTCCCCACTCCTAGCCCAGCGCGGCCGCGTGTATCCCGAAACGAACTTACGGATCGACGCCTTGAGGTCCGCGCGGAAGATGAGTTTCAGATTCTTGGCCTTGGACTGCGGGCCCAGACACCAGAGGCCGTAGACGCCGCACATGAGGTCCGAGACGAGCACGAGCTTCTGGGGCGCTTTGATATCGATTGCGGACCCGACGTCGATCGAGTGCAAGCCGTAGCGGGCCTGTTCGTCTGTATGTAATCCGATCATTCGCTCGGATTTCAAGGCGGTCTCGGATTTATAGTCGAGGATTAACAATGAGTGGCCGCTGGTCAGGACATGCAGTCGTCCGTCCACCACCTCTACATGCATAGCTGGGGAAGGGAGGTCGTATTTCATGGCCGTTCTGAACTTCTTGTCTTCGATGACATGATATTCAATGGTTTTCTCGAAGCTGATGAACAGTCCGTCGTCGTCAGTCGCTCCGAGTCTCGGTAGTCCATCCTTGATCTTCCTCTCATGTTTGGCGCAAAAGCGGATCTGGCGGGCTGTGCCGGTGTCTGTGGCGACTTCTTCCTCTTCTGCCGAGACCATTATAAGTCTCCCCTGGCTATCGCCGAGTCTGGACAGTATCACAAACCAAACGATGGGCTTCCCATCTTTATCCTGGTATTCCGTTTTAAAGTGCCAGCTCAGCAAAGAGACGACCTTGATGTTTGGGTCCCCGAGGGGTCTGATATAGTTGATATCTGCGTGCTGTTCATTGACCGGGCGAGATAGATCGGCTCCTGTGGCACGATCGTAGAAGTGTAAAGACGGCACGCCCTGCTTCTTGACCACTGCAACCAAGGCATCTAGCCTCTTTGAATAGAGGATTTTCACGGGGGTGCCTCCGGTGGGAAGATATCGTGGGACAGGTGCTGTTCGAGGCTGTAATTCGGTTATCAGAAGATGAGAACCGGAAATCATAGCCCATGTGGACTCTCCATAGCCTGGAATGTCGCGTAGTCTTGCGACTGAGTTCACCACAGGCGAGGGTGTGTCTGGCTCATTAGCATCGGTAAGCCATATCCTAGAAATACTCTCTACATGGTTTGCCGTCGGTTGCGTTGCATTCGCCACCTTCACGATGGCAAGACCAGCATCGTTGCAAACTAAGGCTGAGGGACCGACATCGAAGACTATTCCCGGGAACACATACGACGAGGACACTCCAAAATGATGCGTTTCAAGCACCTTCAGTCCTCTTTCAGTATTGCCATCGTTCGTGAACTGCACTAGGAGGACGTCGCCGTCGCTCTTGCCAACCAGAATTCTACCATTGCCAAGACCGACAATGCTAATGATGGCGTGTGTTGTAGAGTTCGGATCGCCTTGAAGATCTAATGTGACTGCATTTTGAGTTCGCATATTAGTAATGGTAAGTCTTTGGTACATATTGCTCATGACCTTACCTTTTTGAGCACCAGGTACCGTTTGCTCTCTGTCGTGCAACACGTCTAGTGGAAGGAGTGTTAAGGCCGACGACCCGCGGTATGAGATCCCGGCGAGGACGCAGACGCCAATCGACAACGTGTCAATGGCAAGGGCGGTAATCTCGCCGTTGGTCTCCTCGACTGTATGCTTCAATGCAAACTCATTGTTGTTCAAGACGAAGATCATGACTTTGGAAGAAGACTTGGACTCGACAGTAAGCGCAAGTGTTTCGCTAGTGACGGCGGCATCCGTTATAGTTGCCAGAGTGTTTTGGACTATATCGATCATCAAGTGTTGATAACTAATTGAAGTAAGCAAGGAAAAGTGAAAGGGAAATTATATGGCAGAGTTCGGATTCTTACCAACTACTTGAAGTCCGTATCGTCGCACGTTCTGTTGTAATCTGGATCATCAAGTCTGGAGAAATATGACACGCTAGCGTGGTGGATAGTAGATCAAAGTCTACTGATTCCTGAGCTTGTTCAGACACTTCGGTAAGGTCATGAGAGATATGCAAAAGGGCAGAGCTTTCTGGAAGGGCCAATAATATCTGAAACCCTGCTTCCGGTGTAGAATCAAAGCTTGGTATAACCCAGCATTCTTTGATACGCGAGGGGTATTGGAGATCTAGACCGATCTTCGCCTGAATCCCGTAACGGACCTCTACAATGGCACCGTGTGTATCTCTACCCGAGGAAGCAAACATGCGATCTGGCTCCAGCATGTGGTCGTGTGCCTTCTTGGACGCTGACTGTCTCGAAAGTTGCTTGCGGTCCGTTGCTAGAACAAGATCAACTGTGGGAGACCAGCTGGGTAGTGACCCCACGCGCTTCGGTGTTTCTCTTGGGTTTACCTACAAAGGACGGCGTTAATAGTCTCATCATCAAAGTGCGCAAAGGGGAGGCTATAAAACGTACGTGCCAAATGGCACCGGGGCCGTCGACGCTGGTCGCTATTAGAACGTCTCCGTGGGATGTCCCGAGCGATGCGAATCCTGCATTGATATTACAATCCATTGGGCCCAAATAGATCGACTTTATGTCCTCGCCACGATCAATTTCAAGGGAACTGATCCAACCATCTTCTCTAGCAAGGTAAAGAAAGTCACTACCGGCGTGGTATGACTCTTCCCGCGATGGTCGGGTCCAACCTCCCCATAGTGGATGGTTAGTGCCATGATGCCATTCCGTTTTATCTCTATGTCCGAGTGGGATCACCTGTCGGGTCGGGGGGCCGCCAAAGAAATCTGAGTAGACCGCCAATGATTTCTCCGTGACAACAAGGAATTGGCCAGCGATTGTCAGTGGAATTACAAACATCGGAATCCCGATATCTGTGTCAAGCCGATGTCCGGGTTTTCCCTTGCATAGTTCATCTTGGAAAGAGTGTTGAGCATCCCAGTCGTAGACGACCAGTCTAAGCACCCCTGACTGCGCGGTGATGAGAATCAACGCGACATCGCCTAAATTTTCATGGAAGGAGTCAAGTCCGGTATCAAAATCGAGCGAAGAGCCGGTGTAAAGAAACTCTAGTATATGAATGACGCCCTTCATAGCCCGCGCCTTCATCGATAGAATGGGTTTCAGAGATTGGCCTTTTGTAAGTTGCGTGTGAAGTTCTCCTATTGATCGCAGCTTGTATACGATCATAAGATTTTCCGAGCAGGCGAGGGACAGGTACCCCCCATCGGGGCTAATGGCCATGTGAAACCCTGGGTCAACGAATTGCCCGCTATTTTGGCCGTCCTTGATGTACTCGCCATCTTCGTTGAAATCGCCAAAGATGGGGACGTACGACGGTACAAATTTCCAATTGCCAGCTGCAGTTAAATTCATGACAAGGAATACGAGATCCCCCGCACTCAGAACCAACACTAGTACCTGCTGGAAAATGTCGGGACCTTTGGCAAAAGCAGGTGGTGCTGAGGTGTTGCGGCCAGCATTCTTACCATTGTCGCTGTAGTAGCTAGCGTGCGTATCTTCCTTTTTCCTTCGAAGGTATTCATGAGTGCCCAAAACCCGACAGTTTCTGATGTCGGAGCTAAAATCTATTTTGGCAATGGGTTGCAGTTGAAGATCGACGTCCAGCTCACATATCTGAACACAACGGCCCTATTACAGTTAGCTATAGAGCGTATGACACATGGCTGTCTTCACTATGTGATTCTGAATGAGATGTGTGTCCGTACTGTATGGGGAGGAGAGATTGATAGCCACGATAGATACAGCACTATTTCATTGATTTAAAGCCGCTTGAGGTCGTGATGAAGAGATTCCTCAGGGCAAATGCAAGGCATGTTGCTGAGACGGATGTGTATTTTGATTGAGCAAGGAAACGCGAGAGATAACCTACTCCTACTAGAGCTACATCATTGAATTGCGATGACCGAAGCTGGACAGGCAGTGCCCAACGGACGATGGGACTTTCAATGACGGTTTTGGTAAGGACGCCATAACTGGGTGGCTTGGGGGCAGGCGTTACGGTCGGTATGACGCGAGGCTGTAAAAGCTCCTCAGGAGTTACGTTTTGGGTTACCCACCGATCATCTACGAGGACGTGTGTCTGGAGGGAGGCCATAGCTTGAGCCGACCAGCCTGAGATATGTCGCCCGTCCGCAAAGACCAATTCCGAATTCAAACGGCGTCGTTACGGGAAGCTCAGTGGCCTGGAGGGAAAAGAGGGTTGGCTGACAACCTTATCGTTCGTCCGGGGGCGGGATTTGGTGTTCCTCATGTGGATATAGGGCCACTTAATCATGAGAAAGTCAGAGAAGCCAGCTCTAGTTTCGTTGGAAGCGAGCAACGTAACGCGACTGAGGCAGGGCTAAATGAGCGTCTCTGGTAGGCTCCTTTCCTCAGGACCATGATATGGCACTCTTCGCTAGCTCGCTTCACCGACCGTGTTCATAGATGAAGGCGAGACTTGGAGTGCCCGCCCAAGCTGAAGGCAGTTCAGAAGCTTTCTGACGCACAGTGGGCTCACGCTGGGCTTCAAATCTCACAGCAAAGTTGGTATGATTCAGGTCTCCGACGTCGAGTCTGTTCGTAAATGAGAGACGGCGATGTATTATCTGATCAAAGGGGCCAGTCGTGCGTGTACGGACTGGCAAGCCTTCGATACAGTATGTGCTGTGTTCGCCGGTGAGTGAGATCGGGCAAGCCTCAGGCAGGACTATAATGGACGTGATTTGGTGATGGTGCGCATGATAGCTTCGGCGCTTTCCGCTACACCGAGACTGCCCGAACAAGCCACCTACTCAATCGGCTGGCCAATGTCGAAGTTCGTTCCGTTCACATATGAGTGATGTGGGATTCCACACCACGTTTCGTTCAGGGTCTATCTGAGGTACGTGACCGCAGCTGGCTGCACGTCAAGGAGCAAGGAAAAAGCGTGGGTAAGGTACGAGGTACCCAGGTACTTGTCGATGGGCCTGCGCCTGGCATCTTGGGTCTAGTAGGCCCATTTCAGTGGGTCGGGCACTGCTGAATCTGACAGGTATCTCGAGGTGTAAGTGCTCCATGTTTTTGTCCTGCTTGCTGTTCGGATTCAATATCACGGAAAACAAGGAACAGGGATGGATAGACATATATCGGGCACGCACACTTCGGGCTTCGTTTCCACGCGTAAATCGGATAGATACAGGTACGACAAATTTCTACGCAGGATTGCGGAAATGCTACCTACCCTCTGCCTGTGTGTTGGTAAGTCTGCAGGTGTACTGCTGCCCTTCGGTAGGTACCTAAAAGCAGTATGTTGGAAGGATGGAGGTGTGTTCGCAAGCTTCGTGCTGCCCCACCCGTGCAGGCGCCACAGGCCACAGCCAGCCCTGGAGATGAGACAGGTACACATCCGTGATGCATGCATGTAAGCCACATTATACTGCAAGCGGGGCACGGAGCTGGAGGGTGCCCGTACCCAACTCAATTACACAGCTGGTTAAACAACAAGGTATCCATCCGCATGAGCTCCTCCAATACCCCGACCTTACTCTTTCATGCAGATGAATGTCATTGAATTTACCAAAACCCGTAGGAGACACGGGCCATGGAGCTCTTGCGTAGCTTATATTGACCAGGTGTCTACAAGTCAGGCTTCTCCCTTCACATAATCATCTCGAAACATACCCAAGTCCCAAGTCCCAAGTCGCAACCCAGCCCTCTCATGACGCCAGCCATCCGCAAACTCGGAGAATGAGCACCACGCATGCATGCCGCCATATAATTCTCAGATGCAGCAAGAACGAACGAGAGTAAAAGAAAGAGCATTCAAATCGTTGTTTCTCTTTTGTGAACGTCTCAAACATACCGATCGAGCCTCTTTTAATGAGTACCCAAAGAAGAAGCCACGAATCTCGGGCGCTAGAACCCGCGTGAGGTGGCCATAAGGCTGAATGAGGTGGACTCATCCACATCCACATCCATCATCATGGCTTCTGAACAAAACGGCCACGACGGCGAAAAAAATAGCCAGGATGCTGAAAAGCCCCACGATGAAAATACGGAATTCAGTGTAATTAAGAGGCATGTCAACGAAGCCCGCATCATGACTGCCTGCGAGAAGGGCGATCTCGATGAACTGCGAGCTATTGCCATTGCGCCAGGTGGCTTCCACTCGGACCATTTGCGAAATCAGGCGTGTAAGTCGATTCCTGAAAAAATAGACACACAAATACACAAATTTCGATGCTAATCGATTTATCAGGGCCAATACTGCTCGGTTCTGAAGGGCCCGAAACAATATCAAATGGCCACTCAAAAGGCACCGACTCCTGGAGAGACTTGCCAAAACACCGGGATGAAGAGCAAGTCCAGCTCGACGTGAACAGGAGTTTCGTCTACTATCCGAATGGTATGTGCCAGTGTCACCACACAAACCTGCTTCTCAACCAGCATATATCAAAATAAATACAGACAGACCACTGACTGCTCCCCAGACAACACCCAAGCGCAACTCGAAGCCAAGAAATCCGAGCTCTCAGACCTCATCACCCAAGTCCTGCGCGAGCAGCCCTACCTGTGCTATTTCCAAGGCTACCACGACATCAGCCAGGTCCTGCTCCTGGCTCTCCCACCCTCCATGCGCGCCGTCGCCATGTCGCGTCTCTCGGTGCTCCGAATCCGCGATTTCATGCTCCCGACCCTCCTCCCCGCCATCTCCCAACTCCATCTAATCCCGGACCTCCTCCGCGCCATCGACAGCGAGCTCTTCACGCACCTCTCCACCAACGAGCCCTTCTTCGCCCTCGCCGACACCCTGACCATGTTCGCGCACAACGTGCAGCGCTACAGCGACATCGCGCGCCTCTTCGACGCCCTGATGGCGCGCGAGCAAGTCTTTGGTCTCTACGTCTTCACGCAAATCGTGCTCTTACGCCGCGACGAACTGTTAGCCCACGACGAGCCTGACATGCTGCACTTTGCCCTCTCCAAGCTCCCGTCTAACCTAGACCTCGACGCCGTCATCGCCGACGCCGCAACCTTATTTGCGAAATACCCGCCTGAGTCCCTACGTGCCTGGAAGCGGATTTCGAAATTCAGCGTTTTAAAAACGACAAGAGATTTGCAGACGCTGCCGGCCCAGAGTCTGGCGGACGGAAAGGCGTTTTTCGAAAAGCAGGTCCGCGAGATGTGGTGGGACGAGCAGCGGCAGAAGGCGATGAAGGTGGCGTGGAATAACCGGAGGGTGCTGTTCACGATCCTCGTCGGTGTTGGCGCCATCTACCTGCGGAAGAGTCCCGTCTGGGCTGGCGTAGTGTCGCGGATAAGTGCATTCAAACCGGGTGACTGAGGATTTTTGGGAGGGTTGGCTGTCGTAACCCAGGCAGTCAGCCTGGGCATATCGTCCAGATACCTTTGATTCTGTGTAAATTTTTTTCCTATGTACTAGATTGCGTTCTCAGGAACAAAAATTACGGGCAACAAATATAGGGAAATGGAAAAAGAATATGTTTTTTTATGATTTCAATCTGATAATCATTTGGTAACATTCAGTTGTGCATCTATCACTTGTCTATTTTTGCAATTGGTTATAGGTAAACACGCTAGTCGCTAACATGACGATCACGCAAAAATGAACAGACGTCTGACGGTCTAGGCAGCCTCCTGGAACGCCGCCTTCAACCCCTCAAAATGCTCCTGCTGTTCCGCAGCGAGCTTGCCTCCGACATCACTGATAATAGTCAACACCAGGCTGTAATTGGTGTACAGGAATCTCTCTCGCTTCCGCTTGTCCGTGCCAAAGGCCGTGCTGTACTTCGTCAAGAAAGCCTCAATTTCACTTCTGAGTCGCCCCAGACTTGTGACGACTGGTTCATCATCGCCAGCGTCGGTACTCATGGATAGAACGCCGTGTAGCAGCTGTCCGAACCGCTGCGTAACCACGTGAGGGGCCGTAGAGAGCTTCGCTTGCTCGGCTTTAGCTGGTGCTTTCGTCGGTAGGGTTGTAGTCAATGCCCGGACCGACTCGCAGTGAGCGTTCATGACGAATTGCAGCCGAGGCCAGAGCAGCATGGCTGTGCCGTTAATATAGCCATCCGCAGCCGGTATCTTCCGCCTTTGCAGTTGGAATTGAAAGTGTTGGTTCAGTCGGATCGAGAGGAGCAGTCCGATGGCATCATAGGTCTCGGTGATGAGCGTTTTCGTCAAGACGTGTCCGAGTTTTAGTGTGTGATCGAAGATATAATCAAAATGGCGGGAAATCGCAGCATAGCTGAGGGCAGGCGAGAAGAATGAAGAGAGAAATGTATACTCTGCGGTGACGTTGTCGATGACAGCGAGGTTGAAATTGCGAAAGGGTGTCTCGAGATAGTGTGTCGACTGGTCTTCTTCCGCCAGATAGGAGGATATCGCGGTCTGATTGCTGGCGCGGAGGATGTCGATGCGACGACCCACGCTAAATGCATCATGTGGCGGTCCAGCTATTCTAGAGCTAGAAAGCACGGCGCCTCGACGAGACGTGTCATCGTTTCCCAGCACATCGACCTTGTCCAGCGTGTGCAATTTCATCTTCTTCAGTGCATTCTCGTAGCGTGAGAATTGGTTCGCATAATACCACCGCATCGTATTCATATATGCGAGGCATATCTCGTCTGCCAATTTCGGGTGGTGTTTATGAAGAAAGGTAAACAGCTCCCTGAACTTGAGGAAGTTCTGCTGCTGAATGATCTGGGCGTTGATATGAGGAGATCGGAGGGCTTTGATTTGAGAGACCAAAAAATCCCGGATTCGCTCTATAGCTTTCTGCACCAGCTTCTCTAGCAAGGGCCCAAGGTCCTGCAACCCCTTGCTCTGGTCCGAACTCGAGTCCCCCTTCTTGTACGCGGCATCTTTCTTGTCGATCTCGTTGAGGGCTCTCACCCACGCCTCATCGACATGTCCGTCGGCGATCTTGGCCACGACAAGAGGAGACACACTAATGTCTTCAACAGCAGGCGCGAGCCCCTTTTCTACCGCTTTCCGATTTTCGAGTCTGACATTGAGGGCAGTCGACCTCGCTTGCAAGGATTCAATGTCTGCCGAGACTGCGGCTAGGTCGTTTCGAAAATTGGCAAGATTGGTCTCCACGGATGCTAGTATTTCGTCACATGCTTGTATAGACTGGTGCAAGTCCTCAAATCGGGCCTTGTTCCGTTCGTCTGGTGGTTCACGTTAGCCAAGCAGGATGGGTGATCGACCATAGACAGACCTACGCTCTTCAGGTGATTGTTGTCTCTTGCTATCGGAGGGAGTGGAAACGAATTCGTCGGAAAGGGCTAGTGAGTTGAGCGTCAAGCCGCCAAAGTCGAAATCGGTGTTCAGATCGTCGGGCGTTATTGAAGGGGCTGGATTCTGGGTGTGGTCTTGTGATCCGTCATCCAGCAAGGCTTCGAGGATATCGACAGGTTCGGGTCCGGTATATGTAGTGGTGGTCTGTCTCAGGCTCGAGCCGGCGGCGCGCCGGTTGGAGGCCAGTAGTGATGAGGTAGAGGAATCGGCAGAGGCCAGAGACAAGGAGGAGGTTCTCGGGGTGACGCCAGGACGCTGTGAGGAGGTCAAGTAGGGACCGAGACCAGACGAAGCTCGCGTGGGTGCGGGAGAGTAGGCGCGACTGGGTGTTTGAGAGGGCGCCGGCGAAGGAGAGTGGCCAGCTAGGCGATCAAGCCACATGTTTCCTGTTTCCTGTTTCCTGTCGCCTGTCTATCTGTTTACTTTGGGCGGCACCGGTTCATGTCGAAGCTTGTGTTTCGTATGGAGATGGCGTTACGGGATAACCCTAACCTCGACTGCGGATCGAATGAGCCAAAGATGGAAAAATAAAAGTATGGCTTGGCGTGTACACGATCTTGGCCTGGAATTCGGCGGATGTGTTTGTAAATAGGTTGAAGAGAAGGAAGACCGAATGTTGAGGTTAGCTGGCTCGGCAGGTAGCTCCTTGCATGCCTGCATTGAAGACAGCCGAGCAGCTAGGTAAGGTCGCATCTAAGTTACCGGCCTGCCAAGGTGCCAAGGTGCCCTACATCTCTATGTGGCTTAGCTCGGGTAGCTGCGATCTGGTGCGACAGGGCTGTCGTGGATCAACTTATCAAGCTGCCTGTCAGTGCTCAGGTGTCAGGAGTCAGGGCTCAGTGCTCGGGGCACCTGTAGGCTGCATGTACCAGATACCCATCGACATGCGGGGGACATTGTAGTAGTTGTCGTGTCGGCTGGCAAGCTGGATAAGACAATAGTATGAATTTCCATATCCACGTTCATCTTATTGCACAGGATTATTCCCGAATCGGAGCTCCATTTGCTGTGGAGTCTGCCCGTCCCCGTCCCCGACCTGGTACCCGAAGTTGAGAGTTTATTCAAGCTGGGATTGGCATGCCTCGCGGACATAGAAATGGGAGAGAGAATGACAAACCAGACGAGGTGCATTTGAGGGACTCTCGGACAGTGTGCGCCCTACTGTATAGATATACAGTAGATGCTTATCAGACAACACTTCTAATCGGAAAGAGCAGGCGCGCTCCGTGCCTGAACAAGCGTACACACCTCACGGCGTCGAACCACAAGTCCATGATATCAAGATGAACAAGGCATGAACGGCTAGGTTCACAGGTGTTACATCCATGATGTAGGTACTAGGTAGTGTAGTAGTTTTCCCAAAGTAAGGCACATAGGGCAAATGCATACGACCTTCGTCGTCGTGGATATACGCAACATGCTGCATGTGAGGGACTGAATTACATGCACTCGCTCACCTTGGATGGGTAGGCAGATTGAAACCCTAGCAGCCGAGGTGCCCAACCGTCCAAGGCAATGGATTGTCCAGTTCAAGGTCGTAATCAAAACGAAAGTTACTTGCAGAATCAACAGTCTCCGGCATCAAAGGCGGATCCGTTTAGGTACCTAGGTACCTCTTATATGTAAGGGGATGGAGGAGGACCTCATAGGCGATTTCAGAAGCTAAAGTTACCCCGCAACGATCTAGAGGCCCCTCGAACAGCCGACAGACCCTTCCCACCTTCGGCCGCTGAACCTCTCGGACCCAGATCTCGCCCAGACTCGCTACTAGGTAGATTACTCACTGACTATCACTGTTGAGCCCACAACGCACCTGCTCGCCTGCAACCTTTGGCACGCGAGGCCAAGTTGTTAGTTTTTGCCCCAGGCGCTGCGCTAGATGTGCTACTGGGCCGGTACCTCAAATTCTGTATCTGGGTAGTACTTGGGTTACTGTAGATGTTTCGCCTTACAGCCGGCCTACCTAGGCCCGCTAGGTATTTCCAAGTAGCAGAAATAAAGGTCAGTCGGTACAATGCCGGACCAACAAAGGTTCGAGAGAGTATGAGATATGGATGTGACTGGTCCGGTGTCTCGTGCCTGGAGTGCTACGTGTAGGCAGTAGGTACTCAAGGTACTAAGCAGTGGTGGAAGGAAGTTGCTCTGTGGCGCTCCTTTCTTGTGGCAATAGACGGGATGCAGAAGGCAAGCAGGTACTTCGAGTACTTCTTGCTGCGTAGAATGTCCAGCGGGCAAGTACCGGCGCGGGAGGTACCTGTCCCTTCTGGCTTGGTCGCGAAAAAAGGTTTGGGCGAATCAGGTCGGGGCATTTCGCAAGCCCAATTGTGTGGGAAAAAAAGTATTACTACCTTACCCCCTCCCACCTCGACCTCTTTTTCCTGCCACACCCTCTTCCACCACTTAACCTTCCACTCATTCCTCAAATCTCCTCTTTCTTGGACATCCCTCGTCCAAGTTAACCCTACCGTATCCTTCCCTTAATAACCGAGAAGAATTCATCATGGCCGGTGACGAGGAGGTGAGTTTCCATCCACCCCCAGTCCCCAGCACCCAGCACCACCGCCCACCACTTCCGCCCGCGCGTACCAGTAGCATATGCCATGGGCGATCTCGAGCACCCCGCACTTGTCCCGTCCACGATTTCCAATCCCCCCGCCATGCGAAGCGACCGCGAACCACCGCCCAGCCAATTCCACGCGCCTCGCCTTCGTTCTGCTCCCGCCATTATCGCCATCCATCCCGCCGTATCCCGTGCGTCTGTTGTTGTCACTGACTGACCTTTCTCACTCTATAGCACCAGCATGACTTCGACCAGGGTAGCGCCGGCGCCTCGCTGACGTTCCCTATGCAATGCTCTGCTCTCCGCAAGAGTGGACACGTTGTTATTAAGGGCCGTCCCTGCAAGATCGTTGATATGTCCACCTCCAAGACCGGAAAGCACGGACACGCCAAAGTGCACTTAGTCGCTATCGACATTTTCACCGACAAGAAGCTCGAAGAGCTTTGCCCCTCCACCCACAACATGGATGTGCCCAACATCCTGACCGAGACCCACGAGGTGGTACGTCAGATCCCTGGCCCTGCCGTATTTCACTTGCAATCGTTGGGAGTTAACAAAACCATGGTTTAGATGACTGTCACTGATGACGGCTTCCTCCACCTGATTACCGACCAGGGCAAGGTCACTGAGGACACCAAGATGCCCACCGGCGAGCTTGGTGACCTCATCACCAACAACCTCGAGAAGGCCGAGGACCCTGACAGCGGACTTACCATTAGTGAGTGAATATTGGATACTACCTCGCGCTCGGCGCATTGAATCCCTGCTAACAACCAACAGTGGTCACTGTCAAGACTGCCATGGGCGAGACCCACGTCACCAAGGTTGATCTCCAGTCGTCTCGTTAAGCCTATGGAGAAATATGTGACGGCAGAATAAACGAGTGTGAATGCGCAACCGGACATGCGGCTAACATGGTTGTGGTGGAACACTCCCAACCTTCGGCACGCAGTGCTGTCAGTCCCGTAATCTGGGAACGTTAGATATGGACGCAATGTAGCGCGTCTTGCAATAGTCAGGGGCTCAATTCACAAATCACAACCAATGTATGACCCACAAGCTTGTTATTTTTACGCGTGGCGACATCTAGATATGCTTAATTCGAAGGCATTTCACAATTCATCCATCTGTGCTCAGTACCTACCGTGATGGCCATGCTGTTTTCTTAGAGACCGAAAACATGCGGCATGATCTCTTAGCGTAGATGGACGAAGGGGAAGAAGAATGCCTAGGAATGAACACAAAGACATTCAAGACACAGTAACTCGCTAGCACAAGTAACCCGTAGAAGTTAAAGGTACCAATATGCGGGCCTCGAGGTATGCCAACTCCAGCCGCCGACTCGTGCATCCTGAAATTTTGACCTACATTGGAATCACCACGCTTGCGACTACCCACTCTCAAAAAATCGAACCTCAAGTTGAGTGAAGTTGCAACAGCATCTGGCCCGTTGAGGTATGAACGCGTTTGGGGTATAATTGCGCAATGCAATGTTGCAATGTTGCGACTCAAGATAGGTAGGTAGGTAGCTACTGGCCACTTAGGAAGGCAAGCCAACATTGAACGCCAGAATAAGAATGCTAGACACAATCCCATCTACATACCAATATTTCTTCAAGAATCTCGCCATTTAATTTTCCCACAACATCAATTCCGCTGTGCGGCCATTGGCACTATCATTGCGTTATGGCCAGTCGATGAGATCGCCGCATAATCGCCGACACCAACACCAAATAATACATTAGGGTACCCAAGGCAACCGACTAGCTGACTTTCTTCCTCCATGTCGTCTCGCACGATCTATCACAGGTTCCGCGGCGGCGAGTGCTGCGACGAGTGCGGCGCGCGGCACTGGTTCGCGCAGGACGCGCTGCGCTACTGCCGGAACGGACACCGGCTGGAGGGCTTTGCGGCGCACGAGGCGGACGAAGACGCCTTCGGCACGCAGGGCAAGGTGTCGCGCCGCAAGAAAGAAGCACGCGAAAAACCCCCCGTCAAACTCGCCGGCGACGAGGGCCGCGAACTGTATCTTGAGGTCCTGCAGCTGGTCCTCATTCGCCAGACGACGTGGTTGGTTGCGAACCAGGGACTTCCGGAGGATCTGAAGGAGCTGGTGAGGGCGCTGTGGAGCCTTAGGGTGAGGAATCTGCCGCTGAGGGAAAGGGGGAGGGGGAGGAAGGGAAGGGGGGGGAGCGAGTCGGAGGGGGAGTCACAGTCTCAGCGGTCACAGTCGCAGGGCTTGTTCAGCTCCCAGAGCGATACGGGCGAGGACTCTTCTGGCGCTGAGCTCTCGGACGTCACGACGGCCGCGAGCTCGTGGGCGCCGGACGCGAGGCGGCGGTGGAAGCTGCCGAAGCTTGTCGATACGCTGGCGCTGTGCTATCTGGGGTGTCTGGTCCGACGCCTGCCGGTTTCGACGGGTGATTTCTGCCATTGGGCGCAGAGGGGGGATATCGAGTACTTGACTGCCGTAAGGTTCTTCTTGTTTCTTTTCATTTTTACTTGCATCTAATTATGGGATATTGAGCATGTTTTGAGGAATTTGGGATATAGCTTAGCTAACCGTGAACAGTTCAACGATATACCTCGCAATGTCACCGATCGTCTACCTGCCGAGTACCATCTGGCTTTACGGGTCGAGGATCACCTCCGGGTGGGAAAACTGCACGCGGCAGTCCAACACCTCGTCACGTCGTTCAGGGTGAACTTCGACATGACCATGCCTCCGCTGAACCATGTTCCAATCATGATCCGGCTCATTACTGATCTAGTACTACCCAGTTCGTCACCCCCATCCATTCATCTTGCACGTTATCAAATAAGTCACTAGGTACTAATTCATCACAGTCGAGACGTACACCACGGCGAAATGCATAATAGAGCTCCTCAGCTTAGAATTCTCCTATCCCACCAGCGGCAGGAAGATCCGCACGATAGAAAACCCCGAGATCCTCCTCGCCTCGCTAGTCGTCGTCTCTGCCAAGCTGCTTTATTCGCTGGACGATGTGGAGCGGCCCCCTATCAGCGAACACGACCCCAGAGCGACAAGAGTCGACTGGGAGGAGTGGCAGAAGGTCATCAAGGGGAAGAAGAATTCGGCTTCGGAGCTGAAACATCTGGTTCGCGGAGAGGAATACAAAGTCACGGCGGATGAGGTCTTGGGCATGGAGAAGCTGAAGCTCGATGATTACATGGATTGGTTTGAGAAGACTTGGTCGTCTGGGGGTGAGCCTAGGAGTAAGTTTATATACGTTTTTCTACGAGTTACATACGAAAGAGAGTGTGTGTTGACAAGTCATTATATCACAGCACCTGAACAAGTACGCAATCTCTTCGAGCAGAAGAGGACTTCGGCCACCGCCGATACGTCCCAGGATCTAGACGCAGACGATCAGACCATGGAGAGATACGAGCAATTGAGCCAGTCCATTACGCAGGCCAAACCTGTTCTTGACACTACGGCGGACAAGGGAAAGAAGAGTCACCCGAGGAACTTATGTCCTGTCTGGCGCAATGAGGAGGATCTGCCGGATGCGGCGAAGGTCCTCTATGGCAAGGCGGCGGAGCTGACTGCCATACCGCTCGTGACGCTCATACGCGGCGCGGTGCAGCTTGAGAAGCACTTGGAGGACTGGTGCGCTCGGAGGACGAGGAAGGGGAAGGGAAAGGGGAAGGGCAAGGCTAATGAGGTAAATGGTGGATTCCAGGCTGTGGTGGAAGAATTTGGTAGCGATAGTGAGGATTAATAACTGTAGGTCTGAGGCGCCAGCCACTAAAGAGATCTGGTTGAGGCCTGGATTGGTGATCTGGAGCCAATTCCAATGTACCAGACATTAACTGCAGACAGTGCGTAGAGGAGGAAGTAGTACTGTATGCATCAATTGAAGGGCATGACGACGGGTTCCACTCTAAGCCTCCAGCTGCAGCGCACACAACAAAAATCAAGGCCCTGTCTTATCTTATCGTTCAAAATTCCGGCACAAGCGAGCAAGCGCCGACCGTCACCTGACCAGCAGCTGCCAGCGCGCACACTCACCAAACCCCACGCCATCTGTGCACCATCATCCCTCTACTGTATTTCGACTTGGGCTTCGATTCTGCGATCCGTGAATACCGACCGACAACCACCCACGAGGAAAAGCAGCCAAGAGTACGCCTACCTACCCCGAATCCTCCTATCGTCACCTGTCATAGATGGCGATGGCGATGGCATCTCGCCTTTGCCATTGCTATCGAAATGAAGCCGTGACATCTCCTCCCGACAGAGAACCCGTTGCGCTGACCGTTGCCGTGTTCCCCAATCTACAGTGCAGATCTTCGTCAAGACCCTGACGGGCAAGACCATCACCCTCGAGGTCGAGTCCTCCGACACCATCGACAATGTGAAGAGCAAGATCCAGGATAAGGAGGGCATTCCCCCGGACCAGCAGCGTCTCATCTTCGCCGGCAAGCAGCTTGAGGACGGCCGAACCCTCTCCGACTACAACATCCAGAAGGTTCGTGCATGACCTACCTACTACCCATTCGAATTCCGATCAATCGTTAGGCCGAGCGACCGTGCAGGTTCATGGGGAGGGTGGTGACGATGAGAGACCTGCGCGGGAGCAAAAGACAACAGATCGAAAGCATTCATCGAGGAGGGGTCTATCTGGACAATCGCTAACCTGACGTCAAAACTACAGGAGTCCACTCTCCACCTCGTCCTCAGACTGCGTGGTGGTATCATCGAGCCCTCGCTGAAGGCTCTTGCCTCCAAGTTCAACTGCGGTTCGTACCCTACCCCTTCGTATCAAACGACGACACACAAAACTGACTCCATACAACAGACAAGATGATCTGCCGCAAGTGCTAGTACGTTTGCCACCCGCACGCATCGCATTACTCGATCGTCAACCCGCCTTTATCCTTTATCCCGAAAAATAAACGACGTAACCCGCAGAGACAATGCAAGACTTAACATGACTGACTCTTCTCTACAGCGCCCGTCTACCTCCCCGTGCCACCAACTGCCGCAAGAAGAAGTGCGGCCACACCAACCAGCTCCGCCCCAAGAAGAAGCTGAAGTAAACGACTCGCCCCCCCCACCGTTCTTCAATTTGTCTTGGGCTGGTGCTGGTGCTGGTGCTGGGCTTGCCTACTTATTGCGATATCCAAAATTCCCGGCACTACTACACAACGACGGCGCAGCACGCAACGAAAGAAGTCCAAAAAGCCAGCGAATGAAGGTGTTTGGGTCGGTCCATTGGTGGTGTTTGGTAAACTGAGGAAAAGGGCGCTCACTTTATGGATTTCTGCTTGCTTGCTGCAATTCTAACAGGGAGGAAAGAAGAGCTGGCACGGCATTAGTCTAATTTCTCGCGAATGAATCACACAATTAAAAAACTCTCACAAACACACAAACTTGTCTTGTCTTGTCTTTTCATGATACTTTGATTTATGAATACATTCGAATGTGACGTGACGATGTGTATGCGCAGCAAATAGCTAGGGTTCACTATCTAATTCCTATCCGCTAAGAAACAGGTATTGCCGTCATGATATCAAACTTCGTATTCGAAGGAAGCACCACGGAGGAGGTTGGGTTGTGATGTATCTAGGCAAGGGGGAGTCACATTAAGTGTCCGGGTCCGAGGTGCCACACAAAATAGATGAGATACTTCCAACCAGGTTCTTCGTAGTTAATATAATGCTTATTGTTTTATTATTACCTCGTTATACAGTAGTTACTTAAATATAGTTTATTGATTATATAATAGTTATTCTACCGTTAAAGGAGTAGTTATTCTACTGTTACGGGAATATTTATTATACTATATGCCGACATCTACCTCCACTCAACTACACCTATACCGGACACTTAATTTTACCCCCACATGCTAGGTATCTATCCGCGGCCACCCAGGCCCAGACCCAGTCACAAACCTAGTCACCTGTAAGGGGCACCAACAAACAACTCAACAAAGATCGACGGCCCGAGGAGGCAGAATGGAAGCTCTCTCATTAGAATTTGGTATTATTACTATTATCTATCTCTCTTCTTCAGGTAGTATAAAGTTCAAAGTCAAAGTCAAAGTTCAAGATGCGGAGGGGGTTATCTCAATATCTCTTCTCAAAAGCGCCAGCCAGCCAGCCAGCCAGCTCCATCAACCAAGGCCACAAAACCCCAAACAGAACAGAACATAATTCCCTCCCTTTCCTTTACCTCGTTGAGAAGAGCCGACTGCATATGTATGTGTGTGTATGTATGTTTGTAGTCAGTCAGCCAGTTCATTCGATCTTGCAATGCACATATAACTCCAGCTCAGGCTCCGACGACGTGAGTTCTTGTCTCCTTGGACTGGACTGGACTGGATCGGGCTGTACTTGTACTGCTATGCAGATAAGATGACTTAGTGTGGTCTGGTGTGCGCGTAGGGGATGGTTGGATGATAAATATCTGCTCCCGGTGTCAGATATATGCCGTGCCCGTATCGTAATCATTCCTTGGACAGTTTACACCCCCGTCACTTTCTTATCCGTCAAATGGCCTTTCCCCACCAAAAGTCAGTAGGTATACCACTTAATAACTCCAGCTTAAACAATATTAAAAAATAAAATAAAAGTACTTAGGGCTAGTATAGACCTAAATAAAGCCTTAATAGCAAGTTTTATAATTTTTGCATTTTTAATAGCATATTATTTATGGATTAAAGCTAGGTCGTTAAGTATATTATAAGAAATTACATGGTGCTCCATTAAAATTACAGTGCTTCCTAAAACGCTATTCTTTAATAATATACTATATAGTATAATAAATATTTAAAATAGATTAATATATTATAGCTTCTTCTTTAAGCTCGAAATAATCTCTAGGTATTTTTTTTTCTTTTTATTTAAGTAAGGTAAGTATTTTCTATGAATTAGCTAAAGTGATGAGTTTTGGTGCTAAAATCGGGTTTGACGCGTATGAAAGTTACCCCATAGTACGCTTCTTGCCAGGCTCCTCTTCTGGCTCCTCTTCAGGCTCGTCCCCGGACCGTTTACGCTTCTTGCCAGGCTTGTCTTTGGGCTCCTCTCCTGGCTCCTCTTCGGACTCGTCTTCGGGGCGTCGAAACTCTGGTGGCGGCTTTACTTTATGGAAATCAATATAATGCCGCCGAAGGTTACCTCTCACGCGAAACGGGTTATGCTCGCAGAGGTGGCAGTGCCATTCGAACTTCTCTTCGGACTTCTCTTTGAGTCGCTCATGCGGTTTCCATGGGTATACGCCATGGTCCCGACGATAATGATAATCAAGGTCTCGCTGCATGGTACGCTTGAAGCTGCAGATATCGCAGCACAACTGATTCGCGCCATGTTGCTTAACTATGTGTTGAGTGAGAGCGCTTTTATTTAGAAAACGATCATCACAGAACTTGCAGCGCTCCTTTCGCTCTGTCCTACTTCTTGAATTATCATGCCCCTTGTTCCTCTGGTGTTGTCTGAGACCGCGTTTGTCAGAATATTCCGCGGTGCAAACCTGGTTAGTTTCCTTGTCAATATAATCACACATAAACCCTCGCAACCGGTCCTCTTCTTCTTGACTGCTAAAATGCCCCTTAAGTCTCTTGTGTCTGATGAGATTGCTTTGGAGAGCGAAGTCTCTTCCGCATAGCGTCTTAGTATTTGGAATGATGATATAATCACATACATAAGGTTTTTTGGGGGTCGTGTTTGGCGCATTGTGTGTTGGATCCTCGTGGTTCATAGTATCATGGATATTAGACCGATGGGGTTGGCTAGTATGCGCGTTGGTGTGATTCTGTTCATGTCGAATCGGTGCTGCCTGGCTGTTTGTTGTGCTGCTGGATTCGAATGGCGTGCCACTTGTGCTTGGCGCATCGTGTGTAGTGACACTGGTGTTACGAGGTTCGCTAGTATGCGCGTTGGTGTGATTCTGTTCATGTCGAATCGGTGCTGCCTGGCTGTTTGTTGTGCTGCTGGATTGCAATGGCGTGCCAGTCGTGTTTCGCTCGCCATGTTGCGATTTTACGTGAGATTTGAGTTCCTCGGAACTTCTGAACGTGGCGCCGCAGAGCTTGTCAGTGGTCGGATATCTCCAAGTACATTTATACAGGTGTTCCGTTGTATTTGGGATGGTCTGTGATATATGCCAGGCTGGTGTGTTGCTAACTGTACTAACTGGCAATGGTGTGCTGGTCGTGGTTTGCGCGTTGTATGTCGTATCCCCGTGGCTTGTAGAAGCACTAGTACTGGTGAATCCGGTGTTGTGCGGCCCGCCAGTGGGCTGGTCATGTTGATGCTGATGCAGTCCTGCCTGGCCGCTCGCCGCGCCGCTGTCTGGCAATCCCGCATCGCTTTGGCTTTGTGGACGCTTGGGTGCGTTGGGTTGGTGATGACCTTCTTCTCGCTTGTGCTTTTGCGGACGAGCCGATGTGTCAATTTGTTGTGTGCGAGATTCGTTTCCTTGACTGTGACCGCTAAGTGACGCTGTTGGAGTAGCAGGAGTCTCCAACCTACTGTCGTCTGACACAGGTGTGGGCAAAGACGATGTTTCCCCCTAATTCTTCTTCCTCCCGCCCTTCGGTCTTCCTCTGCCTCTCCCCCGCCCTCTTGCCGCGCCGCCTCGGCCCGATCTAGTGGCAGGCGCCTCCTTCTCTTGCTTCTCTTGCTCCTCTTCTTCATCTTCTTCCTCGTCTTCTTCCTCACTGCTAGTGCTGTTGTCTTCATCCTCTTCATCATCATCGCTCTCTTCCTCGTCGTCCTCCTTTTCCTCTTCATCCCCTTCATCCTCTTCATCTTCCTTTCCGTCCTCGTCGTCGTCTTCCCCTTCTTCTTCTCCCCCTTCGTCTTCCTCTTGTTCCTCTTGTTCCTCGTCCTTATCACGCTCAGAGGCAACACTCTCCGTCTTCGCCTTCGCCGCAGCCCGCTTCTGCGACCTCGCGCCCCTTGCGCTGCGACTCACGGGGCTGCTTACGGCAGGCGTCTCCTGATCCGTGTCATCGACGGTGCTCGAGCGCTGCGTCTTAGCGGTGCCCGCGACACTCGCAGTTTCGGCTGCCTCGCCTCTCTTCCTCTTGCGTGTCTGCGGTTGCCTCTTTCCCGTCGTAGCACTGTCTTTTGTAGCAGCAGTAGTATCCTCAACATCATCCCAATTGTCCGGCTCCTCCACCGTCGCGGCGGCACGCGTCCACATGAGGTCGTGGAACTCATCGGGCGGCAGGTCGAAGCTGTTGTAGATGCTATTGCTGCCGTCGTCATCGGACGACGTTTCGTTGGAGTGCAGCGAGTCGAACGAATTGTCGCGCTCGTCAATCATGTCCATGTTGAAGAACTGGCGCAGTTTCGTCCAGATACCCGGGATCCGCGTGTGTGTCTCGACATCGGGGTCGAAGCCGTGGTTACGTAGATGTTCAGATATTGCAATTACTCGGAAGTGCTTGTGCATCCCTGTGGACAGCAGCTCAGTTGTCAGTAACAGGTTAAGCAAAGGGCAGAGAAGATATAGGCAATATTTGGAGCAAAGACTACATGCATACCTGAGGGCTTCCACCTCATGATGGCCTTGAAGAGCGACGAGATCTGGTCCTCGCTCCAAGGGTCTCCGAGGACCTCGGACTCGAGCGGGTGGTTGGGCTTGCCGGCTACGGGGGTGTCGGCGGCGCGAGGGGTGCCCCTCGGACTGCTGATGTCCATGGCATCTTCGTCACGGGCTGGCGTTACAGAGGCCTTGGGCGTGGACACCTCGGCGGCCTTGGATTTGCGTTTCGGTGGCATGGTGGGCCAATTGGTGGCTGTCGCAACGGGCACGGTGCTTCTGGATGTCTGCCGATGTTCAATGGATGCAAGTTCTTTGTTGTTGGGGTTGATGTCGACGTGTGGTGTAGGATTGCTGACCCGTCTGAGGCGAAAAATGGGAAAGTGAAGGCTTCCAGGCGACGGCGGATGGTTGCAATGCGTTCCCTCCTAGCTACGCATCTTGGGCTTTAGGAAAACGGCAATATTAGAAGATTGGTAATGACAGAAATTATGTCGCAATGGATGCTTAATGTGTGTGTTGTTGTAAATACACCCGAGGAAGCAAACGAAGGTGAGAGGGCGGAATTGTTGTCAAGAGAGATGTTCCAAGGTTACATGTATGTTTGTCGTCCATCACATGTGAGCCACTGGCAGCTTTGGCAAGCTCTATGCATGCTACCCGTACCTTAGCCGTACAGGTATGTACCTAAAATGCTCAGGCTTGGCAGCTCGGCAGGGAAACAGGTAGCTACATGTATCTAGGTACGAGTAGCTTCTGTAGCTCGGCGATCGCGGGGCAGGCGCGACTCACTGAGAGCACCTGTGGCGCGGTCGCGTGTTGGCCGCGTTCGCGACCCACCCGAGCCACCCCGATCATTGCTTCACTCAAGCTGCGCCACAGTTGAAGCCGAACAACTTACACGCAACAACTGACTGCACTTTCTTCCATGCGATTGTCGATTTCGTGAGGGCAAATGATGCCACTCCTGAGAAGCCGTCCCAGAAATGGCAGATGAGGAGCCTGCCACTGTTTTCGCATTCCCCGACTACCGTCTGTCTTCAAAATGGCCAGACCTGCCATCCAAGCCCCACGGCCAGTTCTTCAGCTTAGACGTGGTCGAGGCTGCTGCTAGCCAGACCAGCTACGACATCATCAGCTCTCTACGAGAGCCTTCCCATACACCGACTCATGAGTTCTTCACTATTCCTGATGCACTCGCTCTTCCGGACCTGAATGGCCATGCAGAGGATGATGATCCCTCTCAAATCTCCGAACCACTCCACAACACATCTCTGCCTGATCTCGATATCATAGATGGTCTATGGCACAAGGGAGACGACCAGCCGGCTGCCAATGCAGAGTGCAAGACATGGGAGGCTTTCTCGTTTCCCGACATCCCACAGGCCGCTCCCCTCTTCATAACGGAAGCCGGGCCTTTGCTCTACGACGCTGCTCTCAATGACGAGCATGACCCTCTACGACTTGGCAGCACGGGCCACCTCGTCATCCAAAGCAATCCATATTTGGCGGCACTGCTTGCCTTGACCCTCGGACGCGGCTCGGTGTTCTTCGAATGGGATGCCAAGAAAGGCTCCTTCGTCCCAGCAGAGGGGAACATGAGGATATCAGGTTACTCTACTGAAATCATCCAGGGCTTACAGGACTCTTGTCTCAAGTCTGGCACAACCACGCGGTTTCTGTCGTCTTATGTGCAGCTTGCGTATAGGGCAAGGCCTATTGCCTCCAAGGTAGCCCTAGCCAAAGCCGTTGATGTCCTGCTCCTCGCCATACAGCAACAGTTTGGCCAGCGTGGGGCAGGTGTGAGGTCTCTGCTACAGCTGCAGTCGCTGGTCGAGCCACTCGAATCCATGCTGCTATATCTACGCGACCTTGTCCGCAGTGTGTCCCGGATGCGGACCGACGAACAGGTCCTGTCGCACATATACACCGAGACTGAGAAGCTGGAGAACGAACGTTCGTTGCTGCGCGCTCTTATGTGCGAGGTACTTTCACGGGTCACGGAGCCTTGGACGGACTTTGCCGAGAAGTGGATCGGCGTCAAAGCAGAGGAGGGTATACTGCTGGATAAGAACAGCCTGGGGAAGGGCTTTGTCAAGGTGCAAAATGTCACCAAGGTCGACGATTTCGGCTTCGAGACAGATGAGCGCGAGTATGTGCTTGACGAGACTCGTATGCCGAGTTTCGTTCCGCCTGATGTTGCGCTGGTCTTGTTCGAGACTGGCAAGACTCTACGGCTGCTTCGCGAGCATCACCCAGGCCATCTTTTATGTCATACTGGTCTTGTTGCATCAAAGAGACCGCCTGAGATGAAGTGGTTGTTCGATTGGACGTCAATTGAAACCGTACGAAATGAAGCAAATCGATATGAGAAAGACATGTTACGGGCTGTTCTTCGTACACCAGCCGAAGATATCATCCAACCCGAGGTCGAAGATGGACTTCTGGCGGCAGAACAGAGCATGCTACGAGTCTTTGGCAACGATGGCACTCATCTCGAGAAGCAGCTCCTAGCATCTATTCAGGCATTGGATCAGGCACCACCTATCGCAGTCACTCAGGATGTGCTATCAATCTTGTTAGAAAAATGTCTATATCATGAAGATGAACATCTTGAAAAAGATGCTTCCGACTTTGGTCTACACTGGTCGCTTATCCCCCTGCACTCGTTCGGTCCGCTTGTCGTGTCACAGGCAAGACTAATCAATCGCGAATACATGAAACTACTCTTCAACACTCACGACCTAAGAGAGCATCTGCGAGTTCAGAAAGAATTCCAACTTCTTGGCAACGGCATGTTCTGCAGCCGGCTGACCCACGCCCTGTTCGACCCAGACCTCGAGACAGCCGAGCGCCAGGCCGGCGTTGCCCTTAATGGGGGTACGATGGGCCTTCGCATGAGTGGTCGCGACACCTGGCCGCCTGCCAGCTCGGAGCTACGGCTCGCACTGATGGGCGTGCTCAGCGACACATATCTACCAGCTACACTCCAAGACTCGAAGCCGCTGGGATCCGAACACTCGCATCTACCTGGGGATCTCAGCTTTGCCTTACGCGACCTCTCGCCCGAGGAGATCAACAAATGCATCGACCCCACTTCGCTCGAAGCGCTCGACTTCTTACGCCTAGCATACAAAACACCGGCGCCGCTCTCGCCGATCATAACAACGCCCATATTAATGAAGTATGACCGGATCTTCAAGCTGCTCCTCCGCGTGCTGCGCATGCTATACGTCGTGGGCCAGCTCTCGCGGCACACGTCGAAGATGGAGCGCGACGGCCGCGATCCAGGCGAGGCGTGGCTGCGGTTCCGGTTCGAGGCGCAGAACCTCGTGCAGAGCGTCGCGACTTACCTCTTCGATACGGGGATACAGGCGCAGTGGACGCGCTTTGAGAATTGGCTTGACGGGGTGCAGGCTGAGCTGGCGCGCGCTGATGCGGATATGAATGTCGAGGATGCGCGCGTCATAAGTCCCGACGAGGTCCGTGATGAGCATGAGAAAATGCTAGACCGCATCATGACTACGCTGCTTTTGCGCAAGAGACAGCAGCCTGTCCTCGTGCTGCTGGAGGATATCTTTAGGTTGGTGTTGAAGTTCGCGAGACAGGTGCAGTTGGAGGTGGGTGGGAAGGTCGATGGTGATGCAAGCGAAGTCGTTATAAGGGAGTTGTATCAGAGTTTTAGGAAGAAAGTCGGTGTTTTTGTGACTGTTTGTCTTGGGATGAGCGAGAAGGGTGGGAAGGGGGGTAAATCAGCCAAGAGGGATGATGATGGTGGGGGAAAGGGGGAGGGTGGAGAGGCGCATACAATTGATAGGCTTTTGGTCAGTCTGGATATGCTGGGGTATTATTCCCGGCCTAGGTTTTGATTTTGTTTCAATGATACCCCTCAGCTTTATATATGGAAACAATAATGCAAATGAGCTACTCTGTCATTCTTATTGTGGTTTGTTGCGGTAACAATCAAGATGAGGTTAGGTGTTATAAGTGGTGAGATCTGTGGGTAACACTGAAGTGGGAGTTGCCCCGCATCGCGTGTCCAGGACGCGACTTCATTGCCTGCCCAAATTCCCCGTACCCCGCCAACCTAAGCTGTTGACTACATGTGGGGTATATTTTCTCCCTCTCTTAAACCGCCGTCCATCTTAAACCGCAACAACCCTTTTAGACCGCTGCGATGTCTCGATCTGTGTCTTCGTCGGGAAGACCTCTCACACTGACAGAGGAGCTGGAAAGATTAGAGCAGTCTATTACACTGACGCTACAAGGTATGTTTACCATTTTGAGCTGCAGCTGTAGCAGATATAGCCTTTGCGATGATGTGCTAATTGCAGCTTTTCAGAAATCGACCACAACTTCAGCAAGGCACACCGCATCGTCACAACTAGCGTCCTTCCCCTCGTCGAGCAATATGGCGAGCACTCCAAGAACGTCTGGGAGGCTTCAACTGTGCGTTCCCTCCCTCCACTACCACCACTACTTCCCTCCGTCCCGACTTCACAATGTGCGATGAGCTCGCACAGCTAGCTAATCAAGGTACCAAAATGTAGTTCTGGAAACAATTCTTCGAAGCATCCGCCAACGTATCTCTCTCAGGCTACGAAGAGCTAGCAGGCGAAGGCGAATCGACAGCACAGCAGGACGAGACCACAGCTCTTGATGAGACGCCCTTCGACTACGACACGACCCAATCCGAAGACGCAACAGGCGAAGAATCCACATCCGAGCACCACCACCACCACCAACACGACGACACGCAAGACTCGCTCCTCGGCGAAGAAGAAGACATCACCATAACCGGCAGCACGCCGCGCGCCGCGCCCCTATCCTCGAAGTCGACAAAATCCTTCACTGCCTCGAAGCAGAAGCAGAAGGGGAAGCAGCCGCAATTCGCCGGCTTCGGCTCGCCGTACCAGGACCTGCGCCGCGAGCTCAAGAGCGACGCCGTCTTTAAGGAAGACCAGGGCGTGGACTCAGACTCAGATGATAATGATGGCCTGGGCGAGGCGACGGCGCAATTACCTACGTACCACACGACGAGACTTCCGGATATGTCGATGACGGGGCGGTCTTCGTCGTTTGTCCTTGAAGAGCCTACGCCGAAGGTGAAAGACCCGCTGCTGCACAGGGTGCTAGATAAGACGTATCGCCTGCAGGCTACGCCGCTCAAGAACGTCGCGCTGCCGCATCGTGCAGGGAGGGGAAGGTCGCCGGTTAAGAAAAGGGATGAGACTGAGGAGGAGCCCGAGGAGGATCGTACGAGACGAGCCCTGTGGGCGGACTCGCCTATGAGTTCGCCCGAGATGGCGGTGCCGAAGCTTAGGAGCGATTTGTATATGTCGCCGCTGAAGGCCGCGAGGGGACGTGGGGTGGGTGCGGGCCCGAGGACGCCGGGGGTTAGTGTGCAGACGCCTGCGACGAGTAAGAAGAGGGATATCTTTGCGGATGAGAGGGCGAGGGAGGAGGAGAGGGGTCTTGATGGAGATGGGAAGGGGAAGGGGAAAGAGCGTGATGAGATTACCTGGGAGAGCGATGAGGATGAGTTTGAGGATAGTGTTTTTGGCGGCATGAGTCCTCCCAAGACGATCCATTTCGCGTTGCCGCCTAGCAAGCTTTTGCAGACGCCTGGTAGGTGCTTTCATTTCTCATGTTTGTTTCGCTTATCATTTTCTTGTTTTTTTCCCACTCTGTCCCTCAGTGTTCAACCCCTAAGTCTTGTATGTGAAAAGCGCAAGCAGCTGACGATGATGTTGAAAATAGCGCGAGAAGCGAGTCGTCGCATTGTCGACGATATCCTCATCACTGCGGGCGCGGAACCTGAGGAGTCGGAGCATAGCCCTACTATGGTCAAGATGTCGCATGATATTCTTGATGATTCGTTTTAGACAGGCTGATTAGAGTGAGGGGGCTCCGTTTACAAAGACCTGACAAAATTCTTGTTTTTGACGTAGATGTCTCGCTATAGATTGACAACAAGAAGCACAGAATGAGATACCCCTTTTTCCCATTGTAACATTATTTGCATGCCAACTCGTATGTATGCAGCAACAATCAGATTTGCGAAAGCTGTTGAAGTTTTATAGGAACTGGGACAATGGGATCAACTCGAAGGACTGAATGATCTAGGTATCCAACAGAGCTACCTGCTTCGATTCGAAGGCGCGATGCTGTTGTGCATGGGCAGGTACGAGGCACAATGAACATCAATGACCCCCCTCCTCCCCCTCAGGGCTGCTGTCAGGCCATTCTTTCTCTTTTACATCCACCTTTTTGATGAGATCAATACTTACAACTCAGTTCAATGCCTCACTTCGCAACCTATCATATTACGCAGCTATAGTTAACGCTGCCCTGCGTTTTTATCGCATGTGATGGGAGGTCTCGGTACCTGCCTCGCCTGCAATCGGCTTGGAAACAAATCAAACGACCATGTTGTAGGTTGATTGCAGAGCGGGACGCGGTTCGGTGTATTATGCATGAGATCATGAGCTTAGAAGAATCTACTGTGATTCGTTGATCATACTGTCAGTGTCACCTCAGGTAGGCTACCGTGGCGAACCCTGACTCACTGGCATTGGAGGCTGTGATATTACTGAGCCCCAATTAGGGCAAACAACGCAACGTCAGCTAACGTTATCATCCCAATATTCTTTTCTAGCAGGCTGTCATACTACAAATATTTCTAGTCAATTGTTAGGAAATCGATTGCAAGCTTCAACTCCCACCCTTATTTTGTCCGGTGTCTATTTTCAATATGCGACTGGTAAATGTTCATTCTTATAGGATTGAGGAATTCATGGGTACAGACCCTCCCCCTTACGCCATCGTTTCTCATACCTGGGGCAGTGAAGAGATGTCGTTTCTGGAATACGTCAATTTGAGATATCCTGCGCAGTCTTTTGAAAAGCCAGGTTGTGCTAAAGTCATCGACGCGGCCCATTTGGCGAAGGACTTTGGCCTTGATTATGTCTGGATCGATACCGTCTGCATTGAAAAAACAAGTAGCTCGGAGCTCTCCGAGGCGATCAACTCTATGTTCAAATGGTACGCCAATTCCGAGTGGTGCTTCGTCCATTTCGACGATGTCACGATCGACGACGGCACGACTGGAACTCGAGACAGGGGCTATTCGTGGAACTCATTACTGGTTGCGAGATGGTTCACAAGAGGCTGGACGCTGCAGGAGCTGATTGCCCCAACACGCCTGGTCTTCTTATCTCGAGACTGGCGGTTCATTGGATCAATTGGGAAGCGCTGCGCGACAAGATCGCTGCCCCGTGATTCCATGGAACTAACACATTTTGCACATAAAACCCCAGACAGTCTTGCAATTATCGAGAAGCAAATAATAGGAGTTATTTCGGATATAACGGGCATTCAAGACAGAGTACTTCGTACAGCGGACGACTACGAACATGAACCCATTGCCGTTCGGATGAATTGGGCCTCGAAAAGACAGACGACCCGGATTGAGGACATGGCATACTGTCTACTCGGACTTTTCAACATCAACATGCCGCTTTTGTACGGTGAAGGTAGAGCAGCCTTTCAGAGATTGCAAGAAGAGATCATGAAGGTGTCCACTGACCAGTCCCTTTTCGCATGGTCTATTGACTCGTCGGAGAACACTGAGAAAGACTCGGGGCATATAAGCCTTATGGCGCCGTGGCCCAGTGCTTTCACCAATGGACACATTACCCTCACCAACGCTTCTCGCCACCCCGTAAATTCCGTGTATACCCTGAACAATTTCGGATTGGCAGTTCAGCTTCCTTTGCTGGTCAGCCTTGAAGGGAACCATTACTTCGCCGTACTTGATTGCATCGACAGTCGGATGAATGAGAGCTTACGAGTCGACAAGAAAGTCAAGGTTACTCGATCTTCGATCTGCCGATTGTGCATACCTCTGGGGAAGCTCGACAACGCATGCAACAACACTTTTACCAGAGTCGCAACGTGGAAAAGTCCAGTTGCGCTGCATATGTTCCATATGCCGCCCACACAACAGCTCTACATCACCCGTCATGGACAAGCTCATCCCCAATCTTGCTACTGGCATTCGAATTCGCGATACTACAACTTCGTCCTCTTCGAGGTCGCGGCCAATCCCATATGGACCGTTCGTCTCAAGAAAGAGACGGCCGACGTCATGATCTGCGGCAGCTGTCAACGGCTTATTATCAAGCCACCGTCTTTACCCCCATCCTCACGCCTAGCTCCACGCCCTCACTCGTGTCGGGTTTCGATACCCCTTAAGTACAAGCTGCGGATGGACCCGTTCACTCTCCAGATCGATATCACGTTGCACGGAGATTACAACTCGGTCTATTGCGCCGTGATGCCCGGAAAGCCGTTGTTGTGGAACTTGTGGAACTACATCCCCGGCAGGGACGTGCAGGTGCATTCCTATGTCCCAGAACGAGGGAGGCATGTGTGGACTGAGGGCAGCAATGCGGTGTTCCCAGTATTCCTCGACACCTTGGAGGGCGGATACATCAAGCGAGCGTGGAGATTACTGCGCGGTCGAACGGAAATTGTCTTGGAGCAGCAAATGCAAATGGACCTAAGGGAACCACCACAATGAAAAAGACCTGTGGGCAGGGCAGGTATTCCTATGACGGCAGCTACAACACTAGCAGCAGCAGCTCGTGATGATTCGCCCCAACGTAACCGGTTTCACGTGGAGGTCGGAAAAACTTAACGACCCTGACTTTCACATCGTTCAATTCCTTTCGCTGTTGACAAAAGACCCACGTCCATCGCAATCACCACCTGTATACATCCACTTCAGTCCGAATCCACTCAATTCGTGACTCCCCCCTCACTCCCGTCCTTCCTGACCTCCTCAACCTTCTCGACCTGGCCCCCCTTCTCCTCCCACTCGAGCCACGAGCCCGGGAACTCGCCAACGCTAGTCCAGCCGGCCGCCTGGGCGAGGCCGGCGGCGGCACGCGAGCGCACGCCCGCCTTGCAGTAGAAGACGAGCTCGGCGTCTTTGTCCGGGCGCGCGAAGCCGTAGCGCTTCATGAAGTGCGTGTTGGAGATGTGCCAGGCGTCGGCCGTCGTCCGGAGGGGCACGTTGATGGCGCCCGGGATCTTGCCCGATTCCAGCAGCTCCTGCGGCTCGCGGACGTCGACTATGATGGGGTTCGTGCTTTTGATGTCGTTGTTGTCGTTGTTCTCCTGCGGCTTTGATGCGTTTTCGGCGTTTTCATCTTGCTGCTCCTCGGGTTTTGATGCCTTTTCGGCGTTTTGGGAGGCGAGAGCTTGTATCTGTGTTTTGCGAAAAAGAAAGGGTGATTAGTTCAGGGTTTTCTTTTTATACGAGTTCAGTTGGGAATGGGAATGGGAAGTGGTAATTGGGGAAAAATAGGTAAGCCAGCCCTACCTCTTCAAACGTCCAGATCTTGTGGCCGGTCGCTGATATCGACGACCACCGCGCGCCGCTAGCTCGCAGATTCGCTGCTCCCTGTTGTGTTGGCCATTGCTGTCGCCTTATTTGCGATTGCGACGGCGGCTGCTGCTTCTGCGCTCCTACTCTCGTCGCAGCGCTGGTGAATGTGGCGCGGAGCATGCATGAGGGTGCATTCCGAAGGCCGGATATGCGCAGACACGTGCGGCTCGCTAGGATGCGGCGGGTTGGTATCGACGACATTTTCGATGCGATTGAATTTGGGTGGGAGTGTAGGTATGTATGTACAAGAGATGGGTATAATTTGGGTGTATATAGCTCGTCAAGTTTATTCACGGATTGTGTGGTAGGTGTTGAGATGTGGTGATACCCGAAGTAGGTGTTGCAGTATGTCTTGTCTGACATTCCGCAATTGCGGGTTGCGGATGGCGGATTGCGAATTGCTGCTACGTAATAAGCAGGGGAGCTATGGAGGGGAGCCAATCGGCTCTCCTCCCGTGGTGATTGGTGAGGGAGCTACCCCAAACCGCTATGTAAGCTCAACGTCCTGATGGTTTTACAAGATGTTGAGGCTCATTACAATGCCTTTGTATGCAAGTTGCAAATTGTTTATGGTTTTCATTCTAGCATCGAGGCCAATGGTATAACTCTTCACTTCTGCCTCACAAACTCAAGGGATTTTCACTATGTGGATTTAACTGGGATTTTTTGCTGCTAGGGAAATGCATCTGTTCACCAACTTCTACCATGACAGCAAATCATCACAACACTAAGATGCCCAATTCCCTTACAAACTGGCTGCAACGGTTCTTGCAGCGCTGGTATATCTACATAAGTATATATAAGAGATGAGATGGAGTCATGCTGGCTGAGGCCAATAGTTGTGGCTACCAACGTAAAAGTATTGGAGTATTTCTCTGAAAGTAGGGGGATTTAAAGGTTTTCAAGGGAGGATTGAAATAGCTAGTAATAAAACAACCATGAACGCAGGACTAGCAGATCAAGACGATAGATATTATAGGATGTGCAGGTGCTTGTATAGATATATATATACCTAATGTTCGCGATTCCAAAAGGCACCAAAAGGGAAAAAGAATTTGGCCGTCGAAGGAATCGAACCCCCGGGACCCAACGAGGCTATTTAAGTATATTTTACGCTGGGTAATGATACTGCTCCGCTAGGCCAACCAGTCCGGCCTTTGGAACTGTTTTTTAAAGATCTGTAGGGTAGTTTGGTATATAAAGTTGGTGCCTCTGGGGTTGTATATGCAGGTCCGAGGTTAAATCGAGGCTGCCCCGAACGGGAGCCTAATAACAAAATAATAACAGAGTCCAGACACAACGCCAAGTCGTAAGATGGCAAAAGGTCATTGCATTGCACAATCTGACGTGTGAACTAGATATCTCAATCATTCCATGTCGTCTGTCGGAAAGCGAGTCGCTCACTCTCACCCTCGGTGAGCGAGGGGCGCGTATATATGATTGTTGACTAATTCGAAATGCAGTCAACAGTAAACTAGATATAGCATCTTCTATAGGTAGTTACCGAGGTTCACCAGCTACCTACAAATTGAACCCGTGGGACATCTATTTGCCTGCATAGTGTCTGCTTACAATCCCGGTGAAATGCGAGAGCGTTTTAATGGTATGGATCCTTTGCAGGAACTTATTCAATTAGGATGATATGATAGTCTCCCGTGCCTCATTGACATGATGGCGTTCCTAATAATGCTTTTGTCTTCTTAAGCATTGTACTCATAACGGAGACCCCATAGCACGTTGTTGCTTGTCAATTCAACTACGCTAGTTCTCAGATCAACAGTTAAGCAGCTTAGACATTGCATCATAACCTACAACTTGAACTTTGCGAACTATGCGTACTGTAAGTACGAGTAAGTATGCAAATATCAGCTTTAAACCTACCTCTATGTGGTACATAAGTCACGTCTATATATGCTGACTCAAGATGGCCAGAGGCATGTAATCGCCTCAGCTGGAATCAAAGCCAAACGTGTTCAATTGTTCCTAGTTCCACTCCATGGGCAAATGGGCAGGATGGATATTACCCCTCATGACATATTCCATATCCATATTCGATCGTCTAAAACTCTCGATGGGCCTATGGGCCCGGATCCAGGGACCGGTACGTAATGCAGAGATTTTCAGCCAATCAACAGGACGAACATGCATCTACCCGGTCGTTAGGGCGCACCATTTCTACCCCTCCCCCACATCGCTGCAGCTGCGAAAAAGACTAACGTTGAGCCTTGCGAACAACAGCTCGATGGCTGTGACGGTTGAGAGGAGCGGAAGAGAGTGCCTACATCGGGGTTACTTCGCAACCAAGTCCTTCTATTTAAACCATCACAAAAAGTTATCAATTGATACAAAACTGATGAATAAACTACTCCAGTTATGATATGAAATTACAAATTCAAGATGCAAGTAAGATGTAAGATGTGAGCATGTTCTGATGGATTTCATCAGCTGGCGGCGCAGCGGCTAGGCGGCAGTATCCACGGAGTCCGAAGGTCGGGCCCTGGTCCGGGATGAAAATTGAGTCACCTGCAGCCGCACCTACATACACGGTACAGTGCATGTGCCTCAAATGCAGCAGAATTGGAAGTACCGGAGATACCTGCGTAGGTAAACGACGTAGTGCAAGTACAAGCGGCCTAGAACGTCTCCCTCAACTGCATCAATAAAACGACAACCCTAAGTGACTAAAGGCCTGTCCATCTACAACATCTTCACAACACAAATCACCACCGATACCTGGATACGATACTAGGTACTACCACTACAAAACACACACACATACATAAATACCCGGTCTCCTGGTTCATGATAATAAGGACACAATGGCCCCTTCGATCACACACCACACCAGCCACACCATGGGTAATGGCGCCAGCAGCAGCAACAGCGGCGACAATAGCAGCGGCGCATCATCCACCACCTCTCTGGGCCACCAGAGCATGGGAAGCGGTGCCAACGACGATGCCTCCATGGTGGAAGCCTCCTTGACCACCATCGACAATGACAATGACAACATCATGAACGACAACAACAATGCACCATCTTCGCCATGCTCCTCTGCGGCGAGCGTGTCGCAGGACGACACCGAGGACTTCTCCGACGCCGGCACCTACGCCAGCGGCATCACGAGCATGAGCAGCTCCCTCAACATCGAGAAGTTCCACATCATCGACAGCACCCTGCGCGAGGGCGAGCAGTTCGCCACCGCCTACTTCAACACGGCCCAGAAGCTGAAAATTGCTCAGGCCCTCGACGACTTTGGCGTCGATTACGTGAGGACGCACTCATTCCCTCGGTCAGAGATACCGTGTCTCATGAAGAACATCTCATGGGGCAAAATGAAAGTTAGCTGACCTCGTTTCTTTCTCTTAGATTGAAGTGACGTCGCCAGCTGCTTCGCCTCAGTCGCGAGCCGATCTCGAGGCTATCTGCAAGCTAGGCCTAAAGGCCAAGGTAAGTTTTTCACGGCGCATTATAATGCCATCTCAAATTTGCAATCAGAAGTACTGACAACGAAACAGGTATTGTGCCATATCCGATGTAACATGGACGACGCGAGAATCGCCGTCCAAACCGGAGTTGACGGAATGTAAATATTGCCCTCTTTTCCCCTCACCTCCCTCCGCATTCGACTCACAACTAACCACCACACAGCAACATGTGCATCGGCACCTCAGCCCAGCTGATGAAGCACTCCCACGGCAAGGACTGGGACTACATTGCGCGCACGGCCAAGGAGATCATCGAGTACGTGCGGGCCGAGGGGATCGAGATCCGCTTCTCGGGCGAGGACTCGTTCCGCTCCGACTTCGCCGAGATCCTCAAGCTGTACACGCTCATGGACTCACTGGGCGCGAACCGCGTGGGCGTGGCCGACACGGTTGGCGGCGCCTTGCCCATGGAAGTCTACAACAAGGTCGAGGCCCTGCGCCGCGTCATCTCGTGTGACATCGAGACGCACTTCCACAACGACACGGGCTGCGCCATCGCCAACGCCTACACGGCCCTCGAGGCCGGCGCCACTCACATCGACACCACCGTCCTCGGCATCGGCGAGCGCAACGGAATCACCCCCCTCGGCGGCCTCATTGGCTGTCTATTGCCTAAGTACCGCGAGCATATCCTCGGCAAGTACCATCTGGACAAGTTGGGCGCGCTCGAGAAGCTGGTCGCGGAGACGGTTGATGTTAAGATCCCGTGGAATGTTGCCAAGTTGCCCAAGATTGCAGAAATGTGAAAGTTTCTGTCGGCAATGAAGGCAACATCTATCTGCATGGCAGATTGAATGAAGAAGAGTAACTCAGCTGGGAGGAACTGGGGCGAGAGCTTGCTGGTACTTCCCATCATACACATACTCTGTCATCTCATTTGCTATGCGGACGGGATCATCGCTGAGACTGCTTGGGGATATGGTTTTTCCTTGCGTTTTTTCGTTTTCGTTGTTCGAGCCCAAGAGACCAACACTCATTTACATGTATGTATCATGCGGGATAACGAACTTCGGCGATGTTAGTCGAGATTTGAATTTCCCTGCCATATACTTGCTCTTAGTTACTATCTAGCTCTGTGACATAGAGTTGGAGACCAATGATTGAATACTTACATTGAAGAGCATTTCCAATCACCTCAATATCAATGCAAATAATACCAAGTGATAAGAATTCGTCACATCTCTATCACCTTGAAGATGACCGAGGCAACGGCAGGTAAGGTAAGGCAAGTAAGTGGCTTTTGAGGTGGCATTCTGCACTTTGAACTGGCTCATGACCAATTAATAGTAAGTATAAAGTAAATAAATGGCACAGCAGCTACCTAACCATCAATCATTACATTCGTAGTATGTATGTATCCATAAAAGAAATAAAGAAATGAGGAAAGCAATGTCTTGACTTGGGCGTTAGTTTCAGCTTTGGAGCAGGTGTATGTATGCATGTAGTTGGATATGATCACGAGACTTCTGAACCCCTCACTCCATCCCACCCTCCCTTTCCCCCAACCATACCTAACAGCTACCACAGCTGAGGACTAGCTAAAAGGTGGCTCAAGCTACCTTTTTGATCCCAGTCTCTATACTAATGCGAAGCGAACTTTAAGCGTCTTTGAACCTCCGGAACCAACCAACCAATAAATCAACCAACCAGTAAAAAGGAAGCGCACAATCATCTAACAACAACCAACCAGCCAACCAACAACTCCGCCACTCGTCTCGTCTCTTCTGACATTGTCGTCACGAGGCGTATCAAAAATAGACATAGCAACATAACAGCTCGAAAGTAGAAGGAAAGCATCCCAGCCAACTACCAACTAACTACCAACCTACCTCTTATAATATCTATCAATTCGCTCAATAACCCTGCCATTGCACTCCATTCTATTCCATTCCTTGTACACACTCTTCTGCCCTTATTAATCTCTACGCATGGCATTCAGAAAAACTGCATTCACCAACTGAAAAACCCGAGAACGACACAAAGAATTGGCGCGAAATGACATATTTGGTGACTTCCGTGCGTACAGAATCGCACATGGATATTTATAACGCTATGCTATGCTTCAACTTTTCGCCTCGACCTCGAAACGAACCAACTGGTCGTCCCATAGGCACAGTCAATCTATTTCAGCGCAGACTATCACCATAGGATCCCGAAAGCTCTAAGTGATTTCGAAGCAACAATATCATCGCCGCCTAGCAAAACATGCTAGTTTTTTTTCGTCGTCTTCCTCCATAACGTCGCAACAGATTCTCATCGCGACGCGCCACTGATACTGGTATCAAAGTCGCTCTCTAATTTCAGATATATACAAGGTGTCATTCCATTACAATTATTCTTAAGTCTCCGCTCTGAAGCGCAGAGTGCAGGTCTTCAAGACCTTGGCACGTGGCGTTTGGCCTCCGTTTGCGGTAACACGACGGAGGGATATTCGTCGGTACAGCCACACAGGGCTTCACTCTATATGTTTTGAGGTTTTGGGCTAGCGTCATGATCATCGTTTCAGTATTTCCTCTCTTCGAAAGTCAAGGGGCAGTCATCCTATTCACACTGTTAGTTACTATTTTGTTACATACGTCTTCATCGCCAGTGTAACATACCTTGGGGAAGATGCAGGCAAAGACCTTGATCTCCTCAGAAAGGGGTGTGGCGTGGTGCTTCCAGTCCAATTGGACGGCCGCCTTACCCAAGAAGAGCGCAAGATTCATCTGAGCATAGTGCTGACCGAGGCAGTAGTGGGGGCCGGTACCGAACACCAGGTAGTTCTTCTTGCCCTTCTCCTCGGCGTCGCCAGTGTAGTATCGCTCAGGATCGAATTCGTCGGGGTTCTCGTAAACTTCAGGATCACGTAGAGCCATGTATGTCGTGGGGATGATCATGGCACCCTTGGGCACGGTGTAGTCCTCGGTGATGGGGAAAGCTTTCTTGGCCTTGTAGGGGACCATGATGACAGGAGGACGCCAGCGGAGGAGCTCACGGACGACGGCACGGGTGTAGGTGAGCGATTCCAGTTGTTCCAGGCCGACAGGAGCATTGATGTCACCGCCACGGACCTTCAGATTTTCCTCACGAACGCGGTCCATGACATCCTTTCGCTGGGCCATAACCTGGAAGAGATTCGTGGCAGCGCTGCTGGTGGCGTCCTGGGAAGCAAAGAGGAAGGTGAAAATGGTACGAGCAATCTCCATATCGGAGAATGTGCGGATGATGGGTGAGGGCTTGACGAGGTTCTCGGTGGAAAGACCCTTCTCGGTGGCCTCGATCCATTTCTGGGAGTCGATCATCTCCTTGATCCAGGCGTCCATGATACAGGTGATGCTACCTCCGGCAGCCATGCGGACCTTGGCCTTGGCAGCGCACTTGGCGAACTCTTCCATGGTCTCGCGAGCAGCACGCTGTCCGTACCAAGTGCGGGTGTAGGGGATGATGATGGGGAAGTTCACGAGGTCGAGGGCGGCAGTAACCAGGTAATAGTCATCGGCGACCTTCTTGATAGCGGAATCGGCCATGTAGTAGCCAGCAAATGTGCGGAGCGAGACGGCGCACATGAGCTCTCGGAATTCGTGCATGAAAGGCAACGGCTTGCCTCCGGCATCCTTGGTGAGCTTAAGGAACCTGGCGAAGTAACGCTTGTACTCGGCTTCCTGGCCAGGAAGGTAGCATTCGAGAGCTCTGCGGGTGAAGAGGTTGTTCAGACCCTTGCGGTAGTCGACGTGCTCCTTGCCATCCATGAAGACCCAGCTATCCGCTCCTAGAATCTTGGTGGCCACATCGACGACGCAGGGCTTGACGTATTGCGGGGCGTTGAAGATCTTTCGGGCGAGGTCTCGGGTGGAAGCAATGACGACGAATCTGAGGCGCAAATGGATAAGCAGCTACTTAGCAGAGCGAAAGGGGCCCGACATACTTGTGGAAGACAGAAACACAGCTGAGAGGGCCGCTCTGCCACTTTCCCAGGTACTCCTCAAACTTGGGATCTAAAGATTCGAGGAAGGGGCCAATGAAAGGCTCCTTGAACTTGGGCCCGACGATGGAGCCTTTCTGAAGTAGATAGCTGACTGTGAAGGTAGATTCGTTAGCCAATGACCTCGTCTGGCGCGAGTTTCGGGGTATATGGTTCTTACTTTGATCGTACGTTACAGCCAGAGCTAGGAGCGAGACAAACCAGGTGATCCAGCCCGCGTTCATGACAGCACCAACCACCAACTCGAGTTGGGGTGCCATTGCGCCAGCAGAAGGAATCGCGTTCGCCAGAGGCGAGGCGAAGCTGGCGTTGGTAGCCATGGCCGTGGGAATATGCCGACCGGCGCGCGCAACTATGGGAAAGAAACCAAGCTCGGACCAAAACAGGTGAAGTTCGATATGCTCAAGGCGAAGATGGAAAGGCCGGAAAGTGGTGAAGAGGAGGAGGGGGGGAGGTGAAAGAGGAGAGGAGATGGGGAGATAAGACGTGAGGTCAGGTAAAGGAAGGGAAGGTGTGGGCAAGCTATGACACTAATAAGGAAAAGAGTAGAGTAGTAGGGACCCCGACCGCCCTGACAGCTACTGCATTCGGTAATTACTTCTCAAATGTCTTGCTGCGTTGCGGAGAGCATCATTAGGTAAGCTCGTTTTCGCATCGGATTGGAGGGAAGGCGGAGGTGGAAGGGGCAGCTCGGGGAAGGAGACAATGATACAAGGCAAGAGCGAACGGCGAACCGCGCCGCTCCTGCTGCAGTCAGAAAAAAAAAAAAAATTGACTCCGCTGGACAGGCTTCTGGGTTGGCAAAGTAGCGCCAAGGAGAGATAATCGGTCGAAATCGCACTTGGAATTCCCAGGGTCTTCCACTAGCGTCGCACTACGTCCGCTTCCATCTACGCTCTATGCAAATCACCTGTGCGTGCACACGAGATTGCGTGCTCTAGGTAGGGTCAGCTATTTGCCTGACAAGCCTGAGCCCTGTAAGTACAAGAACCAGAACAACACCTTCACCTTCCTTCACCTTCCAAGGTTCTACCGACATTTTGGTGATATTCGTATAAACTAAACAACATACAAACGGGCACCACGCGAACATCTGATGTTTACTGCGGCGTGTTCGTTCTCCAATGGCACAACCCAGACCATACCTGTAGTACCTACTACTGGAACTCTGACACTAGCACAAGCAATTAATTCCAGATGCCAAGGAAATGGAAGCTATGGCAAGGGACCTTTCGAATGATCACCGTTAATTGAATGATAACAAATCAGTATACTCGTACTGCACATGGATCTTGTTGGCTAACTAAAGTCCTAGTTCGAGTCCGTATCTACAGTACAGTGCCTGACTGCATGGAGGCAGTTCGTTTCAACTACCTACTCAAATACTGTATGTGCATATTGCGCATTGCAATTCGGCCTCTGATGCTGGGTAGAGATGCAAAGATTCCGTCTATGTCAAACATGGTCTGTCTGAAGACGACCGAATGTGGTCGAGATGCATGCGAATTGTCACCAAAGCCCCCCTCCTCGCGCTGGCCAATGGTACCTGGATTGCAAGGTTGGCTCGGGTCGCATGTAGCGCAAAGCACGTTCAACAAAAACCAAGAGCACATACCCAAGAGCTACCCCTATCTGCATTGGCCAACCAGCTTCGAATCTTTCCGTAAATTGGTTGGCGCCAAGCTGCAGTTCCCCAGGTGGAGCTACCCGTTGCCCCTCAACAATAGACCGTTGTAAGTACTTATACGACGCGACAGCTATTGCATTCATGTTAGTGATAAGCTGACGGACAACCGCGGATCTCAACATAGGCTACTAGTAGAATAACCCCAGATATACGGGATTGGTGTCCGAGTTACATCTGGCCTGAATTGTATTTTCCACACATTTACTACTAATGTCGTGTACAATGCAGTTGTGGTATGATGATTGGAACACCAAGATTACTGTGGCACCTGTCTACCAAACCCATGGGATCGAAATGTACCCGTACCTGAACCGCCTCAGATCGACAAGCGCACGGAGAGATTAGGTGGTATCCGTCCATCTGGCGCCCCGTCCCACCACCTCCAAGTCTCCAAAATTTCATCGACGAACCGACACCCCCGACCCGAGATTCGTTTACTGTGGTGCTCGAATTTCCAGAAGGGCTGGGCTGGGCTTGGGCTGAGTTTGACATGGCGCGACAGACACAATCGTACCAGGTCGTATAAGACATTAAAAGGTGAGTCCCGTCATTCTTGTCAATGTGCTCGCATCATCCTCTGCCCATTTCTTCCTGCTGGTGCGTGACGACGCGAATTCCGCACCGTCAAGAGCCATGTTCGGTATCGAACCTGTCGGGAGCCAATCACGGCAGCAGCGCGAGCGATCCTGTGGGGTAAGCTTTATCTCCGGCTCCGCATTCGATTATAACCAACTCGAATACGAATACGGCGCGTCGCGCGCTGTCACTTCGGCTCGCATTTCGCCCGCGCAAAAATCTTTAGCAGCCGAATGAATCGATTTGACAATTGCGATTTGATATGAAACAGTACCTACTGTATGTACACCGCTCAAAAGGCCGGCCTGCACATCCATCCATCCATCACAGGCTGTACTCAGTGACGGGTGCATTTGCTTGCTAAGCACTCAGGCACTTTAGCCTCGTGTCATGAGCCAGCTTACACAGCGCTCGCAACTGATCAACAGGCACTACATATGCATTCATCATGATTCATGGGCTACACATTGTTCCTCAATAGGTCGCCCGGAAGTCATCATGTCTCTCCGTGCAACTGTACTACGACTCGGAGAATAATCAACACCCTCTCGGCTTTTAACCAGCGTCACCAATGCACTGTAACTCGCACATAAAGATAAGCACAAAGCCATAGCAACCGTGTCATCGATCCGACAGCGGCCGATCAGGTACGGTATTGCCACTATCAAATCCATTTGTGCGACATAGCATTCGAATCAGACAGCAGCATCTATGCCAGAGCTTATCCGGGCTACTCTCTTGGGAGATATAATCTGACTGGCCCGGCTCGGCTGGCCTTCGTTGTAGTAAGACGCCAAAAGTCAGGAGGGGGAGCAAAGGCTGGGCACCACCTGCCAAGTTCATGGTGTGTCCGTCTTACTCACGTGTAGAACGAGATGGGTTGTATCGAAATGCTTTTGGGAACGTGAGAATGAAAGCCAGTCAATCCGAGCATATTTTCATCTCTGAATCAGATATGAAACAACATAAAAGACAAACAAAGGAATGCAGACGTCTTACCATGTATCGATCTGGCGGGATCGGAGTGCCCATTTTATGAGAAGAAAATGAAGTCTCTGACGCCGAGAGTCAGCGATCGACCACCTATCGGAAAGTCATTAGTTAGTCAAGTATTCGGGTTGCATTGCGGAACTTCAACGCTCAAGGCCGGGGTGGCTGATAGCTGATAGCCCGCAACGCGGCTTTGCGACGGGCCCGCAATTCAACGGTTTCCGAGATCGTAACGGAGTTCAAGATTTCCCATGTTCCGAGTTGTTCGGTCGGGTTTTGGAAGCAGGTAACTGACAAACAGCGCAATGTCATCTTTTCGGGGCTCTGACAGAACGGATGAGAAGGGTGCCCGTTTAGCCCCACCGCCGCCGAAGAAGAAACACTGCTACACGCACGGGGATTTACCGGCGCCCGAGTAGATCGTAGATTAATCCATCTCACTAGATTTCTCAGTCTCCGTTGACAATAGCAGCCCGTTACCTATTAGTCCAGGTGGTAGGGTCATTTAGAACCCTCAGTTCGTGGGTTAGGTGTCATTCACCAACCAGTCTGTCTGCCTTGGCGTACACTACAGTATTCCATTGGGCATTTACAAGCGTGCTAATACCCAACCAAGCACACCTTCAATCATGCCCTATGACCCCAACTATCAGGGCTGTGTACGCCAACACATCGAAATGATTCGCATTCTACGTACTACCAAGACCGTATCTTCATGGGATCTTGTCGTGTGGGGCTCTGGTGCATGACAGCTGTATCTGACTCACTGGAATTAGGTGCGGCCAAGCCAGCGCCATTGGGCCCATTCGGGGTAAGGAACCGTGGCTGTGCAACTTTTGCGGCGTTCAGCATCACCACTCACGCGCGACACATTATGGCTCATCGCCGCCGTTGGGTCTTTTGTAGTAAGATCTAGAATGTACCTGTCTTTGCTTGCTGCAGTAAAGTTGTAGATGTTTGGGCAGCTTTGGCTTATGAGGTACATGGTGAGCTATGAAATCCAATGTCAGGCCGTAAGGCTGTAAACTGAACATAGTCCTAGGTTAGGCTGCAAAGCTGAAAATAGATAATCACGGTGAGACTGTAAGGCTTTTGCAATAGAATATAAAGAGAGCAGGAAACCCCATTATTCATTGAAACTTTTATTTCGTTACCAGCATCATCCACATGAAGTATCAACTCAATTAAATTCGTAGTCATCTAATCATCGAACATGAGGCGCCTGTTCCCTATCCGCCTACTGAGAAATTAAGTCGGTTCAACTCAACCAAAAGACAAGAACCTCATACATACTCGACTACGAACCCAATAAGATTCTATCGAAAAGTTCCATTCATCATGATTCCGATTCTCATTGCACCACTGAACAACAAATTTGTTTGCGTCAGCATCAACATAAACGATGCTTACACCAAGACCAGACAATAATCAATCATACTCGCAACACCTCTAATCACAGCCATCCATCCACCTACCTATCCACCATCTCCACAAACGATACGATTCCAAAACGCAAAGCAAGAAAGCAACCAACACCGTCCAACGAAACGACGCCTTGGTTCTTTCGCAAGTTGCAATTCCGCGTTACGCTGTACATAAAACACCCGCGCAAGGGGTACGGCACGGACCATTCCCACGTCCAATAAAGTTATCTGAAGGCTCGCGAGCGCTGAGGCCCGCGCGTTGCCTATTTTGGATTATATGAGGTTGAGTCGTGGAGTTAGGGGGGTGGGAAGGGGATGTGGGGATACGATGGGATGTTGTTGGAGGTTGAGAGTTGAGGATTAAGGATTGCTTGATCGAGATTTGGGTATGGAAATGGGGTTGAGAAAGAGATGAGGGTGGGTTGAGAGTCAGTTTGTTTGTCGTGGTGCTGGGTTTCTGAGGTTGGACACGGGCGTGGAAGTGCTGTGGGGGTGTTGGGAACGTGAGTTGGGTGGCAGAGATTGGGTGAGAAGACGGACAGTGGAGGACGGCGTAGGAATCCGAGAGGATTGAAGGAGGTTTAGAGGTAGCGAAGCGGAATGATACCCCTTGTTGACTTATTTGACAATAATCGTTTGCTGTAATTGTGATCTGGGACACTTCATACAACAAAGCTACTCTGATGGGAAGAATCGTGCACTGAAGGTATTATTCCCAAGGTCATATGTACGTAATGCCTGAGGTAGCTATATAGCTGTAATCCATCGGATCTAAGCGTATCAATCGTCCTTAATATTAAATAGCTCGCGAGTTCCGTGTGTTACCAGCTCTCGGAATCTGGTTATAGGATCTCCTATAGTTCTAGTTTCGTAATAGCTTAGATTCGGAGAGTATCAAAGATCTTCGTATCATTTACTAATCGTTATAGTCAAGCCAACGTAGAGCAAATACCACGCATGGCGTCTTTGCAGTTAATCGATGCAGCACAAGACATGTAAAACTCGATTATGGAGCTGACGTGTTCATGGACTTGTCTTCTCCTTCTGAACTGGTCACCCAGCGCACGCCCGCTAACTCGTAACCTTCGCCTCATCTGCGCACTGCTTAGCACCGGACGTAGCCTGATACGTTCAACCAAACCACGCTCTCCCGCATCCTCGACCTCGAACCGAACCGGCGGACCTTTATGCAGTTCCTTCACCAGCGCTTGCTCAGCATACGCGCCGGCATTCGTGCCTATAAATAAGTCAACAGCGCCAGCACTATCAAGAATGCTTCTCGTAACACCAACCCCGGGCTTGTGTCTCTTGACGAGTTCGCTCCGCGATAAGACTATAAGCCAGATAACAGCGCAAAGGGGTAGCCACGTCGCCTCAATTACCAGGCCGACCAGGAGACCGGAGCCGGAGAAGCCCCATTGGTACCCCGTGTCGTTTAGACATATATGAGGCGAGGTCTGGTGGTCCCGCAGAACGAGCTTCCCGTCGAAGCAGAGGCATAGCCCGAGACTGCCCCTGAACCATGGACAATCGCCCTGTGTGTTTAGAAAGGGTAATGACAGGGGAAGCTGGGTTTGGTTCCACCAGATTGTTCAGTTGTAGGGGATCGCGAGGGCGCTGCGTTTGACGTTGATGTTGGTATCGAGGACGACAACCCACGGATATCGGCTCAATTCGGCAGCCCCTGCTTAGGTCGCTAGTGGTACAGTACAAGACCCTTAAAGCAGTGAGTGAGTGGGCGAGTGATCGGATGTAAGGATCAACGAGCCCCATGATATTACTTTCTACCTACATACATACATTAGCAAACTATGACACAATAAGAGAGTGCGAAGCTGTTATTGCTACCCTGGCCCGTGGGAGCAATGAAAGATGACTATCCTCACATACATTCGCCCACCTAGAATAGTCATTAAATCCTGCTCCCGCATGCCTGGGTGGCGAAAACGTGGCGTAGCCACGTTGAAATAGGGATGAACTTCCAATAATTAGACGAACCCCAAGTTTGCGCCGAAGGCCCTCTGAGAAAATTCAGTTGAATGTACCTAATCAGTGCAAAAGCTGTGCAACTGCTTACTTACCTAGGTACTTACTTAAGTACTTACTCAAGATAAAATTGCTGTGAATACGGATAGCGAACTAACTAACTAACTACCTAGGTAACTAATTACAACAACCTCGGACGATGATTCCAACTTGAACATAGCTAGCTTACAATTGAATCACTCAAACCTACCTTGGCAAGGTAATTAGTCTTTCTAAACTCCTAGCTCGAGATTCGATGGCTGGAATTTGTCACTCAGAAGTGAGTGAGTGAGTGAATAAGTGAGCAAGTCTTTAAATATTAAAAGTCTGTTTCTACTCACTGCTATCTGACTCTGACTGACTCTGACTCTGACTCTGACGCCTGGAGCTGTCTCCAATCCCAATCGTATTTACCTCACAGCACGAAGACAACTAACGACGAGCCCCTCCACCTCCACCTACACCTTCACCTTCACCTTCATCAATCGAAAGTCTAGAATGATCATAAACAACCCCATACCTGCCAAACAAAACATCTAACTACCCGCAAGCACATCTGGCAAAAGACTTAAAATCAGACAATACCTGTATCAAATACAATCAATAGATCAGACTACCTACCGAGTCCAACTTAACTTAATGTACAAATGACATGATATGATATAACGATACAAGCAAGACTCCTGTAATGCCGGTTCGAACCGTCTCTTCCTTCTTTTCTCTTTCTCCGGTTCATTGAAACCAACCCATACAGCGAAGCAGCAGTAGTATCAGCTCAACTGCCCTTCCTCATACCGACCAGGAACAGCTCGCGCCATTTCAGTCCAGTCCAGTCCAATCCCCTCCAACCATAGTAACAGTATCTAAAACATCATCATCATACCCCCCTTCCCGCCATCACCACCTTCCTTAGGCGGCGGCGTAGCATCCTTTCCACCACCTCCACCATCCCCATCCTTGGCGGGCGTATTCGCAACCGGGCTCCCAGCCGCAAAGAACAGGATCTTGATAGCGAGGGCGAGGCCCATGTGCAGCGCGACAACAGCGACAAGAAGGATCTTGCTAGTCTGGCGGTCGGTGGCGCTGAGGACGGGGTACAGGTTGCGCAGCAGGAAAGCGACGGAGACGGCCCAGCCGACACCCACAAACACCCAGTTGAGGATCGTCAGCGGCGACCACGAGATCAGCGCCACGGGGATCCAGATCAGGTTCGAGTATCCGTACAGCGCCCAGCACTCGAGCAGGTTCGCCGACTCGGACCCGAAGTACCGCAGCGCGCCGTACAGGATGATGGGGATCACGAGGGTGTAGCCGTAGATGAGGCCTGCGGCGCCTGTTTGGGGGAGTTTGTGTGTTAGTGATTTGATGGTGTTCTGGTTTGGGATTTGTATGGGAGGATGGGATAGGGGTAGGGAATTGTAGCTTGTGCAGGTGACTTCTACTAGTGCTGCCACTAGCCAGACACAGTAGGAGGATACACATACCACTCAACAGCTCGAAATCATACGCAAACGGCCCGGCGCCCGTCTTGGCAATGTACTGGCTGATGGTGCCGCCGAGGAAGAGGATGAGGATGACGGTGGTGGCGATCCAGAAGGGCCCGTACAGGTCCGGGTTGCCCTCGAGGACGTCGAGGAAGTTGTCGCGCGGCCACAGCGCCGCCCAGCACCGCGACAGCACCGAGCTCGTGTCGACGTCGAAGAACTGCGCGTAGAACGACAGCGACCACAGGTACCGCTTCGATGATGTGCCGCCGCCCGAGCCGCCGCCCGAGGTTGCGGGAGGCGGCAGCCCCGAGGCCGACGAGGGCGTGTATTTCCGCCCCGTCGTCGAGGCGTCGGTGAAGTTCGATGAGTGGAATTCTAGGTCTTCTTGGAGGTCGGTGTGGCCGAGGTCGCCCTGGAGGATCGAGGTGTTAGACTAGACTTTGCAATTGGGTGAGGCCATAGGGTTGGTTGGGTGGGCGGGCGTTGAGCGTTCGGCTCCGGGCCGTCTGAGATCCTGATGTCCTGGGCGCCGCAGTTTTACAATGTGCAGACAATCCGATCGAAATGCCGGTGCTTCGGCATAACAACGTAGGGGAGTAATGCGAAACAAGAAGCTGAGGTTGGCCAACTCACCTCATCATCCACGTCGACGACGGCATCGTAGCCCGCGCCAGACATCTTTCCCAGCTCCTTGACGCTCGACTTTTGCTATCCGGTGTGATATATAGCCTCGGCCCAGTGTTTCGTTCTCTCGCGAGAGAGGTCGATTGATATCGTCGTGACGTTTGAAGTCGTAGTTGTTGTCGTCGACAGCTCGCAAGCTTGGTGACAGGCTGGAAGATAAGATGCGACAGATAACGCGTAATGCCGCCGTCGACGGATACGGGGCTAGGCATCCACCTACATAGACACCTAAGCAGGGGGCCAAGAGGCCACGGAGCATGCCGACCTTCATCCGCTCTAGGCCAGAATCGGCTCCACTTAAAGCTACTTCTCTCATCCAGCACCGAGACGCCATCTATTTTATCACAGTCCTAGCTTGATAACCCCGAATTGCATTATTCTTTGTTTTCATTATGGACTTTGACTTATAGAGGGTATTCTGTTCTAGATTTAACGAGGGTATAATGTGTTTCCTCCCTGTAATGTCCAGCTTGTCATACGAAACCAAGATCACCAACTCCTGCCTTATACTAATCCTATCTCATGGCGCTTGAGAAATTGTAATAAATATGTTGATACGATGTGTCTGGTGTCGCGAAAGAAGGTAGGGAATTGATCATTAAAATCATAGCTGAGTGGTATATCGGTTATAGTCGTAGATGGAAACCTTCTCCCTTTCACTCAAATGCTTCTACCTCCGTCACTGTGTGCTCGACTTAGACGGTTTATCACCCAAGTCATCCGAGTTTTCACGAAACACACTCGCCCTCATCGAGGCCGAGCCGCTCCTCCCCGCGGCACGACCACCAGGCCCAACCGGCGGCGCATTGTTGAACCGCTGGTCTATGGGACTGACGCTCTGTTCCATGCTCACGTAGTCTCTTGCCTCCTGCTGCTGACTGTCCGCGCTCGGCGGGCTCGGCAACGGCGGGCTGACAGGCCCGGCAACAAACGCAGCATGCATCACTGGCGGCGTGTTCGGCGGACTAGGCCCCATGTTTGACGACGAGCTCACCGTGTTTCCGCTCAGGTTCCGCAGATGCGCGAGGTGGCGGTCGCTGATGCGACTCACGTCACTTACAACTGCGTTGCGGGTCGGTGGCGGCGGCGTCTGCATGGGGCTGACCATTGTATCGCGCGGATTCCCGGGCGGTGGTGTGCGCGTATAGGGGTTGGGGTGTCCCAGAAGTGGCGACTCAACCTGCTCGTGCGCCATTGCCGCAGCCGCTGTGGCCGGATTGATTCCGGCTTGGGACGAGGTCAGGCTGCTGGGCTGCTCCTGCGAAACCGAACCCGTGTAAAAGGAAGATGATTGAAGAATGGTATTATGTGTTGTACGGGAATGAGGAGAGGTAGGGGAGTGGAGTTGCGTGTGCTTAGTTAGGACGTCATTATAGGACAAGGCTTGGTCGTCGAGCTCTGCGGCTTTGGACGTGTCTAGTTTTCGTCAGCTGCAATGCGCAAACGTACGGGTAAGAAAAACCAAATGAGGTAGTTACTCACCTCCGAGCTCAAACCGTTGATGGTCAGGAGGCATCTCGTATTTCATTCCATCCTGGGTCATCTCGGGAGTGGGAGACCGGACATAGGTTCCGGGGGGCAACGGCGTCTCATTTCGACTTCTCATGTCGTAATCGCGACTTGAGGGATCATCCGTCGTTACTGTCGGTGCCTTCTCAGCGTTGTTATTGTTCAACCACGTCCGAATGTAATGGCGCCTCTCATCTGTCTCTGTCCCCGAGCCCGTGGTTTCGCTCTGTCTCTTCCGCAATAGACTTCGCCTTCGGTACAGCAGTATACCCACCGCAATCGCCGTAAGAAAGACGAGCCCTAGCACGACTCCTAGTACGGGAGGCACCCAAGATGGGGTTCCTCCACCACCACCTCCTCCGCTGCCGCCGTCCCAACTTCCCCTCGTTCCATTCCCAGAGCTCTCGGGTTTGTACGGGTAGTAGGTCGTGATCTTGGATGTGTTGTACTTCTGACCGAATATGTCCGCTAGCTGTGTCGCACCCCACCCCGATGGCGTTGGTGTAGTCACGGTCGCCCCTCCTGAGTAATCACCACCAATCTTGTCTTGGATCATGGTAGGGACACCATACTTATCCCACTTCGCAGGATCATACGAACTCAGCCATTCACCTTGGGTGAGGTTGAAGACCTGAAGGATGCCGCCCCCCAGGCACAAGATGTCTTGTCCTGGGAGATGGCGGGACCCTCCGATAGTTACCATTTGGTCCGGGTAAGGCGTCAGGCATTGATGGTAAGCGCGAGCATGTTCGTTTTTACCCGGCGACAACATGGTCCACGTGAAGGATGGCAGTGACAGAACCCATACCTCGTCAAAGAAGTTGGTTGTCTCATGAAGACCGTCAAATCCACCGTAATAGTATATATTGTGACTCGAGGAATCCTGCGCCGAAGCAACAACAGCACAACCTACGGCTCGCTGGCTGGGCGCTCCAGAAGTCGACTGCTGGTACCATTCGCCGCTTTCAACATCGTAGATGTCTATATTGGACATGTATCCAGGACTGACCTTCTCCTATCAAGTCGTTAGGTATCAGAGAGTGGATTGATATTCATATGTGTAGCACTCACGCTCTGAGCTGGGTTATCAGAAGCACCGAACCCCGTACTGTATTCGGGGTAAGCCACGCCTCCCAGGACAACTAAGATCCCCTGCTTCCCAACTGGTACCCATACTACCGAAGGATTCGCTCGGCCTGGAATCTTGGAAGGAAGGGTGACATTGGACCACTTCTCCGACTGGCTTACACTCAGGTCGAGAGTGATGAGAGTATCAGCAACCTCGCTAGGATTCAGCGAGCCATTTATGCTGGGCTGGAAGATGGGTCCCCACGATGGCGATCGGGAGCCACCAAAGTACCATGCCTTGTTCTCAGAAGGTGCATTGGCGGCCCCGCCATACGTTACGTATCGAGTGAAGTTATCAGGCAATTGTCCATTCGCGAAGCTGGGTTTGAAGGCAGGTTTCGGCACTCCGTAATCAGAGTCTCGATAGTACAGCACGTCGTCTGCGTCTGGAGGAGAGTACTCTTTAGTGTTAGCTAGTAACCCCCCGTAAAGGAAGAACTCGTGATCGTTGGCGAGCATTGCTCCATCATAGTAGTTAGGCTTGATATTTGCCGCCGCATTGTCAAACGACTTAATGCCTAATATTTCGCTGACGTTTGTGTTAGAGTCAAAAGGGACGCTAAAGTTCAACGTATAAGTGAGTCCAAGCGGGTTTCCTGGGCACCTGTTAGCCGAGGAGCTCGAACTTCCACACCCGTTCCTGCTGCTCACCATCTTGTGTAGGGCGACCAGAACTGCCATCAGCAAGTCCCGCTGTCCAATATAGGAAGCCCCCATCTAGGAATGCTGTATCCTTCAGTTGTGCCGCTGGCCATAGATTAGTTTTGCGCAGTTGACGCTAATAGGGGACGGAGTGGTACCTCGGAAGGCCTTCCAGGCACACATCGTGGCGCTGACCTGGTTTGGTACCCATCGCGATTGCTGGCTGTTGGCACAGTATGGAAAGCTGGCGAGAATCGCGCTCGCGACAAACAGTACGCCGGTGGAATGATACATATTGTGCTTAGATACTGCTTGAGGTGGGCGTTCGTGCGTCTGTAGGCAATTATGTCCGAGATGCGATCAAAGGTTGGGCCTTGTTGGGGGACGTTTCATTGCATTGTAATCAATGTACTCTATGGCCGAGACTTCGGAAACAGACGGTTGAAATGCCGTCATAGCAAAAGGTAGACTATGGCGTTTCGACAGGTACGTTAACTGATACTTTCATCCGTATCTCGAAGACAGCAGTATCGGACTGTCGTCAGCATAACATCGATCCCCGAGGAAGGATTGGACGAGGTGCCGACACTTGTGTCGGGATAAGGAAGCTTGAGAGCTTCACAAGGCGGCCCCGCACCGAACAAGGAAAGTAGTGGCAACGATATTTTGAAGGATAAAGAATGCCTCGAAAGAGAATTGCAACAGGGGCTAGATTATCAGACCCAGACTGTCAGTTGACAATCCATACAACAATAGGCCAGCTGGCAGTTGCCCGCATGTAATTTTCAAGTCAAATCGCTGTTCTATGTATGTAATCTCGGTAGGCTGCCACACCACCACGAAGAAAGGCGGAAATCTACAGCGTAAGAAACTCGGAGATAGACGAAAGTAAGCTCAAAGATTCTCCTGTGATAGGGTGGACAGATGGTATAACGTGCTTCGATCGCAATGGCCAACGACGCTAAGGTGCCTTTTGGGGTAGTCGCCACTCTTCCCCTGCATCTTTTGATGGCTGTTGGCTGCGTGGTTTCTCAGCCTTACCAACTACACTTGAATGTAGAAACTGATCCTGTTTAGTGAGAGGATTGACCAGAGACACATGTACAGAGACAAATGGCAGAGTCTTCCGAGATGTTTCGGATGCGACCATGCTTGAATCATGTTCGTAGCATGCGGAGATGCAATACACGGAGAAAAGAGGCTGCCCTAGTTGTGGGAGCCGGTGGACGTATCTTCTCTTGGTGGTAACAGAGAGGCCCGTAAGCTTAGTAGCTTACCCGCCAAGACAACAATGTTGTCCTGCCATGTCGGCCTGATACCACAGTGACGGGACTGCAAGGACAAGTCAGCATCCAATATGCGGAAGTAACATCCAGGCCCATGCGGCATATATTCATCGACCGAGCGCGATGGTAGTGCATGCCCACCACATGTATACCACAGCAATGGGATTTTTGTGTGTCAAGGCCCAAGGGTGGGCAGTGTGCTGGGATACTCGAGGCCAACTGGCAGCGCTGGGAAAGGGTAAGCCCTTCATCACGGACAAAAGTACAATCTCACGAAGAGGGCGATGGAAGGTCCTGCATGGTGAAATCTCTATTCAGTACTGGCCATTGGATGGTCCAGCCCCTGCTGCAGAGCAACGTCGGATATGGTGTGTGGGTAAATAGCTGCAGTTGGATGGAGATGGAGGGGAGGGAGGGAGGGGTTGCTCCTCAACCTGAGCGAGCCTCGAGGCAGGCTACCACCGCTGATAGAGTGATTTGGTGAATCCGAGAAGCCGAATGGAGGATGCAGATCGCTGTTGGGAGGAGATCGGCGTGTCTACAGACTCACAGACTCACGCCCGTCTCGCCCGTGTCTTAGTGCGTAGAGTCCATTCTTACATTCAAGATTTGTCGAGAGCTCAATCAGAAGCAATTTGATGTTGAGCTGGGCTTGGTGGCGCAAGCCAACAACCACTTTGAATCAATCACGGGTTCCTCTTGTCTCGGCCAATCAGACGTATGGGCATTTGCCAGGGTCGCCCGTTTCTCGCTGGGCTGATTACATGTACCTAGGTAGATACTTACTATTTACGGTTAGTACAGATACTGTTGCATACCAACATTATGGTACCCCTGGACCCTGCCCAGGAACCACCGTTGAACTTGAATTTTGTATGATCTTGCACACGAAAATCTCTTTTTCAAACATGCAAGGTACAACATAGACTACAATCTTCCAGAGTCTCCAGAGATATCTTGGGTTGAACTGTAATTAACTGTCCCCAAGGCCAAAATATTTAATTAGCCTTAACACCCTCAACACTGCAAATCCTTTAGTTAGGGTAGCATCACTAGGTGCCTTCCTAGAAGACGCCAAGACCCAGGCACCCAGATTACCCCGCTTCTTCCCGGGTATCCCTGGGTAGCATCCTAGGGGCCAAGGTAGGTGTGAAGACTCAAACCTTTGCAGTTTTCCCGTAATGTTATTTCAACTTTGACAACCAGAGAGAAACTACGAGCATGCTTCCGTTTTTCGGGTTCAATCCCGACCAGAAAAGTCAAGAAAATTTTCCCCCTCGCGTGTTCCTTTGAACCTTTGCTGTCGTGACTCCCTGGTCAGTGCCAGTCCCACGATCGAAGCCGGGTGCTCATCGTGGACTCTGACGATAGTAACGTCTCACCACGAAAACTGCCAGAGCCTGGCCAGCCTTGAGACCTGGCACAAGCCACAAGCGGATTCCTTCTACATTGTCAGTAATACAATGGAAACGTAATACGACTAACCACCTGCTTGTCAACCGACTCTAGCCTTGAACGTGATAGGCGCAACCTAACAATACTACGCAAATAGTACGAGTACGAGTACCTAGGTAGTCCTACTCCTGCCTACGGCTGATGAAGCCTATCCGTACTTCACTGGAGGTTGGTTACTACATGTACCTACCTGGTATATATGATTCCAAGTGCCTGGTACCACACATGGATCACAAACGTCTTCTTCCAATCCCCTCGGGATCGACGGTGCACCGACTGTAGGACTGTAGCTGTCCCAAAAGAGGGCGGCATCTACGGCAGTTGAGATGTCCTCACATAGCCATCCCATTCTATCGGCGATTTGACATCACCATGTCACCTGACGACCAGAGACGGGCCGTGCCAACACACACGAGCCTCATCTCGTAGTGCAGCACTTAGCTTCTTCTGCACGCGTGCATGGCCTGATCCCAATCCACCCGTCTCGCTTCGGGAGAGGCGAAAGCTTACAGGCCGGGTCCTGGCGGGCTCGACGGGCTCTTGGTCCAATACATCGCCGACAGCTAGGAGCCGTGCCACTCTTCTGCAGCAGCATCTCCGCTCCAGAAGAGACGACGAGCAGAACCCAAGGTTACACCACATCCCCGTTGGCCATTTGCATCGTCTAGACCCCTGCCACTCATGCCTATAATCCAATAGTCCAGATGCCTCGCATATGCCCGCATAACATCCTGGCCTTCTCTATCACATCCAGCACGCCTTTGCATGGTATTCTTTCCGTATTCCGGCCTGCCCTAGTGGTCTGTATGTCTTCTGGAGCGAGACACGTTGCCGCTTATGGCAAGTCGCAGCCGTCCCGCCTCTCGGTTTAGGTGCCCGGGAGACTGGGTAGCTCTGATGATGGAGAAATGTCACTCTGTATACAAGTCCTCCAATCTTGGTGTTGCTAGAGCTGTCCATTGTCCCCGCCTCTAACCCGAATCTCCTCACAGCTTTTCAGCAAGTATCTATGTAATGTAACAAGCAAAGCAGTCGACGGCTCACATAGCCCAGTGTCTAGAGTGACTAGGGTTCCGAAATCCGCGTCAGCTTTGAGCGCCTCCTCACTCAACGCTCAAATCCTACCGAATGGCACGGGTTGTGGCCTGGCCTAGCTGGATAGCTGACGTTGGCACCGGGCTTATACACTAGTGTCTTATCATACTCATCGACGCATAACAGCTTGCCAACGATAAGTCTCTACTTACAAGGGTTACTTGTTCCATGGACTCCAAGTAGAACCCATGAGTGGAGGGGTATTCCGTAAAGAGGTGTAACCTTGCCTGAACACCGACATACCCAGAGCTTGGCAACACGTATCTCTACAAAGATCTTTTCTTCTAATACTCAGCCTCGTCTCGTACGCCCTTCGTTTCTCAATCTCTCACGCGTTTAACCTCGCTCGTTTGGTTAGAGTTTCTTCTGGTCGCCAGCGCGTCGGACTCGGTGTGCATTTTGCTTGGTAAGAGGCCCACAGTCCTCTTCAATTATACTGGTCGGGCAACATCAACCCCCAGGAACAAGATCTATCTCGGGTCAAATCTAAGAAAGAAGCACCCAACTTAGTTCTACGGGCCAACGTGCCGTCACAAAACAAGTCTCGATAGGTTCTAGGTCAGGGCCTGGACTAGTCTTTGTTTGTTCACCCCGTGCAGATACTGGTGAGCTCATTTAACTCAGCATTGTGCCACTTACACAAAGCGCCTCGACGACCATTTCGTCAAGACGCTCTACTGTCCACTCCCAACTCTCGCTTTACGAAACCCAAGGTCCGTCTTCACTCGCTCGGCCGGGCCCCTCGATCGTTTGAAAATGGTCCTCGCGCACTGGCTCTCAGCCGGATTGGGACTTGCGCTCGTGCCTCTAGCACAAGCAGCAACGAATGACACATATCAATGTGGCGACGTGCCTGCGCCCTATACTGTGACTGAGACCGAAACAACCACAAGCTTGTAGGTTTTATGTCATGATAAATTTAAACAGCAGTTACTAACGTCTATCTTAGTGGTACCATTACTGTCTTCGGGTCTTTCAACAGCGAATATCCACAGACCGCGGTAGAGGACCATACGGTCACAGTTGTTGAGGAAAGCATTGCAACACTGCAAGTCACAAAAATCATTAGCGACCTGGCGTACTGGGTGAGTTTGTCAGTCTTGTTGTAGCGAAAGACTTGATGCTGACCCGGCTTAAGTCGTATCCCTCTTATTCGACAGATTGCAGCACAGGCTACGGCGGCTACGACGACGACGGCTATGGCTATCCCACAACATCGTGCGTTACAGTCACGAAATGGGTAACCACAACCAAAACGATTTACAAGCCGACAACTCGAACTATTGATCACAGTATCACGTTTGTCGATACAGTGACCGAAGATGTGCCAACTACAATCTTCGATACAGTGACGAAGGCGACTACTGCGACCGATACGGTGATAACAACTTATACCAAGGTCGTCCCAACAACCATAACCTCAGTACTGACTGCAACAATCACTGTGCCTACCACAGTTGTCATCGATCATACATCGACAACTACTGACTATATCACCACGACCGTCACGACCGAGATCTACATCACGATGAGTTTCACGCAGACGGTTACGGACACGGTGACGGACACCACAACTGCTACCGAGGAGATCACACAAACAACAACTTACACAACAGTAGTTCCGACAACAACCATCTCCATAGTGACAGAAACGACAAGTGTGCCCACGACGATTTCAATTGATCACACATTAACAACTACGGCGTACATCCCAACAACCTACACGACTGAGACTACATTGACTTTCAATATGACGCAAGTTGTTACTGACACTGTTACAAACACGGCCACCACCACAGCCACCGAGGAAGTTACAGAGACGACTACTTATACGACAGTGGTTCCCACAACAACTGTCTCCGTCATAACCGAAACGACAAGTGTACCTACAACGATCTCGGTCGATCACACGTCAACTTTAACATCGTTCATCCCTACCACTTACACGACGGAGACTACGCTTACTTTGAACATGACGCAGATCATCACTGACATCGTGACAACAACAGCTGTGTCTGTGTCAGCAACTACGGATACTGCCACCTTGACCGCCACTCAATTGACAACATCGCTTGTGACCGTGATCGCAACAACAACGTATGTTACGACCTCGAAGATACCAGTCACGGATTCCATCACGCGGACAACAACCTTTACAGCTACGCAAGAGGTTACAATCGTATCACCAACGACCTTGACACTACCACCGATCATCACGACTGCTGCTCCAGTTACAGTCACAACAACAACAACTACTACATCGGTCATCACGGACGTGAGCGCGTGCCCTATACCAACGAATACACCAGGCGGTACAATCGTTCCTTATGACTCCAAGTCCAACCTGACCTGGGGCTGCCCACCTGGTACCGTCTGCAGCAAACCAAAGACGGACGGCTGTAATGTCTATGCAGATCTACCCGACAAGTCTTACATCTGCGAGGATCTTTCTTGGTGCATTCCTGCTCCTCCAATTCTGAGCGTCAACTGGCCCGGGAACGACACTACTTACTACCCTCCCACTGAAGGATATTACAACCTTGCCCCTGGTGCTTTTGGGCTGAGCGACGACATTTTTGAGGTTCATTACATTCCTGAATATCACACGACCTTAGCTACTGGCAATTGGGGAACCCAGACGGACATAACTGCATGGCCGCCCTCTCCAACAAGCGCAACGGCGTCTTCAACTGCGAGCCCAACCTACCCGGTCGGTAAGAGATCTAACGTGCTGTCGAAACGCGGCCCTACAATACCATCCATTTGCTATGATACGTGCAACAATTGCGCTACGGAGGGTCAACGTACAGGAAAATCCCCGGAATTGTGCGACCCTATTTCCATCTTCTACAGTTATTACGCATTATGCCACAAGTGCATCAATGTGAATGCGGATGATGCGCAGCTTTCGACAAAGGACTACTTGGACGGGCAATTTAGTCAATGGATCGATTATTGCAATGGTACTAATCCCAACCCCGGCACTGGCGGCGGCGCCGGCCAGAGTGATGTAACTACGATAATATCCGTGTCGATAATTACCGGTGCAGCTCCTGCACCAACAACAGTTGTCATTTCACTCCCGCCGGGATCGACCACAGAATCGACAACAGTGCCGACGACTTCGGCACAAGACACCAGTTCAACCGAAACACCAAGCCCTACGAGTGCTACGGAATCTACCGGCTCTACAGGCGAGTCAAGCTCTACAAATGCTCCAACCTCTACGGACGAGTCAAGCTCTACAGGAGCTATGGGATCTACCAGTGTTACGAGCTCTACTAGTGTTACGAGTTCTACGAGTGCAATGAGCCCTACGAGTGCAACGAGCTCTACCAGTGCAACGACTTCTATGAGTGCTATGGACTCTACGAGTGCTACGAGTTCCACGAGCGCTACAGCCTCGACCAGTGATACGGACTCTGCTAGTGCGACGAGTACTGTCGGCTCAACGAGCGCAGCGGGGGGATCTTCGAATGCTAACACCTCTACGGGTGCTAACGGCTCTACAGGTGCTACTGGATCACCGTCCTCTCCATCTTCGTCCGAGCAAGGTAGCACCTCCATCTCTGAACCCACCAGCCCCGCGGAATCAGGCACCACGCCGCCTGCTACCAGTCCGCCGGAGACTGCAACATCGACAGGCGGCATCACGACGCCCGCGACAGAATCGCCAACAGAGACGCCCACAAGCACCTCAACCGCGCCAACTTCGGTAGTCACTGCCGGCGCGCCCGCGATGCTACGCGGCAGCATCGCGTCCGGCGTCGGGTCGTTGTTCATCACGCTTCTATCCATGCTGTTCCTTTAAGCCAGACAGACGCATCGCATGCTGCGCTCGCCTTCATACGCGCGCGCAAAGACCGATCTAATTACTAATTTCACGTCATTCCTTCGCATCATGCATAAGCAGCAGTTTATACCCTTTTTATTAAACATAATACTTCTTTCAACGTTCCTTCCAACCCCCCAAGCCTCATCGACCTGCAATTGGGCCATTGTTTCGACGATGCTACTTTTCATCCTGAAATAGCATCAGTCAATGCAAGATGGGCAATAACGCCGGGCTGGCTCACACTCATACACTCATTGGCAGGCAACATCATCATGCATGAGGGGGCGCATTTCAACAAAGGAGTTTATTCTTAGAGATCACGGTGGAGCTTTTTAGTACCTTTTTTATTTTTATGATACCCCGGGGGGAAAGCCACCAGGTCATTCCTTTGATGCAGACGGTCAGACGGACAGACGCGGCAGATGCCGTTTTGTCATATCATACATACATATGTTGATGATTTCATGAAAGAAACAAAGAGGGAGCGAAGCTAAGTGGGCAGGCGGCATTCTATATTTATATGCGTGTCAAAGGGTTCTAATTGAGATCGATATCTCACAAAGGAGTACGAGTGGGGGTCACGCACACATGCTTGTGTGGGTTTACAGTGGTAGTAGTATATGGTGATGTATGTACCTATATATTCAGGTACGTGGGAGAGAAGAGTTGGTCACCAGAGCGGGGATTAAACGGGATTCTCATGTGTCGATGTTGGACTCGGTAGAGTACTGGTTCCCTAAGTTGAGAGGAAACTGCTAAGATGAGATGGAGGGGTAATGAAGTAATTTCATACTAGGAAATGAGAGAGCATTTAGAAATGAGATCTCAAATTTTCTTAATCTGATGCTAAGATCGATTCGTGACGCAACACTACTGATACCGCACATTAAACAACTCACATCATTTTGTAAAAAAGCTGTGATAAATACATATCTCGGTGGTCTAATGGAAGGGGATATAACTTATAAGGACATCATTGAATGGCCACTGCCTACAAGATAGATATATTTAGCTAAGTCAGATACTCAACTACTTTAGAGCATATGGCATGAGGCATTCAAACATCAAAGACAGATTTGTAGATGGCACTGGCGCGGATTAACGGAATATATTCGCGCTATTGAAATCCTTCGTTGTCCTCTTACAGCTAAATGCTTTTCGACTCAACACAATTAAGAAGAGAATAGTATCGACCGGTGTCGAGTTGGGCTCCAGGCACGTAGCCTGTGCTTCGTCGCCGCCCTCAACCCTTCTAATATGATAGAGATTGTCAGCAACGTCTCCGCCATCTGACCTTCATTTCCCGGTCCGGTGGTACTGAACCTGCCCCAGCATATCTAGGGTCATTCTGAGCTGGTCGATCGGAGACGGAATGACCCTCCATGCTCGTCCAACCTATTAGCTCGACATCGAACTTGGTGATTACCATGGCAATTACTAGGAGGATCTCCTGCTTCGCGAAGTTTCTCCCGGGGCATGTATAAGCGCCACCACCTAAACAGGTTGATATTATTAGGAGACCTTCAATATGTTGATTCACAGGGATAATGTATAACTTACCGTATGGAAAAAATGAGGTGACGGTGTCCTCTATGGAGAAAGTTGTCTTTCCTGTACTTGACTTTTTCAAATGGCGATGAGCCCAAAACTCAGAGGCCGGGTGACCTGGTTGGGCCCAGACGGATTCCTCATAATGGGCGATCTGAGTAGGTACTTGAACAGTACAGCCTTTGGGCAATGTGTATCCTGCAATGGTAACATCCTCCTTCACTGTTCGGGTAACATTGAGGCTCATGTGTAAGCGTAAAGACTCCGTGTAGACAGATTGCATCAGTGGCAGTAGAGATAGTCTTTGGGCATCAAGCATGCGTTCATTAGTCACTGGATCAGTGACAATCGCAAGTGATACCTCTTCTCGGATCTCACGGGTTAACTCTAGGTCTTTGATCACCTCCATCAACGCCCATGCACAGATCGGAACTGTGTTGGTGTTAAGACTATAAGATGAATTGTTGTCAGTCACATACCAAACGAATCATGCTGTTTGAGACGTACCCCAGGAAGAGAAACGCATATATACCGGCCATGCTATCTTTCGCGAACCCGAAATCCTTTCCCCAGTGACACAACTCACGGGAAAAGGATGAGCCAAATAGCTCTTCGGTTTCTTCATTGAACTGCTCGTCTTTGGAGTCACGCATCGACTCACAATCTTCGTACCACTTCAGACACATACTGAGGAACTCAGCTCGAACCTTCCTACCTTGTTTGTTCAGAAATGCTGGAAGGCCAAATGCCAGGCTTTCCGCATGACTATCATATTGCCACAACTTCTTTATGAAGCTAGGGTTAAGAGCGAAAATCCGCTCGCCGACCATGGAACGCACTGCTGCAGAGGCCGCCGCGTGGCGGATGAACTTGTACACTGATACCTCTTCCCATCTTTCAATCGGGAAAACATCAAGCTCAGCACCAAAATATCGTTGGAAAGAAGAGCTCAGGATCCTGGTATACCGAGGCGAAGCCAAAAAGTCATTATGTAAGTTGTGTTTCATATGCCATATGCGCTTTTCAGTTGACAGAGACCCTTTGTTCGGTACCTTGGAGATGCCAGTTTGATCTCTGGCTAGTTTGGCGATGTCTTCATCTGCGTAGCCAGCAACGTTTTTGAGTATAATGAGCATCCATGGTTCAGAAGTGAATGTAGTTGAGGAAGACCGAAAAACCTTCGCTATATGTTCGCCACCTTTGATGAAGTACACTTTAGCTGGCCCAAGCTGACATCCTACCACGGGTGTCTTTTGAAGTGCTTCGCTGTATCCCTGGTAAACATTATACTCTTCGTTTGGATATCCTGTCATTGAACCTACGTGATTTTGTCAAGGAATAACTTCTTGCTTGTCATGTATCGCCAGATATTGGAAACAAAAGGGATCTTTTCTTCAATGAGGGGAGGTCGTCGTATGTGCTCGGAACGTCTTTGAGGGAACAATAGCCACAGAGCAAATAGCGATGCGAACGCCAGTGTCAACAATAGGGGCGTAATAGACATAGACACTGACTTCATTTGGAAGATGAGGTTCCGAACTACCTCCATATTGATCAAGTGCAAGCGGATTTTAGCAAGTTGGAACGATTCTTGCCAAGAAAGAGCTTGCTTTGCTGAAATCAAAAGACTCCGAAAGCATTCATATGTATTAAGTATCATCACCCTAGTCTCCGCCAGATGTATGCAGGCTGCACTCCTGTCCTCTGGCAGGATCACGGAATTATTGATGATTATTACTATGAAAGAGCCGGGCCATTCATTTAACGCCTCGACCGGCGTGATGATACCCTGAACAGATGATTGTAACCCACGAGTAAGCCGCGGCACTTCCAAAAAAGCATGAACAACACTCTGTTACACCTCGCGGTAGGCTCTGGACTCATAATGCAAGAGGCTTAGTAGGTGGACGTGGTATAGGATAGTCATTCGACGAGAAATTGGAGAAAGCAGGCCGCCATTCTTAGCTGGGAAGAGTTATTGCCGCTGCTTAGAAGAGCGGCCACTCAAGATACTATCTGCTTATCGGCATATACCTTGCTTCGATCAGTGTACCCGACACCATAAGTAACAACATGTACTTTGATGAACTGTAAGTATACGTGACCTTCAATTCCCTCCCAGGGGTCGCGCCAGACCCTAGCCGCAGCGGAACATACTGCGTAGATTCCAAAATTGTCCCGCCCCCCCGGGCTCCATTGTTGTTTGGACCCTTTTGCAGTCACGTTGATCTTTGCCGTATTTTCTACTTGTCAATCTCGTCCATCTACAGACTACAGTACAGGGGATCCAATTTATCCAGGCTAATTACCTAGGTAGCTACCGGGATTACCGGGATCTACGGTAAGGCTACGAACTTACTATGTGTGTAGGCTTTGTAAGGATCTTTGTAACTAGCCCGAGATCTATCAGGCCCCATCACCTGGCGAGCTGGCCCCCTGGACAGTTCACTTGATTACGCTGTAGATGGGGTGACACTGCGACCGCGCATACCTACTCGCCTGTCACCAACAATATCTGTACAAATAGACCTTTAATGTGTTGTCACCGAAAAATATCTACCGGGGGTGTGGAGCTCATCCTAGCAAGACTCAAGCCAGCCTGCCTTCTGTTACCTGTACATGCTACCTAAAGTAGGTATCTACCTAAACGAAGCTCGCGCGGACCTAATCCCGATCTCGTCGATCCACCGACGGATATTGAGATTACTCGTAAGCGAGCAGCGAAGTGTGCAATCCTGTCCCGCCTGTCTTTACTCCGTACGCGCTACAGGAGAATTCGTCATACCCACCTCGCCCGCTGCCCATATGCAACCGACCTGTTGGTTAGGGCTGCAACCTAGCCCATCGTTCGTCAAGATGCTATCGAGGTACACATGACATCTTTTACTCGTATGTAGCCATATTCGGACACATGAGTGCGCGACGTAATCTACATAGTACGGAGATTCATGCGCTGACTCAAGCTTACACACACGCGTCAACCAATGAGCTAATTACTTGTCCGACTAGTCATTTGAAAACAACTTTGCACTCACGCGCCTGGGGCAGGCCGAATCGCCTACTACTTACTGGTAAATATATCGCAAGAGTATGATAGTGCTTTAAGGTGGACATATTGTGATAAAAATGGGATTAGCCAGATAAGGAATAGCTGGTTGACATCTCAAAATTTGATTCCTAGACACTCCTCCCTCCGCCTAAGCTTGATCCTGGCCATCGGACTTAACATAATGAACTCGTGGATATCAATTGTGCTCGGCTTTCGGCCTTCAACAAAGGAAAATTCGTACTCGTCAAGCAGTTTTACCAACAATATCTTGATCATCATGTTGGCAACAACACGACCCGGGCACGCCCAGCGACCCGAGCCCCAGGTCAGTACGTCGCCGTCCAGTCCTCGGAAAGGCACGTGCAAGTGCCTCTCTGGATCTTGGTTGTAGAATCTTAAGCCATCGTATGAATTTGTGGCGTTCTCGCTGGCGAGACCTGTGCCATGAGCCATGCTCGCTTCTTGCGACAAGGTCGTTATGAATTGACCTCGCACAAGCTGCAAGCCGTCGGATAGTGTTACATCCTTCGCTACGGCGCGCTGGTACACGAACATCGCACCGGGTGTGAGTCGGGATGTCTCTTTCAAGGCAGATTCCAACTTAGGGAGGCTGTCGAGAGTCGTCATGTCCCACTGTCCGCCTGTCTCTATATGCTTCTGTCGGATCTCATCCCTAAGTTGTTCCAAGATTTCCGGTCGTGCCACTAAGTCCACTAGAGCCTCAGATATCAAATTAGCTGTGCTGTACGTCGCGCCTGCGATTACAGCTGCAGATAGGTGAGTTAGGACGCGTTCGTCTCGCTCGGTAGAGCTCTTAGCGTCTTGAATCATCCAAGAGATGAGATCGTTTCTGGTAGCAGCGTTTGGATCTGCTTCCTGGAGACGTCGGCGCACCTCGGGAATCACGATGCGGTCCCAAGTTGACCAGCCACGTTCGAGACGCCATTTGGCAGGAAGTAGCCAAACAGCAAAAGGCTGCAAGAAAGCAGGAACGATGCGCATGCAAAATGCAATAGTGAAGACTGACAAAAGTTAGAAGAGTATCATGATATGCATTGAAGCTGGAGCCCTCGCACTAACCGTTCTTTGTATGTTCGTGACATAGACGCACAAGTTCGGGGTCGTCACATATTGGTGGTCCAAACAACGTCAGAGCTAGACCTTCACTCACACATCGCACCAGAACGTCGACTGGGTCTATGATTTGTGTAACATGAGGGTCTTGAGACAAGAGAAGCGACAGTCTCGCCGTCATGCGCCGAGCCATTGATGGTGTAAGGCCACCTGTAGCTGGGCTAACCCGCCCGAGGAGAGTTCTGACATGGTAGCTCGTTTTTAGGATAACGTGCATACCAGTCAGATGACCGAGGAGACTGAAGCTGTGATGCCTTCTTGTCTCGAGGACATGCACGGGTATGCGGTTCAGCTCAGCAATGTACCGAGCCGGTAACACAACATATTCCGCATCTCCACGATCCAGCAGGTAAGGTTTGCCATTGAACTGCTGACGTTAGTCGCTTAGTTACAATAAAAAATTGACTTTGGGATCACCTTGGTATGTGCCCTCTGCAGGATATGGTGAGCAAAGAGCGCCCAGCGCAGGCGAGCGAGAACTCGGGGTTGCCAAGAAAAGAGACGATTCACAACAGGGAGGCGGTCCTGAGTTCTCGTGCTCGGTTTGAGGACTGTAGAATAAAAGATGTGCAAAAGTCCACACAAGAGAATGTACTTTATAATCTGGTTTTTGAACTGTTCGCCCCTAAGTAGCTGGAAAAAGAGGCCCGTCAGTGGTTGGTCGATGTCCCCCATGGCGAGTAGGTAGGTATTGTCGAAGAAACCAGAAGGTGAAAAAAAGAATTGCTACCACGTGTATTCAAATGGTGGTCCTATGCATGAAGGTAAAAATAGAACATAACCTCTAATTAAAGAGAAGACAATGGCAACTGGAAAACGGAATCGTTATATAGTAATCTCATGAACACAATTCTGTTGTTTAACAAGTCATGCATGATTGCGGCATACAATGCGACATACAAGATGAGTGTGAAGCGAGTACCTCGAGGGCGGCGAAACAGAAACAGCTCTGTTGGTTGTATCACATGCATGGTCTTTCTGGGATGCATACGTTTGGTAGTATGCCCACCTTTACTACTACCGTTATGCTGCCACTTATGCAGCTTACTTGGGGGCTGAGGCAGGAAGTATTGGACCCCCAAAGCAGAGAGGGGCTTTACACCAGGTTGATCTGACAGCGCGTATTTTTCTTTACAGGACATAAGGTCAGAGGAATCTGCTGAAATCAACAACTGCTGACCATCAGGCCTATATGTTTGTCCTTGCTATTGACCGCTTGCTCCCCAGAGACAGTCCCTCGCGTGCCGCGCGAATTATGCATACCACGATGCTTTTGCCACGGCAAGATGCTGCTGGATCGGCAAAGACTCCATGTCTAGTAACCACGGCGCTTGTGGTTGTCGCTGTGATTTTCCCGCTCTTGTCTTTTGGAGCTATCACGCTCCGCTTCTATGCGCGAGGCCAATCTCGCGCGAAACTCATGGCTGATGATTGGTGGATGGTCGCTGGCTGGGTATGTTTCTGATCTCTGCAAACAAACATGACTGATTGTGACTATGCAATGCTTCTTGCGCCAATACTGACATCCTCACTCCCGCTCTTCCCAGATCTTCGCTTCCTCGCTCAGTATTCCCATTTGGGTTTATGGTTCTATCACTGGTATCGATTATTACAAGATCGATCCGCTCGAAGGCACCACATATTCCTTGCAGGTCCGTGTGTGACAGACCTGTTACATGGGACTCAGCTGAATCTTGAAACCAGAGTCTCTACGTCGCATCAATCCTCACATTACCTGCCCTCGCTATAGTCAAGATCTCTATCTTGCTCTTCTACAAGCGAGTATTTTCGATTTATACTTTTAAAATCATCGTCTGGGTATTGATTGCTCTTCTCGGGGCCTGGTGTATCATCTTCATACTCGTGAGTCTTCATTAGCGAAACTACTACAATGATCACTGGAATTAGCGATTGACCGTTCGTATGTTACAGTTGACCGCTTTGCAAGGCGATCCACTTGACTCGCCTTGGAAACTAACTGGTGGCTTCCGATACGACATAACAGCGATTGGTTACGCTCAGGTTGGATCGAATATCGCTCTTGACTTCATCGTCCTCAGTCTTCCTCTTCCTGTCATATCAAAGCTTCGCATGGCGCGAACTAGGAAGATATCTCTATCACTCATCCTTTGGCTTGGTGCCTTGTACGTCATTTTTTCCCAGATTGCTGAGAGATTGCACTGACATTTCCCAGCTGCGTTGTTGCGTCGATTGTTAGAATAGTCTTCTTGACTGAACTACTCTCGTCCGTGGTCGAAGCCAAGTCGGCTATTGGTGAGCAATACTCTATCCTTCTGCCATATGCTACTAACAATACACGATGTATCTAGCAATACAATCGAAGCAGTTCGTCTTCCTAGCCATCGAACCACACGTCGCCATCATCGCAGGGTGCCTACCTTGCTATGGCCCGCTTATAAAAGGACTCGGGGGGAGAGCACCAGAGTCCATTGTGCGCAGTGTCCGGTCCATTATCTCACTCGCGAGCCTGGGATCACGAGGGTCACGAGGATCCGCCGGCTCTCGCGGCAGCAGGCCCAGGACGAACAGGCCAAACGGTATACCGACAGCTGTCACGAAAGATTCGCAGGGTGGGGAGTCTCAGATGGAACTCGGGGTTTACGCAACTGCTGGTGAAGGTGGTCATGACGGGAGACATTCACGTGAGAGTCAATCAACCAAGCATAGCACAGGTGAAACCTCGCGAGCCAAGAAATCTCCCACCATCACTCAGAATGACTACTCTACCAATGTCTAAAGACACATCGTCTTGGCCTAGTATTCATCATCAGCCAACGGCTTATCCAATTTTCGATATCCCCAAGTCATCCCAGTTGGACCTGGAACATAGACTGGACCTTTACATGTCAGTTAGTGTGAACCAATGCGATATACATATAAATACAGGTACACATACAGACAGTTTTTTATGTATATCAGAGACCATTACATGTAATTCAAGTCTATCTATCACCACAGCACACTACTAAAGGCACAGGTCATGTAAGACTTATCAAAGCCGGGTCTTTTCAATCAACCTGGAATGACTGAGTAACACCTCAGCCAGCAATTTGTTATTCTCTCCTATCTGTTAGTTCCATATGCGGTGGCCTATGTCCCTCCCAACTGTAAACAGCATGAGTGACTGGAAACCTTTGAGCACCAACACCGTAACATTATGGCATCATATCACAATGACTGATGACTTGCAGTGGGGATTGTGTGATGGGTTCTGTTAAAGGGGCTGACAGCTTGCATTAGGCATGCAACATCAGCTCAGCCAACACCAAAAGGCGGAAAGCGTGTTTCCTTGGCAAACCGGTGTTATGAGGGTCTCGGTTAGAAATGAATGACCGGGCTGGAGAAGCGTGAGAGTTGGGAACACTAAAGCTTTTGTAATAAGTTTCATCACAAAAACAACAGGAGACCGAAACTCCCTAAACAGTCATTCTCGCAGGTATTGTCTCAACTCTAACAATCGTCCAAGTAGAGTTGATGGTCTTTTGCGCCGGAAAATGGATTGTTCGATGGTTCTACTTATCTTTCTGCTGGGCTTGCTAGTATATTGTGTCTTTGATGGTCTTCTCACGATTGTACTCATTGCTAAACTACCAGGCAAACCTTTTGTCGGTAGCCGCTTCCAATTAACACCTCGGTTCCTTCTCAACCTATCATTTGCCATTGATGCATTAAAAGTTGTAGAAAGGGGTTATCGAAGGGTAAGTAACGATGGCATCAACACCTAACCATAGACTAATAACATCACTAACCTGAAGATATACTAGTTTGCTGACACGGCATTTCAAATCATAAGAAATGATGAACATTTGATTGTATTGCCGCTGTCGGTGCTCGAGGAGCTATCAATTATACCTGCGTCTGTAGCTAGCCCAAACAATGCATTGGAGCATGACCTGCTTGGGCGATACACAGGTTTAAATCTCATCCTCGAGAGCCGCGCTCATCATTTCATTGTCCAACGCCGACTGACGCCGCGCCTCGGTGTTTTGGCACCTCGCCTGGCCCAGGAGATAGAATGTGCATGCGATGAGAACCTCACCACTTCGAGAGAGTGGGTTGAATTTCAACCCTATCAAGTGCTTTCTAAAGTGTCCGCTAGGCTAGCAGCGCAGGCTATTGTTCCTAGAGACCTTGCGAGCAACCCGAAGTGGCTGGAACTGTCAGTTGAATATACTGAGAATCGTGAGCATTATAAATATCCTATATCTCAGTCAACATGCTGACATATGGTAGTGTTCAAGACAGTCGTTCTCGCACGGTTGTTTCCGTCATGGACGCACCGATTTGTCTGTTATCTCCTGCCATCATACTGGAAGGGCCAGGGTTATATGCGTACAGCAAAACAACTTCTCGGCCCTAGGATCAGGGAGCTTTTACAAGCCAATGATGCGGGCATCTGGAAGCCGGAGTCCGGAGAAGATGATGCCAATATCTTGAATTGGCTCGTTGACATGGCCAAAGGTCGTGATCGCGATGCGGACACTATTGCCCACGTAGAAGTACTAGTAGCCCTCGCGGCGGTGCACACTACTCTCCTTCGCATGGTCAATGTTCTGTATGATGTTACTCAGGCGGGACCTACGCTAATAGATGAGCTACGAGCCGAGATCCAGAGCGTTGATCGCCATACAGAAACGTGGGACAAGTCAGCATATGAAAAACTCCACAAGCTAGATAGCGTACTCTGCGAGTCTCAGCGTTTATCGCCACCTACTACGCTCGGCATGAAGAGGATTTTTCGCGAGGACTACACATTCGAAAACGGGCTGCATATCCCCAAGGGCGCCTACGTGGCAATGCCTATCCACGCCATTGAGAATGACCCAAAACACACCAACGACCCCACGGCGTTCGACGGGCTCCGAAAGTACCGGCTCATGAAAGAGAGGCAGGCTGAGGACAGCGATGCCGACACCAGCCAGTTCCGGTTTTCCACGCCAACGCGCACGAGCCTGAACTTCGGCTATGGAAGACACGCGTGCCCCGGTAGACACTTCGCGAGCCTTGCCCTCAAGATGTTGTTCGTCAAGCTACTCTCAGAGTACGACTTTAGCTTCTTGCCGGGATCTGAAAAGCCCCAAAACCTGATGGCACACGAGTTTCTGTTCACGAATCCGTGGGATAGCATGCTTATCAAAAAGAGGACATTGGACCAAACTTTGACCGGGGCACTGAAGCAGGAAATTCTGGTTGTATCCTAGTCTGTTTCGTTGAAACTGGCCCCAATGCGGTGGCGAGGTGCAAAGAGATTGCGCGTCTTGGTCACATCAGATGAGTTGATTTACATTCAATGATGGTCAGATGTACATTCGCATGAAGAGTCCTAAACAGTTGCTTACAGTACCTGCATGTCCCTCTTGACCGAATCGTCTCCAGTTGGGTATCTTCACTGCACCGCTGATCGCAAATTGATCCCACCCAACTCCGATGCTGCAAGTTCGAGCATTTCAATGCCGCCTCTGGACAGCGCGCACTTGGTCATTGAACCCTTATCGCATAATGACAATGTAACACTCATTTACTGTACATGCCGACACACGACGTCCGCCACTTCGTCTTGTATTGGGAATGTCCTACGGAAGGCACCAGATGCCTAGCTGTTTAGATTCCCTCAAGGCTTTACAAGCGACTTCGTCTTCTTGCTCATTATTTGCCGCGTTCTAGACCTATCTCTTTCTTTCGTTTCGGTGTCCCTACCTTTATGTTATATCTACAATCACAGGTATCATATTATCTTGGCATAAGCTGGCAGATACAGCTTGAAGTTATCGCGAAATGGCCGACGCATTACCAGATCCGAAGAGCACGAGCTCCGAGATGGTCGCAAGCCCACCCTCCAACGACCCAGAGACAGCCAAGAACACTCGGAAGAAGGAAGAAGATACAATAGACCCCGAAAATGAAGTAACTGGTGTCAGGCTCATCCTGATCCACACCGGGGTTTGCTTGTTCACCTTTCTTGTTGGATTGGTAGGTGGCACACAAGCGTTGCCAAGTCTTGGTAGTGATCGCTATTCGTTTTCATGCCGGGCGAGCTACTGTAGTTATTTCATGTGAGCTAATGGAAACCGAGCTAGGATCTGAATATGATTGCCACAGCTATTCCTGCGATCACGGACCATTTCAACTCGATTCTCGACGTGGGGTGGTACGCTTCAGCTTTCATGTTAGCGTTGTACGTCTTGATTTATTTCCCCTTTATGCTTAACTCATTTTCTGACCCCTTCCCTCTTATTTCCTCCAGCCTCTCATAAGTTATACTTATACTGAGGGTGATTTAGATGCTCGACGCAACCACTCGCAGGCAAAACTTATATTCTATTCCCCAAGAGAATAGTATATCTGATTTACGTTGCCATCTTGGAAATAGGTAGTCTCATTTGCGGGCTAGCACCTACGTCCAAAGCCCTCATTGTGGGCCGTGCAATTGCTGGCCTTGGGGCCTCGGGCATCTTTGCAGGTGGCTTCATCGTCGTCACAACCATCATTCCTTTGCACAAGCGGGCTATATACACTGGCACTGTGAGCTCTACCTTTGCTATCGCTAGTGTCATCGGACCGGTCCTGGGCGGTGCTCTGACCGAGCATGTCACATGGAGATGGTGCTTCTACATCAATCTTCCGGTAGGGGGACTCGCGGCCCTACTTTTCGTGCCATTCTTTCGAGTCCGTGCCGCGGCGACGGAAGCAGCGCCGCTTAAGGAAAAGCTGAAGAGTCTCGATGGGATCGGCTTTCTGCTGTTCGCTGGTGCTACTACTATGCTGCTCATCGCACTTCAGTGGGGTGGAGTAGAATATGCCTGGAACTCCTCAGTCGTCATCGGTCTCTTCGTGGGTTACGGAGCAGTTCTTGCCGTCTTCATTGCGTGGCAACTGCATATGAAAGACAATGCCCTTATTCCTCCGAGATTGTTTAGCGCTCATCGGAACGTCGGGCTGCTCTGTGCCAGCTCTTTCTTCGTAAATGGGCCATTTCAAGTTATCATATTCTGGTTACCCATCTGGTTTCAAGCGGCTCTTGGGGTCTCCCCAACCCAAAGCGGAATCAACTATTTCCCAACTGTGGTTGCTGATATCCTCGCCGCCTTTATCGGCGCCGGGGTCATCGTACAGGCTGTCGGCTGGTGGAATCCGTTCCTTTTACTTGCCGAGGTCCTGGTTTCCATTGGAGGAGGCCTCCTGAGCACCATCTATCCAGGCATCCCGATTGGGCACTGGATCGGTTATCAGATCCTAGGTGGATTTGGCTTCTCGCTGGCTGGGAATCTGGTAAGGACGCTCTGTTTCCTACCCCCTTTCCCCTATACTTTCAAGTCGGCGATCAGCATTCTAATAAACTTTTTAGGCGCATCTAGGAATGCAGGCTTCATTGCCTATGGAGCTGGTTCCGCTTGGTGCAACTAGTCTCCTCACCGTGATTTCAATGAGTTGTGCCATCTTTACGGCCATTGGCCAAGCTGTGTTTCAGAAGCGTCTCATGATTAATTTGGCGGCAGTTGTCCCATCTGACGCCATAGACCGTATCATTTCTGCCGGGGCTACGAACCTCGAGTCCGTAGTAGAGCATTCTATGTTATCCATGGTGCAGTCACGATATGGAAAATCAGTGACGGAGGTCTTCGTAAGTCTTATCTTTTACCAGTTGCCTAATTGTCTTCCACTGACAATTGTACAGTATATTACTGCGGGTGGACCTGTGATATCTTTCATTCTAGTCGCCTTTTGTAGATGGACTTCGACGAAGAAGAACCGCCCACCTGCATCAGAGGCAGAGGGTCAGAAGCTGGAGAAGGATTCGCCTTGATCGGCTATAGACACCTACACAGAAATTGGCTATTTTAATCTATATGCTCTGTTCTCTTATTGATCGGGATTCTATTTTATAAGACAGGTGCGCTTAGCTACCTCTCTTGAGACAAGTTATCCTGTCGGTCGGTCACGCAGGGACCCCTCTTGAATATCTTCTTTTCAATCTGATGTTGCACATCCCACAAAAGCAGCGAGTAGAGGAAGTATCTCACATCCACTGTTCGCCGTGATACCTACATAATTGAAAATAGAAACGAGGGAGGTTTTATATATACTGGTTTCAATACAGACCACTCAGCCTCCACTATACCATGCGCGTTGAAGTACTCTGTAGAATGACACGAAACCTCAGATTCCAATGAAGCCAAGTAGCTGTTTAACTGAAGGTGCAACGGCTGAACAGAGAACTGTGTTAGAGCCCACGGTACAAAATTTCCGACAGAACGAAGTAAGAATTCACCAGATTATTTTAATGCTTGGATTTACACATAGTACATCATGACCGTTATATGTACCTAGGTATGGTAAAGAAACAGCTGGGGAAGTGCGATAAGGAGCTAAACATCTAACACTGATTGAAGTAGTCCCTTGTGAGTCACTATTATGTGAAATGACTGAAAATATCTAGGAGCCTGCTATGTTAAATACCAATTGATCCATATTTCACGCTCACAGCATTCGAATTTATCGGGCAAGATGTGAAAAACATAATATTTATGTCAACCAAGACCTGTTCTGGCTGGTAATTATGATAGAGATTCAAGATAGTCAGTTGGAAAAGAGAATATCCAACTCTACGGATCAGTGTTCTCGCCTCTAGCGATCGCTTCCTCGTATTCCTGGTGCGTCTTAAACCTCGCAGGGCGTCCTGTGGCGTTTTCGAGACCAGACTCCTCCATAAGGCCGTTGCGCACTTCCATGATGCGTTTCCACGCCGGTCGGGCGATCATGCGCTCGTGCCAGGCCTGGACATTGGGGAAACCAGCGAACTTCTCCTCGGGCGCGCATAGAATGACACCGTCAATTCGGTCATTCCATGGCACGAAGGACAGATCAGCGTATGTCACCTTGTCCCCCACGAGCCACTGGCGGGTCGAAAGCCACCCGTCAAGGACGCTTAGGACACGCTTCAGCTGGTCATTGTAACGCTCGATGGCTGTTGGGAGCTTCTCTTGGTGAAGCACATTAAACCTAGGATTACGGCAGACATGCATTTGATTCAGCATTTTGGATGGCGAAGCAAGATTTGAAGGCTGGTTGGTCGCTTGCCGCCGGAATGGAAAGCAAGGTGACGAGAGCAATACGGACGGAACAAGGCAATGTAGAAACCACTTTTAGACTACTTACCACGCGGCGACACCGTAATAGGGTCCCTGGCCACTCATCTGGAACTGGAGCCATTGGTTCAGGTGATGCTTCTCGGGGAAGGTGTCGTATGTGAGTTTCTTGTCCGTGTCATACTCCTCAATGATATATTGAATAATAGCACCCGACTCCCATAGGGTCAGATCATTATTCGGGTCCTGTATGGCTGCGAAGATGGTTAGCATCGATTGTAAGATATTCTACGGGATTCTTGCATGTATGAGCATGTTCATGCATGCATGTTAGCTTCCTTACCTGGGCATCGGCCGTTTGGGTTGACATCGGTGTAAGGTTTCTTCTTGACGTCGTCGAACTTGACGGTGACGATTTCGTAAGGAATACTTAACTCCTCCAAGATGAAAACAACCTTTCATTGTTCTCAAGTCAGACAATCCGCATCAACTCGTGATAATCGGTACATACCTTCCAGGGGTTAGGACCTGGAGCTAGAATGCGGCAAAAGTGGTTAGCACGAAATATTGAGGCCGGGTCCTTTCTGCGCTTGGCTTACGGGTCATCCAAACTTTGATAGGCTTCATAGTGAGACGAACGACGAGACAAAAGGTGAGAATGATTGTGATCGCGTCAATACCAAATGGAGATGTAAGGGTTGAAATGATGAATATTTACGTAGTCCCTGCCTACGTCTTAAGTACTCGGGCATGCAATGAACAAAGACAGGGGCCTAGGGGCTTCCAGTTAAGCCCCTAGGCACCCCCGCTCAGGCACCTCCCAGGTCAAGATCTAAATGCTCTCAAGTACCAAGGTAGATGGATGTAGATTGAGGCTCTACAGATGTAACTAGATGTACCTAGGTGCTCTGTTAATGTAGTGCATACTTACATGTAAATATATCCCACAAAAGAAAGGATTTACGTACATGCATACTACTGTACCTACCTCCTACCTAGGGGCTTAGGTACATGTACCTCTGGGATAGCCATCGTGGATCCCTGGCCAGCCTTGGGGGCGAGGGGGGCTGGAGGGGTAGCTCCAAGAGCAGCATCCCGCGCCCGCTCTTTTTCAGCTTGGCAGTACTTTAGTTAGTACCTGGCGGGCCTGACACGTAACCGACCTCATCCGAGCTCCAGACAAGCTTACTGTCACACGGGTCACTTCCGGGCTACCCAAATAGGAAGCCTACGCGCCCTAAACCTCTGAATATATAGATGATTGGATCAGAGCTACGGATCTAGAAGGTCATGAGGACCTCCGTATGCAGGCGACAGCCAACAGGCATAAGTGAGGCGTTGCCGCAGACCCGAGGAAGGTCCGAAGCCGGCCTCAAGGGCTGCCAGAAGGAGCATAAATAGAAGGGATTCCTCCAGCCTGGAGTAGAGGCTTTAGGAGGACATGGACCCTTTTGTGCCCTAGAGAATTATTAGCTAAATTGAAGCCTATTCCAAGCCCTAGAAATCTAGCCCTTGTTACACTTACTGCGGGCCGATAGTCAGCCTCCTATTGAAAGCAAAACATGCAGTTGGCTGAATTTCAGGTAGCATTGCCTATACTTGGGGCGGAATTTTCCCCCAAAGAGGGTGCCGCTGTATCCGAAGACGACCCTACAGCCTGCCTGTCGAATGACCGTATGACGTTGAGATTCGGCATGTGAAGTGTTAAGCGTATCACGTATGCTCAAGGGTTGTTGTTGTTGTTGTTGTTGTTGGCAGGCTAGGTGGGCTAGGAAGTACAGGCACTTGTTGGTTGCCTCTACGTGCATTGCCATATTATCTTGGCAATAATATGTTGGGAACGTCCCCGTTTCAAAAGGGACGGGTAGGGGAGCAACCTGAACTAGTCTTTCGATAATTTCGTGATAACAGTGCTTTTCACTCTTCAGGCGTCTAGCCAAAGATGGATCATTCTATACGTGATGAGGCCCAGTCTCTCCTTTCAAGGATTGCAAGCGAATGCTCCAACGAAGGTGCCAATGGCTCTACACATGTCTCATTTTACGATGCTGCCTGGCTGTCCATACTGCGGAAGCCTACGAACGGGGACAGGCGTTGGTTGTTTCCTCAATACTTTGATTGGATATTGAAGCAACAGCTACCGTCCGGTGCTTGGGGCCCTTGCGTGGCCCCCCTCGATAGTATCTTGAATACTGCAGCAGCTCTGTTGGCTTTGCAGAAACACGTGGAAGCTCTCCCAGGGAACCAGGAATGGGTTCAAAGGATTACCAAGGCAAACAACGCTCTTACTAGTATGCTGGCTGCTCAACATGGCAGTGCGTTTGACCAAGTAAGATTCGGTCTATCCATCAAACAGCATATAGAGCTCCTCGCGGACAATGGTATCTTATTGGAAAACCAGCGACTCCAAGATCTCAGGCTAGACTATCGCTCGGATCCGAGTCCGACATCCAGCTGGAAAGATTCCAAGGAATCGAGGACAGACCTTCCATTCGTGAGGGCCTTACGTCTGATCCATTCGTCTCCATGGGATGAAGCTGCGGAGATACGCTTGAAAGACATATTGGAATGCAGTCGCGAAAGTTTGAACGAGATTGTGCCATCTACTTGGCCCTTTTCATGTTTCGTGATATCATCCGTGAGTATAATTCGGCTTTACAACTATTATTCAAAGTCTAAGGTTTGCCTGCAATTTGCAAATGAAGATAGAACCAAGCTAATCAACACGTGCCTCATTCAAACAGTCTCTTGCCGTCCTGTCGGAGGCAGATATTCATGCCGGTGTCTATGATTCTGTTGCGTTAGGCACTTCATTATATGAAGATATCAGAAAACGAGAAGAATCCCCGGACACCAGTACGTAGTCGTCCTAAATACCTCCTCTTAAAAAAGCTGACCGATCTTTTTGCTCCGACAGAATCAAACGCCTACTCCGACATAAACACCTGGGCGATGGTCATTGGTTCCCTTCACGATCTTGGTCATTGCCCAGGAGCTGAAGTCTTGGTGGCAAAGTTTGAAACCTGCACCGGCTTAATGGATCTCTCAGATGATCAAAATTCAACATTCACCACAAACTGTCACGTACTCATATGCCTTCTCAAACTTGATGGTCCGAAATGCATTTACTTCTCACAAATCAAGAGTATTCTTGTTTTGCTGACGGGAGAGATATACACGGGCAGCATCAGTTTTAACCTAGTAAGTGTCTTCGCATCCTTTTACCTACAGAAATAGTGGCCTTGGAGTGGTGTTGACTGTCCCCGAAGAACTGCTCCGGCATGTATTGTATGATGCTATTAGCTAAAGCGTTTTGGTTGTTATGTCTGAGGGTCGATATGCTTGAAATGCTTTTCAAGCTCGAGCCAGACCTACAAGAAAAGATCCCAATCATAACGCTTCAACTACTCGCCAGAGCTTTGCTAGATCAAGATCCCAACGGCTCATGGGGAAACATATGTGAGGTTACTTCATACGTCATCCTAACGCTTTCGTCTCTGGTAAAACTACCATGGATCAGAACGATTGGAATCAGATCAATCGAGCCGGCGGTGGCCAGAGGAAAAGTCTTTCTTCTTTCCAAGAGGGATCAATGGACCTACAATGGCCATTTACGGCCCAAAGGTGGTAGCAGCTACACGTCCAATACGCTCTCAGAAGCTTATTGTCTCGCTGCTACATTGATACGACTAACCTACGACTCTGATGATTTACTTTCGGTCGAGTATCCCCCCCCTCTCCCCGAAATCCTGATTCGGGGGATGAGAAAGGTCGGCTCACTGATGTCTCGAACACCGCTGATAGCGAAGCTTTCTAACAATGTACGACAAGTTGCGGAGTTACAAGCATGCTATTATACTTCCCTGATTAAAAGAAGGGAAATTTGCAAGTTCCCTAGAAGTGCCAAGGGCGAGGATAAATATCAGCTCGTTATACCTTTGGCCTTCATCCTCTGTATGGGCATCAGTAACGGCAAGTCTACGGGTCTCCAACTTTTAGAAGAGATGATGGTTTTATCAAACCTGAATTTCCTACTAGATGAGTATATGGAAGGCACAATCGAGGGGATGATAGATGAAGATTCGAGTCTTCTTCGTGACCTGGTCGAGGATCTCTTTGTTTCGAGTGAGTCACCTGAAAGCCCTCATAGCATCAAACTATCTGACGCATCATTAGACGAGGAACAGCATGAGGCCAAAAGATTCTCCATGGGGCAAGCAAAAGCACTATCAGAAGTCCGTGATGTTCTACTTGGTTATGTTGAGTTTATATTGCAGCACCATGCAGTACTTGACAGTCCCCCTTGTTACCGGGCTAGATTGGCAGCTGAGCTCAAGACGTTCCTTTTGGCACACACTACTCAGATTGAAGACAATCATAAATTTGCCAGTCAAACACTTCACGGCAGTGATGGCGACAACATGGCCCAGCATACTATTGGCGATGAAATAGACACTGGATGCAACGACTATAGAGCACAAGGGCTACTGCAGTTTGTTAACCCACAGCGAACATTCTACAACTGGGTACGCAGCACATCAGCCGATCATACGTCTTGTCCGTTCTCATTCGTCTTTTTCAACTCGCTCCTGTACTCGACAACTCCATTATGCAGTACGTATTTTCTTGTCTGATACCATTAGTCTTCTTTGGCAGGCACAAGCCCCTATCATCACTCATGGATCATGACACCAAGATGTCTATTCTAATACGTGGAGACTTACAGAGACTAATCTTTTCGGAACTTCCCGGACGGCCTATGTCGCCGAAGACTTGTGCCGCCATTTATCAAGTTTGTGTCGTATGTATAACGACTACGGCTCCATCAAGCGCGATGCAAGAGAAGGCAACCTGAATTCAGTGAACTTCCCCGAATTTTCGAGTACCTCTGAGGGCGCGACTAGTTATCGAGACCAACAAACTGCTAAATCAGAGCTCATGTGGATAGCAGAATATGAGCGTCGTGGTCTTGACATTGCACTCGCAGTCCTGGGCGACCAGTTCTCGATTACAAGTCGTGATTACATCATGAATGGGCAGGAATTTTTCATCAATGTCACGGACTTGTTTGGGCAGCTCTATGTCTTGAAGGACGTTGGGACACGGATAAAGTAATAATGGAATGAGTGTTGCGAAAGACTCAACCTTGGATTATCATTTGAATTACCTAATGAGTCGGCGCTTCCAAGTCAACTTGCTTATTTGGGGGATCTCTGCTTACCTATGGACACGGCGAAGATTGGGGGCAATAGTTGATATCTTCCCTGACAAGCATGCAATCATACGTTCGTTGCTATCGATGTTATTACAGGTTTGAGCATAATGTTTGATTTCCAGCTCGTGTAAACATACAGGTTCTAATTATTTAATTTAAACTACTTACATACCTGTCGCGTAGCATATCTTAGTAATCTATCTAGGTATCTAATGATGTTTACCTAAGCATGCTCAAAATCACGCAAATCGTGGTGCATGGTCGCGTATCGCCGCGCTACGCTCGCGTAGGATGCCGATGTTACACCTACTAGGTAAGCAGTAAGCAATACAGTATCATAATGGTGCCTAGAACTGTGGGGCTAGAACGTAGGTGCCCAAAAGTGAGTTTAGCCCACCGTGACACATCTCTTAGTTCAGTCACCGTGATGTTGCTGAAATCGCCTACGTACTTAGCTATGCGGCCGTAGTGTTCAGTCTCGAAATCCGCACTGCACTATATGCTCGACGGCATTAAAATGGACGACCAAGAGAAGTCTGTGAGGCTCCTCTCACTCGGTAATAAGTCGCCCTGGGATATACGATAAGACGCAATGTAGCTGACACAGCATATGATCAGATGGCGGAGGCATTCGAGGCCTCTCCTCTCTTCTGATTCTGAAAGAGCTGATGAAGAGGATAAACGAGAACCCGCCTCCCAAGCCATGTGACTACTTCGACTTGATTGGAGGCACCAGCACTGGCGGGTAAGTAGGACGGAAGTCGTCGTCTTCTGCGAACACTCAATCAATAGCTCATACTAACTTGCTGTGTTTTGTGTAAAGGTTGATTGCTTTGATGCTTGGAAGGCTTCATATGGGGATCGACGAATGTATTGAGAAGTACCAGCAGATATCTACTGCTACATTCAAGGCCAAGGGGCCAAAGGTGGACGTTCTACGGCGCGGCAAAGATGTCGTCAAAGTCATCGAACACTACCAGAGCGCTCCCATGATCGACGAACTCAAAAGTGCGGCAAATGCCTTTGAAGGAAACGAGGACGCGACCTTGTATACGACAGATACTACGAGCAGAGTGTAAGCACTCATGATCCTAGATGTCACCTCAAGAGTTAAACGGGCATAGCAAACTGATTTTCGTTACAGTTTTGTGTGCACCTTTCAGAATTATTTCGTTCCTCCCGCACGCCTTCGTTCTTACACAACCGGGCGTGATAGTGTCGATTCGTCTTCAACACAGCATTGTACCATCTAGGAAGCATCCCGCGCTACGTCAGTCGCTGCAACATACTTTGATCCATCGTTCATCGGCGAGCTGTTTTTCCGAGACGGCGGCACAATGGCGTTCAACAACCCAGTTGAGGCTGTTATTCATGAAGCGAGTTTAATTTGGCCCGATGTGCAGAAGAAAATCGAATGCATTGTCAGTATCGGCACAGGTATGCAAGGACCTCAGAATTTCGGTGAGGACCTGGTAGACATCGTGGAAACGTTGAAGGTCGTTTCGACGGAAACCCAAAAGACCCACGAACGCTTCCTGAAGTTTCATGAAACTATTGGGCTGAGTGGACGGTACTTCAGGTTTGATGTTAATACGGGACTCGAAAATGTGAGACTGGACGATTATGCCAAGATAAGTACCATCGAAGCAGCTACGCAAGCATATCTAGCGAGCGCAGAGGTCCGGTCTCAGGCAGCATCGTTTGCGAAGGTTTCTCCGCCGAACAATAGTAAGTACTCTGCTGATATATGTCCATGTTATATTGACCCCGAGCCGCCAAATTTGACTTGAGGCGGGATACGATATCGGGTTCCATTTCTGAACGATGGCTCAAAAACTTCCGAGTCACATCTTTGCTGATGGATATTCTTTTTTTTTTTGGCCAAGATAGAAACGGCTTTCGCTGATATTCTCTAGACTTGATCACCGAGTCTCAAACGGATAAGTATCTAAAGTGGTTACCATTCGCCGACCCTAGCAAGTTTCAGGAAGAAGCTCGAAGATATAGAAAGACAGAAAATTCTGGAGACTGGTTCATCGGAGACCAATTCCATGAGTGGGAATCTGGTCCAAGCTCACTTTTGTGGCTACGTGCAAGATGTATGCAGTCCTGATGCCTCATGGCGACGTCTTGTAAGCTGACAACATGATACTCAAGCTGGCTCCGGCAAAACTGTTCTGGCGTCCACAATCATCGATATTCTGGAACACACTATCGACAAGGATGGAACTGAAGTGGTCACTTACTTCTATATATCTTTTCAACACAAGGATGCCCAAAATATTCGAACGATCAAGACTTCTCTGCTTATTCAAATTCTCCGAAAGATGGCACCGCTACGAGCAAACGGCTCAAATGTGTACATACCTGCATACTTCCGAGGCCTGCGAGATCGACGTTCACCAACCACTCCAACAATTGAGGAAATTGATTCAAGTCTTCTTCGTGCTCTCAACAGCTCAAAAAATTCATACGTTGTGATAGACGCACTAGACGAGTGTGAGGATACAGGACTTCGACACGAGATAATTGAGTTTCTCTCAGGCTTAGTGCACAAGGCGCGGTCAATTGTAAGGGTACTGATAACCAGTCGCCCGGAACCTGATATAGCCACCTCTATGGCTGACTTGACGATTCCAAAGAAATTCTCGTCTTTCGATACTGATGGTGTTAATCGAAACATTCGAGACCACCTGGCAACCGCCATGGAAAAGCCGCCATATGTTCGTTGGGCACAAGATGTTCGTGACGAAGTCATTGAAGGTATTGCATCTAGAGCTGACGGAATCTTCCTTTGGGCCGACCTTCAAATTCGAGATCTGGCCAAGTACAGTCGCAAACCAGACATTCGCCGCGCTCTAGAGCGCCTCCCCAAGGATTTGAACCAGACGTACGAGAGGATACTCTTGGCAATTGACCACTTCTATATCCAAGAAGTCATGTCTGTACTCAAATGGCTCACTTCATCTTTCTCTCCATTGCGAGTTGCTGATCTGGCTGATATTGCTGCCTTTCGGCTTCATATGGATGATGAACACAGTCCAACTCCGTCTGTACGATCATCTACGGTCAGCTTTGATTCGGACTATAGGTTCGATGACCCTGCAGAGATGTTACGTATTCTTTCCGGCCTGGTCACGGTCATGAATAAGAGCAACGACCAAACTGACGGACTGGATGGCGTTGTCACTTTCGCACACTCTTCCGTTAGTCAATATCTACAGTCAGATGAAGTGAGGCCACCGAAATTTCAGATTGTCCCATCTGACGCTTCGTGGTATGTTTTTGAGACCTCTCTAGCTTATATTACTCATTACGACAACCTCACAATTTGCGATAACTCATACCGAAATCTGGGCCGGGCTTGTAGCCATTTTTATCGGTATGGTAAAGAACTTTCTGAACTTTCCAAAGACAGCGCTACCAGAGTTTTGAGCTTGATCGAACCGCATTTCGAGAATATGGGCTTTTGTCTTGCAATTGCACTCCATTTTCGATATTTTGGGCCCTACTCTGCAAGACGGATAGTTGCCACGGGTGACACAAAACTGATGAAATTATTGATTAATTCCCATCCTAAGCAACCGTGCCGATGTTTTTATGGTACCACTCTACAGCACGTTGCCATCGAGGTCTCTACGATTCAGGAGCATTTTCCTTTGAAGGGAGAACTTGAAACAATGATGGTGTTCAGTCAATCAATTGACTACCTAGTAGGTACTGGTATGCGCCGTGTCACCGCTACAGAGAGCAAAAGGCTGGAAATGGTAGAGTTACTATTGAGCAAATTTGACTTCAACATCAATCATCGAAACGAAACAGGCGACACAGTTCTTGTCTTGGCCGCCCGCTTACACTATATAGACATTGTCCAGCTGTTACTCAATGTGGAGGAAATTGACGTCAATGCGACCGACAAGCGCGGATGGGGAATCCTCGTGCTAGCAATCACGTTGAATGACCCAATATTATTTGAAGTGGCATTGGGATGTAAGGGCATCGATCGTGAATTGCTGGACGTTTACGGCTGGACACCTCTAGAATGGTCTGTTTATCACGGTCGCAAACCCATGACGAGAGCCCTACAGACATTGATCGACCCGACTGGAGGCAAACACTCCGTCACGAAGCCAGGTCTTCTCTGTTTCGCACAAATCCGGGAACTGAATCCCAGCATGAATGAAGTTTGGTTTGTCGCTTTCTCCCACGACGGGTCTCAACTGGCTGTTTGTGGCAACTCCGAGGAGGCCGAGATCTGGTCCGTCGGTTCGGGCGAGCTTCTTTATATCCTCCCAGGCCATAATGTCGAAATTCTTCACCTTGCCTGGAGTCCCGACGATACTCGCCTCGTCACCTGCTCGAGCGATAATTATGCCAGGATGTTCCAAATTGAGACAAATACCACAGCAGGTCCCAAGCGCCTAGAGCCTAAAACCATCATAGTTAGTGAACCGTTTGGGGAGTTTTACGGGGAATGCAGGGCCTGTGCCTGGATAGACAACCAAAGTTTATCTCTCGCCTCGTACGATCTCGGTAAATGTCTTGTCAAGGTTCCGTCTGACCCTTTGCAAAACGGGGGTTTCGAAGTGCTAGATACAGAGCGACAATATGTGGGAATCGCCATGGCACCCAACGGCGAGCGCTTATATGCATTGGCCAGGAGTCCGATATGCGCTATCATAGCTTTCGATGTTCACACAGGCTCCAAAAAACACATCACGAACATCCCGGACTACGGATGTTCTATAGAGGTAAGCCCTGACTCCAAGACTCTTCTGGTCAGCTACGAGGACGGGCGGCAGGGAATCATTGATGCAGATACTGGCGATACGATTCGAACACTTCCAGGGCCATGGACGGGCAATTGGCAATTCCATGGCATGTTGCAGAGTGCTTTCGGAGGCCTCAAAAGATCTATGGCGCTGAGAGGCAATGCAGGTAATTATATCTTTCTCAATCATACCACCATCACAGGTAGCCGAATGCGATGCACTAAGACTGACAACTTAGATGGTGCGATAACTATATGGGATCCGGATACAGGCCGCCCTATCGGCCTCGCTCAGGGGCATAAGACGGCCGAAAAGTCACGGCCCTGCAGCATCGTAGCATGGATGCCATTCAATCGATACGTCTTTGTTTCAGGGGGGGATGATGGCAAAGTTCGAATGTGAGATCGCTACTCTTCGCCCAATCTTGTTAGTGCATTCGCTAATACTCCTAAGATGGTCCTGTGAAGAAGACTACAACGCTCGTGGCATTAATTGGGGTCCTGTAGTGACGCAGCATTTCACGCCTGATGACGGAGAGCGTCCAAATTCTTATGTAGTTCTGCCAATTCGTGAGAAGTAGGGCTACAGTACGAGATATGCATGGGCACATGGGATATATGCATATAAGCATGAGGCATTGCTACTGAAGCGCTGAGTCCTGACAATTAATGTCAAAATGGAGACTTGATAAGTCGATTTTCTGGGGTGTTTATTAAGTTCTGCTAGACGATCTTCCAAAATCAAATGGCTTCACTTAATTGCCCTCCTTCGCTAAAGATGGAGGCATCATGGAACGTGCCTCACTTTCTCTATGTTATTTGTGTTCACCCCCTTTCCCCTAAACGTCCTTCAAAATTCCCGAGTGTTCCATGTCACTAGTGCGTTGTTGAAACTGATAGCATGAGAGATAAAAAAGCATACGAAGCTCACACACTGATCAATCGCCCAAGTAGAAGCCAATCTTCTCACATAAACGTATTTGAATTAATTTCCATGATCTCAATGTTAATACCGAGCTACCCACAGGCGAGTATATCATGTTGTACCTGAATTTGACTATACCTAGCGATAGGTAGGGTGAGCAATATGATCTTTCTCGACGTATAATTTCGAAGTATAGTGAGTCTCAATTGGGATTTTCAAATGGTGAAGTAAGAGAAGCGTCTATTAGGTGATATACGATTGTTGTTGTTTTGCACTTGTAAGGCGCATCACTCTTCGCTGTTGCCCAGCCGACAAGAACCACAAACAGGCCATATACCACTATAACTCGACCACTTTGTCGCCTGGCAATTCCTTTGAATGAAATACCTAGGGAAACTACCCGATAGCTCACTGATTATACCTAAAATTTCGTAGATTTAAATTGAACTTTTGTTGAATTTTCATCAGCCTTTTTGGTAACTCAAATTAGAGTCAAAGTCTCGTGCTAGAACACTACCAGAATACTGGTTGCCTTGTCGCTGGTCGCCAAGTATGATGCCGAACCAGATACAGGTGTAACACTAAGCCGTCTATGGAAGATGCTAGATAGAGCTTGAAGACCCACTCATGCCATTGAGACAGCGGGCAGCGAGGCAGTGCCCTTGGCTGCCCCCCCTCAGCTGCCTGCCCAAGCACCTTCCTTACCCCGCCATTCAGAGCCGTCAGGAACGGGCGTCATGATTCGCTCAGAAGTTCAGTCAATGCGACATGACAAGTGTTACTTGCCTCATCCTGTATCATGCACTAGAAGACAACTCAAGTCATAGTTCTAGAAATATGTGTATCCTTTGATGTTCCTAATATCCGTGTGTTGACCTTACCTAGGTTAAGTACTCTCTTATCATAAACTGACAGTTGTACTATTACTGCGAGCTCTTTACGTACTTAGGCTCTTATTGCGCAATACGTCATAAGCACACGTGCAGTTGCATGCCCAGGTCGACGGGCATTTATGCGACCTAACGGGCCGCTGCTGCTGCTGAATATCACTCGAGGCACTTGCCGTGGCAGCGTGTACGAGTAGCTTCCTTTGGTGGGGTGGTTCTTTCCATACTGTCTTGATCAGGTTGCAGCTGCCTAGCTGCCTCTGCCTTAGGTAAGTAAGTGATCGCCTGCAGCAACTATTGTAGACCCCCTCCGCCATCCTTCCAGCTCTGCCACGCCTGCATGACAGGTACATAGTTTCATCTTCCACCATCCAGCCCACGACACAGACTCAATCCTGACACCCAACATTTACCTCCTCCAAAACACCGCCAAGATAGATTCAGACGCAGACCAACAGAACAAGCTGGGGAAGCGCAAACAAGCAACAAACGAAGGCCTTCCCTTCCCCAAGAGAACCATGATCGTATGTCATTCTACTGACTTCTCCCTCCACTCCAAGTCACGTCGCGCACCTCCATCGCCACATGCGCAGCCGCTGATGCTCCATGACTGACCACCTCTTCGCAACACAGGACAGCAAGATGGCTTCCGGCGGCGAGATCGACCTGGTCACCCGCCTCCAGGTCGACGACTCCATCGTCTCCGACACGGCCGACATCGACGAGTCCCTCTACAGCCGACAGCTTTATGTCCTGGGCCACGAGGCCATGAAGCGCATGGGAGCCTCCAACATCCTGATTGTTGGTCTGAAGGGTCTCGGTGTCGAGATCGCCAAGAATATAGCTCTTGCTGGCGTCAAGAGCCTGACTCTCTACGATCCCACCCCGGCCGCCATCGCCGACCTCTCCTCCCAATTCTTCCTGCACCCCGCAGACGTCGGCAAGCCCCGCGACGCCGTCACCGCACCTCGCGTCGCCGAGCTGAACGCCTACACTCCCGTGCAACTTCACAAGTCTTTCAGGTAAGTGCAGTCTCGCTTTTACTTGTGTAATACGCCGTTATTGGCTGTGTATCTACAGAGTACGCTCATCTGCTGACCCTGCTATTCAGCCTTACAGAAAACTTAGAACAGTATGACAAATACCAGGTGGTAGTTTTGACTGACCAACCGCTATCCGACCAACTCATCATTGGTGATTACTGCCACTCGAAGGGTATTTACGTCGTCTGCGCCAGCACGTATGGTCTATTCGGCTCGATATTTTGCGACTTTGGTGACAAATTTACCTGCATCGATCCTACCGGCGAGGACCCTGTAAATGGCATCATCTCAAGCATCAACGAGGATGGATTAGTCACTGCCCTTGACGAGACCAGACACGGATTGGTAGATGGGGATTATGTCACCTTCTCCGAGGTACAAGGCTTGGAAGCTCTCAATGGCTGCGAGCCCAGAAAAGTCACGGTGAAAGGCCCCTACACATTCTCCGTCGGTGATGTGTCCAGCCTAGGCCAGTACAAGCGAGGCGGCATGTACCAGCAGGTCAAGATGCCCGCCATCCTCGATTTCAAGACCATCTCCGCCGCCTTGCGCGAGCCCGAGTTTGTCATCTCCGACTTCGCCAAGTTCGACCGACCTGCCCTCCTCCACGTGGGATTCGAGGCCCTCAGCGCATATGTGCAGGCCCAAGGTCGCTACCCCCGCCCGATGAACGACGAGGATGCCACCGTCCTGGTCGGCTCGGCCAAGGCGTTCGTCGCCAAGGAGAAGATTGACCTGGAGATTGGCGAGAACGAGGAAAAGATCATCCGGGAACTCAGCTACCAGGCCCAAGGTGACCTGAACCCCATGGCTGCCTTGTTTGGTGGGCTTGCGGCCCAAGAAGTCCTGAAGGCCGTGTCGGGGAAATTCCACCCGACCAAGCAGTGGCTCTACTTCGATTCCTTAGAGTCTCTTGCCACTGGCTCCGCCCGAACCGAGGCCCTCTGCAAGCCTACCGGGTCACGATACGATGGACAGGTCGCCGTATTTGGTGCAGAGTATCAGAAGAAGCTTGGGGATGTGAAGCAGTTCCTCGTTGGTGCTGGTGCCATCGGATGCGAGATGCTCAAGAATTGGGCCATGATTGGACTCGGTGTGGGGCCCAATGGTCAGATCACGGTGACAGACATGGATTCCATCGAGAAGAGCAACCTCAATCGACAATTTCTCTTCAGACCAAAGGATGTTGGACAGATGAAGAGTGACTGTGCCGCTAATGCAGTCACGGCTATGAACCCCGACTTGAACGGTCATATTGTGTGCTTGAAAGATCGTGTTAGTCTCGACACGGAGCACATCTTCAATGAAAAGTTCTGGAATGCACTAGATGGGGTCACAAATGCTCTCGACAACGTCGAAGCAAGGACGTATGTCGATCGCCGTTGCGTCTTCTTCCAGAAGCCTCTACTCGAGAGTGGTACTCTCGGCACTAAAGGCAACACCCAAGTCGTCCTCCCACATTTGACCGAGTCATACTCATCTTCTCAAGATCCTCCAGAGGTGTCCTTCCCCATGTGCACTTTGCGGAGTTTCCCGAACAAGATTGAGCATACCATCGCTTGGGCGCGAGAGCTTTTCGAAACATCGTTCGTCAAGTCGGCAGAGACGGTCAACCTCTACCTCACCCAGCCCGACTACATCAGCACCACACTGAAGCAAGCTGGCAACGAGAGGGGCACGTTGCAAACAATCAGGGACTATCTTGTCACGGACAAGCCGTTAAGCTTCGAGGATTGTATAATCTGGGCACGCATGGTTTTCGAGAAAAATTACAACAATGCGATCCAGCAGCTTCTTTTCAACTTCCCGAAAGACTCGGTGACAGCGAGCGGCGCTCCCTTCTGGTCGGGTCCGAAGCGGGCCCCCGATCCGCTCAAGTTCGACCCCAAGAACCCGACCCATTTTGGTTTCGTTGTTGCTGCTGCCAATCTTCATGCTTTCAACTATAACATCAATACCAAAGGTGCGAATGAGCAGTTATATGCCAGTGTTCTGGAGAACATGATTGTGCCTGACTTCGTACCTGACTCTGGCGTCAAGATTCAGGCCAATGACAGTGACCCTGTAAGTCCTTGATCCTGATGGCCCGTCACCCTACGCAACACTAACCAATAGCGCCAGGACCCCAACGCTGCGAATACCTCTTCGTCAGCTGGCGACGACAACGAGCTGCAGACTATCATTGATAGCTTGCCGGCACCTAACAAGCTGGCAGGGTTCAATCTAGCGCCAGTCGAGTTTGAAAAGGACGACGACACCAATCATCACATTGACTTCATCACTTTCGCAAGCAATCTACGTGCCGAGAACTACAAGATCGAGACGGCTGACAGACACAAGACCAAGTTCATTGCTGGCAAGATCATCCCGGCCATTGCGACGACGACCGCTTTGGTCACCGGCTTGGTTGTTCTGGAGCTGTTCAAGATCGTCGACGGCAAGGACGATATCGAGCAGTACAAGAACGGATTCATCAACCTCGCACTTCCCTTCTTCGGCTTCAGCGAGCCGATCGCGAGCCCCAAGGTGGAATGGGCCGGTCCAAACGGTACCAAGAACAAGATGGACAAGATATGGGATCGATTTGATTCACCGGATGTGACCTTGTCCGAGTTCCTCGAGAACCTCGAAAAACAAGGACTTTCAGTCACGATGGTCAGTTCTGGGGTCAGCCTTCTCTATGCTAGCTTCTTCCCTCTCGCCAAGAGGAAGGATAGGCTAGTGATGAAGATGAGCCAACTCCTCGAGACGATATCGAAGAAGCCGATACCCGAGCACCAGAAGTCTATCATCTTTGAGATAGTGGCCGACGACGCCAACGAGGAAGAAGTTGATGTTCCCTATATCAGGGTCAATCGAGACTAAGAAGGAGGAAGGCCGTTCCGGAGTAGATTTTACTTATTGGTAGTAACAAGGCTTTTGAACATTGATTAGATTAGATTGAGAGACAGAACAAGGCTTATTATGCAGCGTAAATGCAGTGTAAAGAATAAATTACCTATCTCCCAGTCATTGGGATGCATTCTGTTTAATCTCGAAATAAGCAACATGCAACTTGTCTCTGGTGCTCAATATCCATTCTGCTGCTTAATCACGGAATAACTGATAAATAACCTATCTCACTACCTAGGTATGGGTCAGTCTACTGAAGCGCGAGAATTGATGCCATCAAGAATTTCGTTTCAGTTTTAGCTATCCCCAAAACGACGCTTAGTGATGATGCTAGCTTGAAGACGATGACAATAGCGCATTTTACGTCACTATATGTAATCAATGCGGCTGCAGTAGTCCGAAGAGTTAGCGCAACGGGAAACACCCCGCATGACAAAGCAGATCAATGGCCGCTCGGCTTATCTATTACACGATACAGGTTGGAAAATACATTAGGTAGATTCTAATGATATAAGATGCAATGCTGCAATGAGCAATCGTTTGGATTCGATGGTTAGGTAATTCGTAGTATGGATATCACCAACAGCTTACAATTGATTTCCTAAGACGACATCTGTGCCATATTTGCAAGGCGAAGAATGTCGTGACGGTTATAGTACTGAAGAACCCCGCTTTGACTGACCGAGCTGGAGTATTACTTAAATTATCGCGACAAGCCACACTGGACATACCTACATACTTATCTGATTACTTTGTCTCCAAGCATCGTCAACTTGTAAAGCTCCATGCACAGCATTCGACCGGTCTCGCAATTGACAGTGAGGACTATCGCAGCATCGTCAAAGTTTTTGTTGACGGGAGGTTCGAGACAACAACAGCTATTAACAGCCTTCGGCAAGAAGCATATCGCGGGTGTTAGCATTACCCCTCAGTGTCGCGAATACTCTGTTGTCGCTAGGACACATACGAAGTTGAGTTTGAAAGTGGGAAATCACAGAAAGATGGTGAGTGTGATTTTGCTCCTTGTTTGTGACTGGTTTAGTCACTTATTCGCTCATTCATTTACGAACCCATGTCGCCATGTCTTTTACCTATACCTCCTAAGCTCCCTCATGTATACTCTTCCCTCACTCATCGCCCCATCTTTCCACCTGCCGAGTAGAGCTCATCATTCACTTTTCACTCGACACATCAATCTCTCTCTGACTTCCCTGCTCACTTTACCTATGCCCTCCATCTCCTTGCCGTGCCTGAGGACGCCAGGATTGAGATGAGCTGTCACAACTTCACAAGCACAAGCACCACTACCACCACAAACCATCATCACAATAAATACTTAATCTAAGGGAAACGCAACATACAACATACAGCACAAAACACAAAACACAAAAGACTAACATTCCTGTGCAACAACAGTCCTCAACAACCGACAAGATCACCAATTGGGTGGCGCCCGGCGACAAATCAGGCGAGTTCAAGCGCCAGGTGAGCTCGTTCCGCGACTGGATCAGCGACGCGCCCGACGCCAAGTTCCCCGCCGAGAAGGGCCGCTATCATCTCTATGTTAGCTATGCTTGTCCTTGGGTTAGTGCTTTCTTTCCTTTTTCCTCGCTCTTGTTTTTATCGTTCCTATTGTTTTTGCCATTCTTCTTGTTCTTGTCATATCATTGTATTTTTTTCCCTTTTTCGATATGGAGCCCTATGGTTGGTGAGGTGAGAGGAATGAAGGTTTGTGTTTATCAGGAATGTTGGTATTATTCTTGTGAAATGATGGATAGTATTCGACGGCTGTTTGGGGTGTCCTGATGGGATGGGAAAGGGCCTGAATGAATTGGCGCGGAGAGACGATTGATAGGGAAGGAGATTGGATTGCAGAGGGTGGAATCGACGTAAAGGAAGGAAAAGAAGGGAAATCGATATACTGACATCCTATCCTTCACAGGCCCACCGCACTCTCATCGCGCGAAAGTTGAAGGGTCTGGAGGACTTCATCTCGTTCTCCGTCGTGCATTGGCACATGGGGGAGAAGGGTAAGTTTCCAGTTCCAGTTCCAGTTCCGATAGATGCCCCCTTTTCCTTTTCCCACATGATGCAGATATATATAATACCAGAGCACGAAAAGAAAAGAAAACTCACATGGGAAAAAAAGGTTGGCGCTTCCCCACCCCCCAAGACACGGATGCCGCGGGCGAGAACGTCGTCCCCGACCCTCTCCCCGGGCACGAAGCATACACCCACATCCGGCAGATCTACTTCGGCGTGGACCCGTCCTACTCAGGCCGTTTCACGGTGCCCGTGCTCTTCGACAAGAAAGCCAACACGATCGTGAACAACGAAAGCAGCGAGATCCTGCGCATGCTAGGCACAGTATTCAACGCGCAATTATCTGAGCCGTATGCCTCGCTCGATCTATATCCTGAAGGACTCAGAAAAGAGATTGACGAGGCGGGCGAGTGGACGTATGATTTGATCAATAATGGGGTTTATAAGTCTGGTTTTGCGACCACGCAGGAGGCGTATGAGAGGAATGTCACGGCGCTTTTTGGCGCGTTGGATAGGGCTGAGGAGCAACTGAGGAAGATGAAGGGGGAGGGGAAGGGGGGGTATTTCTTTGGGGAGGTGTTGACGGAGACGGATGTTAGGCTGTGAGTGTTGCCATTCCACCCATTCTTTCTTATTCCTTCTTCTCATCCCTGTTTTCATACCTCGTCTCGCCCTGCGTCACTTTCTTTCCTTCCATTCTCTCCGACTCAATTCCATCTATCTATTACCCCTTGCTCTTCTCAAAAATCCTTGAGACTAGCTCCTCTAAACTAACCCCCCAAAAAAGCTTCGTAACCCTAATCCGCTTCGACCCGGTCTACGTGCAGCACTTCAAGTGCAACATCCGGGACATCCGCAGCGGGTACCCGCTGCTACACGCCTGGATGCGCAATCTGTACTGGAACCACGCGGCCGCTTTCAAAGACACGACGAACTTCCTGCACATCAAGAACCACTACACCAAGTCCCACACCCAAATCAACCCCTACTCCATCTGCCCCGTCGGCCCCGTTCCTGACGTGCTGCCTTTGGAGGGGGAGGTTGCTGCTGTTGCTGCCAAAAACTAGGAGATTAGGAGAGATGTTTAGGTTGGGATGGGATGCGAGGTTTATGGCTATGGAGGGAAAATAAGCATGTCTATATGGATATCAGTGCGTCGAGTCAAGTCGAGCCTAGGTAGGTAGTCTTGAAATGTTATACTCGTTTCACACAACATCTACGTTACCCCTTTCAAAGAACGCCTGAGGCTCGAGCTTGGGCATACTATATGGTGATTGTGTGATTGTGATTGTATTTTTAGATCACACATGTCACTTGAGTCTGTCTGACTATATCTCGATAATTATGCTATGAGTGACATAAAGCACACATGACGCAACGCGAATTCAAAACAAATACCATTTTCTCTTGGACCTATATTAACACCTTATTCCATCTACAACTCTCCCGTCCCCTCCCTTTCTCACAAATCCCTCTCTCCCCCCTACCTCTCCCCCTTACCCAAAACACCTCCCACCTACCGCCTCCTCTTCCCCCCTCCCCCCTCACCACCATCCTCCCCACCACCCTTCCTCTTCCTCCCCTCCCTTTTCCAAAACTCACTCTTCTCCCTGCGTTCCCTCTCCCCCTTCCTCTCCTCCTGATCAGCCATCTTCTTCCTAAACACAACCCGCTTCTCCTCTTTCTTCGCTTTCCTTTTCGCCAACGTATCCTTCCGCAGCGTCGTAAGTTTCTGCATTAGGTCCCTAGCCTTTTTCTCTTCACCCCCAAGCACCACGGCGCGTTTCTGCATATACGTGTCTTGCTTCTGCGGCTTCATGCGCACGATCTGCGATTTATACGGCAGGTCCGCCGCAAGCGCGCGCGGCACGCGCAGCGGATTGAAGTGCCGCGCCGCGCGCTCGACGGGGCGGTATTTGCTGTCTGCGTTCTGGGGCGTGGGCAGATTCTGGTCGCGGCGCACCTGGCCTGTCAGACGCATGGGCTGCCACTCGCCTAGACGCTCCGTGGTCGGATTATAAAAACGATGCGGCTTGATCGGGTACCACGCTCTCAGAAACACCAGGTCGCTCATGAGGATCTTGTCTTCGAAGGTGGCGCGGAAGTGGCCTTCGGGCTTCGAAAGAGCCCGCTTGATCTGCCCGCGGATGCCGGAGACGGTCTTGATGGAGGCGCCTTCGAACTTGGCGATCTCGAGGCTCGTGGTGAACATGTCCTTGATGAAGGCCGTGTTCTTGTATACCTTAGCCGGCGCCCCCGTGAGCTTGAGCTTCTTGACGATCTCGTAGCTCTGGTCCACGCTGAGCACCGTGCCCGTCGCCGCGATGCGGAACCCGGGGCTGTCGGCGGAGAAGGACTGGAAGCATGTGAAGCTCGTGTTGGGCGCCACGAAGGGCCCCCAGAAGGTCGCGTAGCAGAACGAGTGCTCGGGCGAGTACTTGAGCATGCGGTGGCGGACACGCTCTTCCCATGAGTGGAGCATGGGCATGGCTTGGAAGCTGTAGATCGGGGTCAGTAACGGCTTCTCATATCAAGTAGGTATGTACATCAGTGAAGACTTACCGCCTCCAGCCGGCGGAGAAAATGAGAGGATCGTTGTTCTTCAGAATCTTCTTGTGCCACCTGTGTTTCCGCATTCGCACTTGTGAGAAGCCGAATCGTTCCTCGAGAGGACTCAAGCTGCCAACGATAAGGGGCTGCTTGGCGTTGAAGTTGAGGATGAACTCTGCCGGAACCCGTTCTAGAATGACAGAGACGTATTTGCCAGCTGAGAAACCCTCGACTGCTAGTCTTTGCCGCTCATCCAGTGTCTCGAATTCGGCCTTGTTGATATCGATCTGCTTCTGCAGGTTTGCCTTTTGCGACTCGTACCTGTGCGGGATATCTTGTTAACAGTTGTCAGAGTACCAGAAGGGGTTTCAAAACGTACCACTCATCTTCTCCAAACTCTTCCTTCAGGGGCTGCTCCTTTCCGAAACCTTCACGGTCTTCTTCTTCGAAGCGTTGTTTGAGCTCCTCTTTCCTAGCGGCGTTCTTGGCTCTCTCAGCCTCCAAGTCATCGGCTTGCTCCGGCTCCTTTTCTGGGCTTTCGTCGGCCTCCAAGTCTTCGAAATCGCCCCAGCCCTCGAGCTCCTTCTCATCCTCGTCACCATCGTCTCCATTCCCGTCTTCGTCCCCGAAACCCTCGAAGCCGTCTTCATCTTTGTTGCCTTTGTCTTTTGTTGAGGTAAATTTTTCACGAAGGAGCTCGACGTTGTCATCTAGTGACCACTTCGCGGCCAACTGATCGTAATCGTCGGACGTGAGTCGGGGGAGAGGGGTGTTTTCCAGGTAGTTGTCGTCATCCTTCTTCGAGTTGAAGAACTCGTCATCGGAATCTGCTTCAATGTCTTCCTCATCCTCATCGATTTCAGCCTTCCATCTCTGGAGGACTTCAGTCGCACTCAATTGCTCGTCGTACATCAGTCGTGCAAGATCTGCGGTACGATAGGACGGTGTCTGGCGTTGGAGTCCCTTCGCCTTATCAGCGAGGTCGGCTTGCCATTTCGCAGCAAGCTCGTCGTCGTCGTCTTCATCTTCGTCTTGATCTTCGGCTCCGCTACCAAAATCGGAGCCCATGTCGGAGTCACTGTCTGCGAATTCGAGGTCATCGCCTTGCTTTTCTTCGTCCTGCTCCTTGTATAACCTTCCGAGTTTCCGCTCGCTTAGGTCAGGTTCGTCGATTTCATCTCCACTGGCAAACTCCTCGTCCCCAGACAGATCGTCGTCAAAGTCGCCATCGTCACCCTCGTCATGACCGTTTTGCCGGTCGATGACTCGAGCTGTTCTCTGACTCTTTCGTCCCGTGTCCCCCGCCTCCTCCTCGGAGGCTTTGACGATATGATCGCCTGTTGAAAACAGCTGTAGTCCATCCTCGGTCTGGCCAAGAATACGACCACCGCTTTGTAGTCCGATGATCATCTCCTCACCTAGACCGCGCTCGCCATCGTCGGCAGCGTCTTTGTCGAAGTTGAAACCCTTCTCTCGATTGATCCAGACAGCAGAGCCCTCGATCTTGAGCCCCTGGCGGTCGGAGAAGGGCGCGTGCAGTTTCTTGTCCTTTTCGTCTAGTCGTTTGCGTCCGGTTTGCCCGGTAGCCTTGGCGACAGCAGCCTGCTGGGCAGGCGAGGGACATGGATCCGGTAGCGCCTCACACCTTTTCACGGAAAAGTCGCCCACTCCTGGTATATGCACTTTTTGGTTGTCTAGAGAGAAGTTCACACCTCCTCGAAGGTATCCGTAGATGGCGACTGACCGATCACACTTTGCATCCTCCTCGATTTGACTAGGATGTGTAAGGTCGCGAAGGCTGTCTCCCAGGATGTAGCTGTGGGCGTTCTTCCAGATGAGAGGACGGGGATTCTTCATGACAGAGAGAAAGCGGGACAAGTTGTGAATCTCTCGGTCGGGGTATCTGCCGTTGATGACACCAGAAAGGTAGAAGAGGTGGGCGCCCTGGTAGAGTTCACTCCACAATCGGTGCTTCAGCGTCTTCTTGGCGTCTTTCAGATGCTGGGGTTTCCGGAAGAGATCGAGATGGGTGAGGACCGAGAAGACGTTTCCGGGCATACCGGTGGCGGACAAGATGTTCAAGAACTCCATGGTCTCCATCTCGAAACCGAAGTTCCCGTCGATCAGAAGAATGACAACATCGGCGATCTTGGCCATGTCGACCATGGCGGTCAGCTCGGCCGGACATTCTACAAAGGTAAGCCTCTGCTTTCGAGAAGTGACGACGGTTATAGGCCCGGTAGGGTCGGTGATGGTTTCCTTGGTGTATCGCTTGACGAGAGACTTCAGCAGCGTGGTTTTGCCGACACCGGGCGGACCGACGATGGTGACCAGACGAGGGGGTGGTTCGGTGTCGGGAGTGCGATCGGCTTGGGGGACATGGAGCCGCTTCTCTCTGGGTTCCAAACACGTGAGTTGGATGATATTGATCGCAGGGTGGGAGACTAGCATACCGTATATCATGCGACCTCGCCGCGGCCCTGGCGAGCTTGCCAGGTCTTGCAAAGGCGAAGGCCTTGGGGTTGTGGTCTGCAGTGGTGCGAGTTAGCACATCTGGGGAAAGATGTTGATCGCGAGGAAGAAAGATGACATACCACCCTGGGGCTTCTTCTTCTCCTTAGCCTTCCGGTGAGGCTTGTGCGCAGCGTCGTCCATTATGGGCGAGACTCCTATATCAATTCGGCTTGCGCAGTCTGCGACAGGATCGTGGTAGGAGTATTCTCACGATGCGATGCACGCGACCCAGCAAAAATTACAATGGGCCCTCGCCGCGACGTTGCTTATCGATAGCGATAGGCTCAAAAGTCTTGGGCCAGCGACGTGGGGCAGCCGACACATCCTTGTCACGGATCAAGATATCACTAACTTACTCCGGTAAGACAAGCAAATAAATAGAGGGACGCACGGGTAGGCTCGCTCGAACTCGAGACCGTGACCACATCCAACTAATCGTAACTCGCTCGTCAGAGTTGGAAGGGGTAACAGCGGCTTTACTCGTGGTAGCCGACCTATCACGACAGGCTGTACCTATGTTGTACACCCGATCTAACGGACGACTTACATGCCTTTGGTGGTTGCCTAGCGAGCCTAGATCCTGTCTGGTGACGACTACCACGCTCTTGCATCAACATGGCCAAATGTGAGGGCTCCGATGCAAGGCTCGGCGCTGATGGCGGCAAAGCTGGAAAGACATGATTTACACTTATACTTGTAAATCAACCATCAACCCCACGCAGACTCCGTTGGTAGGCGAGTCAATCGCATCTCTTCCAGACAGCGCCCTCTTTCCCTACCCTACGATGCAGCTAGATATTAGAGGTGGCACATGCTTGGGTAGTAGACCTGAGTGATTTGCGGGATAGTACGACCTCGGAGGCTTTGCGCTTCGTCAGTGTGCTACTAGTATCGATGTCAGTTAGTATCATGTATGCAGCATGCCGTTGATCGCCTACTTAGTGTGCACTACCTGTGCTCCCGCTGTCCTATGATGATGCGACATCTACCTCGATCTACCTGACTATTGGATGTCTTGGATGTTGTAAGTGTGTAAGTGAGATGGATGCGTAGGCCTTGCGTACCGTGTGGCTGGCTGGCCATGACGTAGTCCGTAGATTCCCGGGAACTGATTGATCAACCGAACATTAATGATTGTTGTCGAAGCTGCCACTCAACGCGGTTGATAAAGACCCCGCGTCCCCTGCCTGCTTGACGTAGAGCCCCCTTTCCTGATCCTCTACTTCATCCCACCATACCAACTTCAAGTCTACTACACTTCACGTCCAGATACCCAACTCTACCACAAACTCCCACCATTCTACCTCTACGCCGTCTATACACGACTTCCATCACCAAGATGCCTACCTACATTGTATGTTTGCTATCCTACCTTTGGCCATTCTCTTGTATAAGGAGGACAGTTCTTTGCTTACATGTGATGGACCAGGTAACCTGCAAGGACGGTGCCTCCCCCGAGAACGTCGCCGCCGCGAAGCAGCACGCAAAGGACCAGGGCGGCAAGATCACCCACGAATACAACCTCATCAAGGGCTTTGCGTAAGCGACTGTTCCATCCTTCACAATCATTACATACCTACCTAGGTATTCTGTCAACACGCACTAACACGGACCGCTCCCAACAACAGCGTCGAGTTCCCCGAGGACAAGATAAGCACCATGGAGACGCACGAGCACGTCAAGGCCGTTGAGGCGGACCAAGAGGTCAGGACCCAATAAGCGGTAGCTTTGTGTGGAACATGCAGCCAGCCAGCCATCAAGGTAGTGTGTCGTGTCATGTCGGGGCTTCCGAGCTACCTATCTACCTACATCATGTAGAGGGGGCGACTAGTAACCACCGTGAGGGGCAGACAGTTGGCGGGGTGTTTTGGCGTTGACAAGGTCTAGCCTGACGAGCCATGTCTCTCTCTGTGCGTGGAACCATGCTACGTAATTTCTCCAGGTAGCACAATAATGATGCAAATCTAATGCCGTTCATGCTGCTGCGCTTAACTTTGCGTTAGATTGGTTTGATTATTGTGTTGCGTCTCTCTAATGCCCACAACGTGACTAGCAAATGGTCTGTTCTTGTCGATACTGACATCAACGAGTCTTACATGTGGGCATCTAGAAGCAGACTGCCCCTCCGCCGCGAGCTTAGAGGCCGAGGTCGATGCAGCGGGATGCGGGTCCATGTAGGTACCTTGTACCTACCTGCTCACAGTCATATGCCTGTAAGCGGGATATGCCCCAGCGATAAGCACACGATAAGCGCTCTCCGCCGATTCGGCCAGAACTCGGCTATGACGCACCTACGTGGTAAGGCAAGCGAGGCCAAGCGACATCCAGTCGCCGCCGAAACAAATACCTAATGATGCTCTCGTGACTGTCATACGAGCATTCTGTTCTGGCCGCGCCTTCAATGATTCCCCTGAATTTGCTGCCTTGCTGACACCCTCTTTACTAAAGACGGCAAGCTATCTCCTCCAGCGCATAGAACACGCCGCCGCCACACCATGCCGCCATGAGTTGCACAACTAGGCCATTGAGGTGCCGAGGCACTCTCAATGTCTTATTCTTCTCTCCCACCATCGCAACCCGCCGACAACAACAACAACACCACCTCTCTTCCGCGTACTCGATCGCCTCAGTCCGCTCTCTGTCGTCGTCGCCGTCTCGACACAATGGCATCAACAAAGCAAAAACCACTCCGCGCACGACCACGACCCAGGCGCAGCCCCACGCCTCCGACTTCTCCCTCGACCGCGCCATCACCGAGCTCGCCAGCAAGCGCCAGCACTCAGTGAGCCTCGCCGACCTAGTCAAGCACGGGCGCCCCCCTCTGTCCTCAGCCGCGCTCTTCGCCTCGGCCAACTTCACGCTGGAGCTGCTGCCGATCCGGCTGGCGCACCGCATCCAGGCGATGCGCAACCTGCCGTACATCGTAGTGGCCGACGTCGACGTATCGGCCATCTACGGAAACTACCTGCACTCTTTATCGACACTTCTGCCATGGCAGCACCGCACCATCAGCAACCTGGACGACGAGATCCGCTTCACGAGCGTGCTGGCGGAGCTAGTGGCGACGCACCAGAACACCATCGAGACGCTGGCCAACGGCTTCCGGCGCTGCCAGAAGTACATCTCGCCGCAAGACGCGAACCGCTTCCTCGACACGCACCTGCGCACCCGCATCGGCACGCGCCTCATCGCCGAGCAGCACATCGCGCTGCACTACAGCTCCGACGCGCACTTCGACCCGCGCGCCTCGCCCACGCCGTGCCCCGAAAATCCAGACTACATCGGCGTCATCGACACGGCATTATCTCCCGCGCGCACCGTCGACGACTGCGCCGCCGACGTCGCCGAGCAGTGCGAGCTGCAGTACGGCAAGCGGCCCGAGTGGGTCATTGACGGCGAGCCTGAGACTGTGTTTACTTTTGTGCCGAGCCATCTGTCCTATATCGTCACGGAGCTGCTGAAGAACGCCTTCCGCGCCACCGTGGAGAATAAATCTACCAAGAACCGCGAGCCCGTGGTTATTACTATTGCGCCGGAACCGTCGGATACGGGGCCGCCTAGTCTGACTCTTGACCCGCCGGCGGCGGAGAAGGGCGCCTTCCGCGTCGACGCTATCCGCCCCCTCGACGACAATGCGCCGGGCGTGACGATCCGCATCCGCGATCGCGGCGGCGGTATCGCTCCTGATGTCGTGCCGAAGATCTGGAGCTATAGCTTTACGACGTATAACCAGTTTGGTGATGATGGTGCCAGTGATAGCGGGCCGTATGGCGCGAACGGGGGCTTGGGTGTGCTTTCGGCGAATGGAATGGGACATAATAATCCGATTGCGGGACTGGGCTATGGGCTGCCGCTGAGTAGGTCGTATGCTGAGTATTTTGGTGGTGGGATTTCCGTGCAGAGCTTGTTTGGCTGGGGCACGGATGTTTATTTGAGGCTTAAGGGCGTGGGGAAGATTCATTAGGGGGGTTGGTTGGGGGTTGTGTGTGTTGTTTTAGGGGATTGGGGGTTAGGTGGTTTTGGGGGTTTGAGGGGGGGTTGGCCATTGAAAAGGGATGGAGGGAGGGGGAGAGGCCTGTTCTATGCTTCGTTATGTGCTCTATTTGCATAGGGACTTGACCTAAGGATTAGGTGTTGATGTGTAAAGGGGGCGCGTCGTGAGATATCTACTCATGAGATATCTATGGACAGGGACAAAGAGAGACAGGCAGACAGACGAAAGACAGGCCGATCGATGTCGGTCGAGAGAAGGAGTCAGTCAGCCAGTCAGTAGCATTTTGTTGGGAATTATCAGGATATGTTACGATGGAGATACCTTCCTACCTTGCTGTATGTAAAGCAGATGCTGTCCTCCTAACGAGGTGACGAAGATGGATCAGGATATGTACCTGGCAGGTACCGACCTCGGGAGGCGATGTTTACGAGAAAGTCGAGCGATATTAACATTAGCATCAGCATCAGCATAGGAACCTGCCTATAAGTAAGTAGGCAGTAAGTAGGATATGAAATGATAACTTGACCTGTTATCAACACTCTAGTGAGAGGTGTACTTATCAATGTCTACTTACATGCCCCTGACCGAGACATATCTCTTTATATTTGCATAAGAAGGACATTAGGTAGTAGTCGTCGTACCCGTCCTTAAGAAAGGCTCCTGGAGGACCGAGATCTCACTTAGTTACCTAAGTATTCTAAGATGAAATCTCAGACAAAACTTAAATACCACATCAAAAGTTTTCTAAAGAAACATGCCTTGATTCTCCTGAATTTGAATTAAAAAGCAAAAAGGTAAATTCGGCATAAACGCTATGCAAATGTTGTTGCTTTGCTGCTTGCTATACATGGTAAGCTGGATAGGAAAGAATGGGAGCCTTCCAGCCAGCTCATAAGACAAATTTTTTCCGTGACGTTCGTTTCAATCGTTATACCCTTATGGCCCTTCCCTTCCCTTAAAATTCGCACACCAAACTTCCAGTTGATAGACATAGGTTTCCATACCACACACGACCACAACCTGGACGACCGTCATTGTGATTGTGCTCCCTTTTCCTTTCCCTTCCCTTCCCTCCCCTCCCTCCCTTTCCTACATCACCAAACACCCCCATCAAACCAACCCAAACCCCCTCACATCCCCCTCACATCCCCCTAAGCGCCCTCTCAACAACCCCCGACCCCCCCGACATCTCCCCGCCCTCACCGCCCAGCATACTTTCCCCATGCGGCGGCGTCGGAAAATAAAACGCCGCAACCGCAATCGCGACATACGTAACAACACACAAGAAACCCTCGAGGTAATCGCTCTTCTGATCCCTGAGATAATTCCCCACAGTGATAATCGCAAGAATCAGGATCGAAATCTCGAAAATCTCAAAAGACAAATCAAGCGGCAAGCCACGACCCCACGCCACAATAACGACAAGCGGCGCATTGAGCATGGCGGTTTGAATCGTAGCCCCAATACAATGCGACAGCGCGAAGTTGACCTGGTTGTCCCAGGCCTCGTCTAATGCCGTAAGATGCTCAGCGGCTTTTTCCACGAGCGGGACTAGAATAAGGCCCATGAAAGGATCCGAAATGCCCGTCTCTTCCACCACGGGCTCGATCTGGCGCACTAGGGCCAAAGCAATCAATGTGACCAAAGCGACGGCCACGATTAGCGAGATGATCGCTTCGGTTAGAGTGAGTTTCGCTTTTGCGGCGTCTTTGTGTCCGTCTTGGTCCCGCTTCTCGTCGTGCTCGAAGATGGCGTCGAAGAGCCCGTGGTGTGTCCGCATTTGGAACCAGATGAATACCACGTAGGAGATCAGCAGCAGGATGGCGATTATGCGCGAGATTTGCGTCGTGCGGGAGTCGATTTCTTGGAGCGTTAGGCCGTAGGAGGTCGGGATGCTGTGCGAGAAGATGGTGGGGATTGCGAGGCCGAAGCCGCTGTTTTGGGGGTGAATGTTAGTATGGATGTCTTTATGTGTATTATGATGTACATATGTTTGTATGTAGGGACTTGTGGATGGAAGTGAGGTAGTGCAAAGGGAGAGAGAGGGACTGGGGAGAGTCTCACGTCATAAGCAAAAGACCTGTTCCGACTTCACTGATCGTAGCATCGAATTCCGCTGTCTCGCGCCGAAGACCAGCGGCAAAGAAGCACAGGCCGAGGCACAGCAGCATAGTAGCTAGGATAGAGCCCAGGATCGCAGCACGGATGATGTTGAACCTGTTTTCAAGGTCCGTCGCAAATAGCAGGACGAGGAAGAGGATGATCTCGACGATAGAACCGACGCTGCATTTCTGTTAGTATAACGCACACACACACTTCCTGTCCTTGCTTATAGACAAACACAAACACCAACGAGTTTGTTCATACGTACGTCGTCTCCGTCAACACGCCCAACATATGCGGCATCTTAGCCGCGAGCTCCGAGCCCGCGAATCCAATGAGGTTCGCACACGGCACCATGGCGATATACGCCAGGCTGAACCGCAGCGTCGCCGGGCCCGTGTTGGTGTAGTATACCGCGAGCGCGGCGGGCACGAACGGCCATAGGATGTTCACGGCGCGCGAGATGCTGCTCGATGACTTCCACGTGATCTTTAGGAAGTGCAGCGGGTGGAACCCGCGACGCCCGCTCTCGCCTTCGGTCTTGACGCGGATGGGGCCTGGTGGGCGTCTCTTTTTTTCACCGTTGTTGTTGTTGCTTGTCCCGTTCTCGGCTTGCGTGAGAAGGTCGTCGTGCCGGGACTGTGGCAGGCCTGGGTCGCGCGAGGCTTGGAGCGATACGCGGCCGTATTTCTCGGGCGAGCCGTCGCTGCCGCTGCCGCGTGGGGCGCCCATCTTCTTCCAAGGCTGCATGCGAGGGGACTTGACTGATTACCTTAGGTAGTGAGGGTTGAGAAGTGGGTGAGTAAGTACCCGGGCTGTCCCTGGATGTTGTGGTGAGAGAAGAAGCAGAAGAAAAGGCAAAGGTGCAGAAGACAAAGAAAGAAAGAAACGCAGGCACGATCACGAAGGTAGGTGGTGGTGAAGTTCTTCCTACTACGAGACGGGCATGGGCATGACGCAAGAAAAGGCGGTCTCATGAACGAAGGAAGCGGTTGTTTTTGTTTGTCGCCAGTCAAAGTTACACTACGCTACGCTACACACGTGCAAGCTCGATCCAGCAAGACGACGGCAGTATGTACGCATATGTGACTCGAGGGACAGAGACAAGGGGGACAGACTATAAGAGCGATCTACCAGAGGCAGCCAATTGATCAGGGTTCGTTTGTATACTAACGATGTCATCGCGCTATGCTGGCGTCAAGAACCAACCCCGGACTATTGGGGGTGGCAGGATTGGGATTAAGCAATTCGGTGAAAGCGTTCGACCATTGGACCGGCTTACTTCCTTACACCCAAGGGCATTATTAGTCGAGATTTGTGTGCAACTATCAGTCAGGTACCAATGACTACATGTATATAAGCACCAATTCCATTGATAATAACAAACAAGGTCTCCCTCCCGGTGAGATTTCGTTCCCTAACGAGACAACGGCAAGATTTGTTTCGACTGGCCCCGGGCTGGTGGTACAAAGAAAGCGCCGCGTGTTTGCACTTGCTTGGTTGGAGAGACCAGACCAGACTAGATGCTAGATGCCCAGGAGAGACAAGGGAAATCAAGCAAACCAAGCGCCGGTTTTAGCAGTCTCTTGGCAACTCTTGGCTCTCACATCACTCTCGCAGGATGAAACAGGGGGGAAGAGTACGTACCTACTTTCCAGGGCGTATATTGCCTCCTGAACGATGCCCAGAAAATTACCTAAATGTTTGTATGTAGGCAAGCAACACTTACTATGACTCTCAAAACGTGGTTGACAAAGTAAAAGACTGAAAAGGACCTCCGATGGGGAATCAATCCTACAATCTTATTTCAGTCGAGTAGGTCAAGGCGACAGATAGCAAATGACAACAAGCTTCACACAACACGCTTGCGTAGCTAGTTCTCACGCGCAGATCTTGGCCCCAAAAGCTTGACCCCAACGCCAATCGCATCCAACTGCCCGGGAATCAGCCACGTCTGACGTAATTCCGCAACGACACGACACATACACAACACAAATAAACAAAACACACAACATAGATAGATGGGCACAACAACAGAATACACGCAGATAGGTAGGCAGGCAGAACAGATAGACTTATTTATGATCGCTAAATATCACAACAACAACAATAATAACAAATCTCTACAATAACCAGTCCAACTTTCGTACACAAAAATTTACCCAAATTATTATATGCGCGTGCTCTCCCTCCCTGTCTCTCTCCCTTGCTACTTACTACTAGATACCGATCAATAGTAGATATATATATCAAAAAATGCAAAGATATTTCCAACAGCAGCAGTAGCAGCAGCAACAGCCAAGATTCCCTTTTGTCTGAAAACACCTACACCTTCTGCCAAAAGCCAAATGCATCCTGGGTATGCAAACAATGATGGATTGATTTAGTGATCAAATTTTAGATACCCTCATTCGGTAGCCAAAACCATGGCCAATGGACGCAAAATCTCACAAGCACGATGGCTCGCTAGTCTACAACTGTCCAGAGAGCAGCGCCTCGGTAGCTATCAGCAATATTAGTAAAACGAACCAAATAATAGTTAGAACAAGGGGTCAAAGCTTACCGCTATTGATATAAGCTCGTTTGGACTCAAGGTTAACATTGAACCTCCTCTCGAGCTCCTGCTTGATACCCTTCTTGGTGACCGTCATCAAGTCGGCAGTCCGTAAAATCTCCCGGATCTCGGCCAGCAGCGCATCATCACTGGGCATAGACGCGAGATCAACCATCTCTGTCTCGCCCTGGTTGCCGAAGAACTGCGAGCCGCCGAATTGGCTCATTCTGTGTTCTGTCGGGGCGAATGACATGCGGCTGAGGCCGCCTGGACCCTTGAGGTCGTACGGAGGGATCACACCCACAGTCGACCCGGCCCGCGATTGAGGGTAGTGGTACTCGGACACAGCCACGTTCATGCCTGGCTTGGTAGCGTAGCTGAAGCCACTCATCTCAGACCGCGTGTCCTCCTTGGAAGTTTGGGCATCCCACAGCTCAGCCTGGTACTCTTCCCATCGCTTGCGAGGGATAGAAGCAGGGTCGAATTTGCCTTCGTCCGAGATGACCACTTTCTTGCCAGACTCGCCAGCGACGACACGGGTATTTCCCCAGTTGAAGTCGTCCATGTGCCAGAAGGCATAGAGCGGCAGACCGAAAGAGTACACCGGAACAGCCAAGATGTAAAGCAACAACCAACCAATCATTTCCCATCGTCGACGAAGCAGGAAAATAATGGCTTGCAATCCGTAAATGGCACCAAGCAAGATGAAGGACGAGATCGGAACAATGGTGGCATTGGTAGAGACAAGGACAATCAGATAGATGAGGTAGGCAATGAGAACGGGCTGCACGACAGTCGACAGAAGATCGATGAAGATGACGAAGCGCATACTGAAGCAGCAGAAACCGCAAAGCTGTGACATAGGGACGAGTTCCATGAGGTTGTGCACCGTAGAGTTGATCCAGCGACGACGCTGCGACAGGAACACTTCCCAAGTATCGGGGGCAATTGTCCAAGCCTTAGCCGAGAAGATGTACTTGGTCTTGTACTTCGAATGGTACTTAAGCAGAAGCGTGGTCAAGTAACGATCCTCACCAAGATGCAGCAAGTTCTTCATGTGCAGCGTGTCCACACGGATTGTCGCGTAATCATCGATAATCTCGCGGCTGACGAACAACGGCTTTCCAGTCTCGGCAGCGCGGATACGGTACATGGAGAAACAACCGGGTAAACAAGTGACACTGCCAAACAAGCTTTCGAAAGCCTTGGCCAAGTTGTGAGAGATGTAGTACTCGTAGACTTGGATACCGGTAATGAAAGTGGCCTTGGAGTTGGTCAGGGCAGTCTCACCACAGCAGGCAATCAGACGTGTATCATCCAGGAACGCAGATACGAAGCGAGTAGCCGAGTCTGGAGCAACCACGGTGTCGGCGTCGATCTGAAGCATGTACTCGTAGAACGTAGGATTGACCCCGATGACGTTGCGGATTTGATGGTACATCTCCAGTTCGAGTGGGCTCATGGGCAGGTTGTAGTGAACGCGGTTGAGGAAGCGCATGATGACCATTTGCGAATCACGCTTGCCTCGGTTACCGGGGCGAGAGATCTCCGAAGGCTTTCCGACCTTGACAACAACCATGAAAGGAACGATGTGACCTTGGACTTCGTAAAGACCCGAGTAGACCTTGCCCATGTTGTGCTGCTTAAGACCTTCGCCAAGGGATTCGAAGCTGAGAGGCTCAGGGTCGACAGTCTCCGAGACACCGAGAATATCAAGCACAATGCGTGGTGTTGGCCGGTCGTTTCCTTGACCGATAATCATTCCGTCGCAGATGACGACCAGAAGTTTGCGCTTGTCGTCATACTTCATACGGGCAGCAGAGTCGATGGCTCGGCGCAGAGAATCCTCGTCTTCGGTGTAGGCTGGGATTTGACACATGATGAATTTGTCGAGATTCTCCGGCATGTTCTTGCCCCCGAATTGAAGAGCTGCCAGAAACTTGAATCCGATGATACTGACGAGAATGATGGTCACGGCAAGGATAAGGTACTGTGCGAACAGACACTTTGTTGAGTTACGGGTATCTTCGTCGCCAACATAGAAGAGATTGTCCAGGCATAGTTGCATACGGGCACGCAACGCGGGGTCCATGGGAGTTCTATTCCAAATCTCGGTAATATCCTCACCGGCCTTGTCCGTGAATAGGGTAATGACGGTGTCGTCCATGAAATTGACAACCTCATTGCTGGTGGGTTTCTTGGCTCCATCGGGAACCTCGATGTGGCGGCCACCAATGATGTACTGAGTCATATCGTAAACACGCCCGTGAAGGATAGCAATCTGGTTTTGCTTGTCTGCGAGCGTACCGACATATTCCGAGGTGTAGCCGACGTTGCCCTTCTTCCAGCTGCCTTTGAGGACTTCCATTCTCTCGTAGAACCAGTCAGGTTGGAACTTGGTGGTAGCGTAGCGGTAGTCATGGAAGTCGGCATTGGGGTCTGTAGAGGCAACCACATTGGCGGAAGCGGACACGTTCGCGAACACGACAGATGGGTCGATCTTGCCGTTCTTTCCCTGGCAAAGAGCAGAGATTTGGACAGGGAACAGAGCCGAAATGTCTTTACCACCATAGTTGATGAGTTTCTCGGGGTCAATGTACGACGGGTAATGATGAGAAGCATAGTTGGAAATATCGAACACTTGGCCTCGAACAGATGCGTATGCTTGATGCCCGTCTTTGCCATCGAAGGAAGAAAGTTCAGCGGGACTGTAGACGTATTGTTTGGGGCAGATAACCATCGGAAACCCGATGATGAAGAAAGCAGCGACGAGACAACTGAACCAAATGATAAAGTTGATCGCTAGCTTTTCACGCCACGCCATACGGACATCCTTGCGTGGCATTCGTCCAATCCACCGAATTGCAAAGTCCGGAACGAACCAAGTCAGGGCAAACACGGCAAAAACCCAGCGTTTGCGGCTGGGGCTGTCCCGGTATTCCTCGACTTCATGGAGCGTTTTCTCGTTGCCACGCTCAGCCATTTGCTCACGGGTATCGAGATTCTTGAACATATCACCGCCTCCGAAAGCGGATACGCCTGCTTCTGAGCGTGCATCGCCATCACCACTTCCGAAGTAGCCCCCACGAGGTTTGTCGCTGTAGTGGGGAGTGTTGCCCATGGAGACGAGCCGGTCCTTGGAGGCAGCAAACGGGTTCTCGCCTCCAGGGGTAGAGGCGTCACCAGCCTCGGACGCATATCGGCCGGACGCTGAAGTACCATCGCCCAGTGATGATATCTCCACCCAACATCGTTCGCTGAGGAATATACCGGTGGAGCCTATGTGAGCTTCGGCAGCAGGCCATTGCCTATTCTGGACAACTGCCTCAACCTTCTCCCGCTCACTTCCCACGAATATCGTCTCGGCATCGGCAAGACCGAGGAACTCGCCAAAGGGTAGGAAGATACTGAAGTCGGCAGATCGTAGGCGTTGACTTAACTCGGCGATGCCAAAGGTCTGTACTTGTGACCGAACACATTTGCTATCAAATTGGTTCGCAATGCGTCTGTCGTTAGGCTTCAAACAGAACACAAAGTAGTTGTTGGTGTTAGGTGCCGTGATAGCATGTTTGACGTTCTCCAGAGCCGACAGGAACTGGCCTGCTGCACCTTGCTCTGACTGCCGACCGGTCTTGCTTGGGCCATCCTTTGAGCCTTGGCCTCTAGAATCACCTGCTTCGCTGTCGAGGTCGTCGAAACTCTCTTCACGTTGTCGGCGTGCTCGTGCGGCTCGACCGCCCTTCCGCGACATCACGCTGGGCGCTCTCATTGGCTTAGAGCTCACGGAAGCCTGCATCACAGTGGTCTTTTCTTGGGGATGCATGACTGTCTGCAGAGCTTCTTGTCCGAAGAGACGTGTCACGAACTCACTCTTGCTAGAGTTGATCAGGTTCATCAGATCTCCCGAAATAACCTCGCCGTTTTCCTCGACGAGGCCCTTGATGGAATACTCGACCTCGCCAGCAAAATGTTTGACGGTAAAGGTAGCGGAAGGGTTCTCGGATAAGAAGTTGCTGCCGGGAAGTCTGGCGGTCGCCGACCCTACCGCAATGGCGGGGTTCTTGCCCTCGAACCGTTTCCTCAAGCTCTCGAGCAGCTGCATATCAGTGCGGTTACGACGAGTCTGGTCATCTAGGATACTCAGGAGGCCATTGTTTGGTTTCAACAGACCCTTGACGGCATCCGAGTTGTCAAAGTAACTCGTGGCCGGGACGCTGACCTCCTCAGTGTCCAACATATCGGCCTTTCGGTCGAAGAAGTTCTGCAGGGTCAGGTTGTAGAGGGATTCCATGGCAGCGTTAGTAAGCAGTTGGTCGAGAGCAGAGCCAGTGGACGTCTGCTGGGAGAAGCCTGGGAAATCAATGATGTTGATGGTATTGGCAATCGACTCCTCTGCAGCACAGATCTTTTGGTTGATAGTCTCAATGACGTAGGCCACGAGAAGAGAATACAGAGTGCGGGCCAATTCGTCGGCGTTGGCGCGAGCTCCTTGGGGGTCAAGCATGACAGTGACCCTTTCACGGTGAATCATTTTCGTTTTGTAACCCATGGTATTTTGCAGATCCTGAGCACTCACTCCGAGAAATGCGGCGATGATTCCCAGCACGTCCTTGTTGCGGGCGGCGGTGAAAGTCTGAGATCCCTCATGGGAGAAACCGCCACTATCATCAGCCGTGACAGTCGTACTGGCAGATGTCTCGAATTCGAGCTGTCCGATGTGGAGGATACAAGCCAACATCTGGCATACCTCAGCAATCTCACTTCTTGGGAACTCCAGCTTGCGAAGAGCAGTCTTGAAGAGCTGGAAGCCCTCGGCGTCGTTGATACCGATCTTCAGTTGAGTGGGGTGGCCCAGATACTTCCATCGCTTCTGGCCAGCTGAATCACGGGGGGTTTCGATACCCAAATGTGCCTTTTCGGCATCACTTGTGCCGGCCAGGAGGTAGTAGAGGATATGGAAGTTGCGTTCTCCGGTCGGGACCGACGTGATTCTGCTGCGCTCCAGTCGATGATCCAGCAGTTTACCGCCGAGAAGGATGGGGCTCGTTGTCGATGTCGTGTCATACTGAAGTTCGTAGAACAGGCCAGCTTTCGACGCAGTGGGGGTTGTGGCGGTTTTGGTCGTCGTCAGCGAGTCGAAGACGTAGGCGGCCAGAGAGACCTTGCCAGATAGGGGTGTTGATGACTTGTTCAGCAGCGAGGTGAGAAGATGGGATCGAATGGTGGTCTTTCCGGAACCAGATTCGCCCCTGATGAGAAAAGAATTAGCATATCATGTTACTTTGCAACTAGTTTATCGAATGAACAACATGTGACGCACAAGAATAGGATTGCCTGGTTTTCCGAGCGGTGTCCCATCCTAAGGTAAGCCCGGTCGGCCATGTCTTCGGCGCCGGCCGTGGCGCTACCCTCCTTGCCGCCATCGAGGCCCTTGGTCGAGGAGGTGTAGGTGTTTAGCGATATGAGTGCATGGGAGGAGAGCCTCGCAGTCGGGATGGAGACGTGGAAACGACTAGCTAGATGCGCAGTCAAGTGCGTGTCGGACTGCAGGTGGGCAGGAAGCGACGGCAACGACGGCTGGGTATGGGCTCCTCCACTGCCACCCATGGGTGGGAGGTGCGAGGCCATGATGGGTGTGAGCCAGCAAGCCTGGCGATGGCTCGGACGGAAGACTAGATAACAGCAAAATCGGCGTATCTATATGCAGATGTCTACAAACAGCTTCTCCCGGCAGGCGGTGTCAATGAAAACCAAGCCTGGCCCGTAACCTCGGAATTATGTACGGTTGCTTCGGTGGTGGTGTCGGCAAGGCAGGGCAAGTCACGGCGACGAGAACCTGTAAATTAAAATAGGTAGATATTAAGATAGCGAGCGTAAACGATGAACACAACAATAACGAATGTGACTATGAACACACACAAGATATGTGAGGTTGTTGATGCTTGGGGGGATGATGAGCGAGCGTCGGGAATCGAGACTTCCTTCTTCTTTCTCTCCCAAGGCGTTGGTTTGGTAGGTCGAACGTGTGTAGGTGGTCCACGGATGAGACCTGGAGTCGAGGGCGAGAGAGAGAAAATGGCACCCCCCGTCGCTGGATTCGCTCTGGATTGGCCTGCGTGCTCTGGCGTCTGGGTTCTTTGCACCCGCGCCGCGCGATTGGGCGGCCCAAGCCCGCATGGATTAAAAATACATGAAGTGTACAAGCCCCACATCCTGCCCTGGAGGGCCTGGCTGGCGGGTTTTCTGGCGGGTTCGCCGGGTCAGGAGTGGACCGTATAAACCAGGAGTGTTAGTGGAAGGTACCTCCTGCCTGTTCTCGCCTGTAGGTACGAGTACATGTATTCAAGGGCATATGGCTCAGAATTGGACCCAGCAAGCCAATGCAACAGGCTCTGCGCTACCTGGTCTAGCGTCGTTCAAAAGCCCGTGTTTAGTGCTCGCCACTGCACTCTAGCAATCCCTAGCGCGATCGACTAATACGCTATTCATGGTACCTTACAGCAAGCAACAAAGCACAAAGGCTAAGCTAACCTTACTCGTAGGCTACGGCGCGTTGAGGGTTCTCGTCGACGGCAGCTCTCGCAGAACTTCGTGGAGTACAGCCGTTCCCAGCGGCCCGGTGTGCTGCCGGGAGACACAAACTATATTCCAAACAAACTTAAATCAACGTCGTGCGTGTGGGAGGGGAGTTTTTGTGCGATACTCAATACGTAGCATTTTCATCGAATGTGATCACCCTCGTCAGCTGCAGATAGATTAATACTGTGAGTACTTGCAGCCCATTTTCCAAGTTCTCAGCTTAATGGACGATGTTCATGCCTCTGATCGACGGCTCTAGTCCAGGTTTTCAGTTCACTAGGGCAGATCAGGTAACATTTTCAGATTCGCATTTGACAAATGAAAAAATGTACCGGTTATTGGCCAGAACCCAACATTAAGAGACACGCTAAACAGCGTAGCATCTTGATGGTGGAAGACCAAAACACGAAAAGTACACAGTTTGTTGCTTACAACGATGCACAGTCGGACTCCGGACGAAAAACGCTGCTTGTCCTTTTCCCCAAACGCCATGCTGCATAGTAGCCTATCAACACACATATCCATCATGGTGGTGCTATTCTGGGAATCAGCATCTCAACACGGCAGCCGAGACAACTGTTATGTGTAGCCATCTGACTGATCCCACGACATACAAAAGTCGGATTATTCATACCCAGCATCGATCTCCAAGAGCGTCATTCGACACATCGAAGAGCCGCGTATAAAAACCTGTACCCTGTTGCTACTGTTGCCAGAAGCCAGTAGAGCTCGAACAATACCAATGCTTTACTGCATTGTTAATGAGCAGGGAAATGTGATGAACGCTGCGGATTACCAAGGCATATGGGCCTCGCATTCGGCTTGCAGACCGGCTGGCGCACTGGTCCTGGCCTGGTGAGACACGCTGCCCGGCTGTTGAAGATGCACAGCCCGACCGTCTGTCTAGGGGCGCCACTCCTGGACAAAAGGGGGGGAAGGATTCGCTATTGCATCCGGTCAAGTCGATACTCAGCGGGCGATCCACTCATCAGACAGCAAATGTCATCAGCCGTCAGCTCGGAAACGTAAACAAACATGGCATGCCCTGGGATCGAAGCATTGCGCTGTCGCCTGTTCCACACCCCATCAGATCACGTTAGCCGTCCGATGCCTGTTTGGCGACACGAACAAGCTGACCAGGCATGGCCGACCGACTGATGCAGACGCGGGCAACTAAGTACACATTCCTACTATGGCGCTTGCGGTGTACCTCCTAGCCTTTCGCTATGTAAAGTGCATACGTAGGTATGAAGGCAGATTACAGAGGTGGCAGCAGCATTTCCCTGCCGGCGACCTGCATCGAACATCTGGAATATAGATGAGAAATTATGACACTCGCGTCATGGAGAATGAGCAAGTGGTTACATCATGGCGTTGTCCTTTTGCAGATGTGCTAGCTCGTAGCGTGCAGGTCTGAGATGTTGATGTGCAGTTTGGGTGCGCCAAAGTGGAAGTCAGTTTATATGCCTTCTTATGTGTATGACATCGTACAGTGGGGGGGGGCGCGAATCTCGAGATGATTTGAAGGATTGTTAGCTCTGTTGGATTGTGAGGATAAGGATTAGCACGCAAGCTGATCATGCAAAGAAGGGCGATGGGATCGAACAACATCGCAGGGCGAAAGGGGGTATTGTTGGTGGTGTTATTGTCTGAGTTGTCTGTCTCGTATTGCTGAATAGTGTGGTGGCAGTGCTTGCCCAGCTCGAAAAGACAGGCTGCGCAAAGGTACCTCAGAGGTACAGGCGTGCATAAGGTTGGAGTCGGGATGGGCGGATCAGTGAACGGATGGGCGGGTGACAGCCTGGAGAGCTTGCAGGGGACGGCCACAGCGAGGTTTATTCGTAATGTTCTCAGAACATTCTTAACTCTCGGCGGCGTGCTGCGACGGGTCGGGGCTTAGCGGCAGCTGAACTTACCTGGATAGGTAGGAGGGATGTCCCCACTTGCCAGCGTTTGCCGCCTCGTATTCCAGACACGCCCTGCAACAGAAGACTCCCCTATTTAGAACACATGCTTCCAGCGCGCCGCGTGTCTGTAACTGCCAAAAATCCCCCGTTCGCGGTAGTGACAAGGTGTCGACAGGTGAATTATTCTCCGCCTTCAGAAGTGTGATACAGTAGAGATAGGTACAAATGCAACATTTTGGCATGCAATTTGTCGATGGTAAGTTGGTAATAGAGATGCAGTCCAGTAAAATGTTCCCGACAGCCACGTGACACAATAACAACAGATCCAGGGCAATAACAGAGCCAAGAGAGCTGCGATGTATGGTTGCACTGGCTACTACAGAGCAAGTACCGGGGCATAGGGATGATACGTTAGTGCACAGACTGCAGATGGGTGGTGGTAAGGATTCAAGTTACTGGGTGGACCGTCTGGTAAGACTTGCACTGTGTACATCTACCTCGAACGCTTGCTCAACGGGGCTCCATCAACACCAGCGGGCCAGGGAAGGTGGCAGCGTTGCTCTTTCTCTCGCTCGCACTCGGGCACTATTATTGCTGGCCTAGCGTGTTGTGGTCGTTGATCGCCTTCCTAGAACGAGACAGACAGACAGGCCTTCTTACCACCACTTTGCTTTGCATCTTTGATTTTCCGCTTCCCACCATCGCACCATCGAGGGACACCCCCATTTAGTATCTTTTCTAATACTCATCCACCTCACTCGCTCTGGTGGTGTAAATAGTCTATCGTTTAATAATTGTCTTTTTTCGCCCTGCCGTGTTTCCCATCCACCCGTCTATGAAACAAGGGGCTGCATAGTAGAGACCCGAAAACACCTAATCGTCGCCAACGTCGTCTTCACCATCTACCTACCTACTCGACCTCAGACAAGCCTTCGGTGACTCCAACTCTTCACTTGCGTTCGCGTGGAGACCACCTCACGCAAAGTCCTTAGGGAGTCTATCGAAGCCCACTTCGCCGGCGTAGTCGTGAATACCAGAGGGCATACAGACACCCCATTATCGTGTGTGTCCGAAAGGACGAGCACGTCCTGACCACGAGCCAACATGGCGAACCCCCAGGCTCGCATGTCCATGTACTCGGTTACTTCCGATTCATTTCGAGGAAACCGAGGCGCCGGACAGCCAGCCCAGGTGTCCACGACCACCTTGCTGAACGCGATTCACAACATTTATCTGTCGTCGCAGCCCTACCAGCTCGATGCCGGAACCAGTGCTGTCGTCAACACGTGGCTGACGGCGACACAAATCAGCCCTGATGGCCGCTCTGGTGGGACCATTGACACGGCGCTTGCCGTCCGTGCTTGGGAACACGCACGACGTCGAGCCGAAGACGGCTGTATTGTGCTAGGGTAAGTCGTTGACATACCCAGGCTTCTAACATGAGAGAATGCTAACCTTCATAGGTCCCTTCACACATCGACACCTTCGCTGCTCGCACCGTTCCTGACATCTCTACCTGTGCCTATCCCTTCGTCGCTGCTGACAGCTCTCGAGGCCATTCAACCCTTTCTTCGATGTGTGACACCTCACAACCCATCCACTCCGCGTCAGAGCGCCCTCGGTGTCAACTTGACTCTCAGCCTGTCAGGCAATCTCACCGCTGCCGCCGTATCACTATCACAAGGAGGAATCAATACTACCGATGGCTTGCTCAGGATCCCTGCCGAGCCTGGTTACCGGGCGTTTGATGTGTTCTACTACTTGTTGACCTCTGCCTCGACACCGGCCGAGCGTGAATTCCTGAGCCTCAAGTCGGCCAGTGACTACCACCTGTTGGCACGATCTGGCACCTATGACCCGCCCTCTTACCTTCCTACCGCAGACGACTCCGCAGCTGCCGATGACTTCAGGAGAGCTTTGAAGGACATTGGCATCAAGGGATCTTCGCACCGAAACTTGATCTCTGCTTTGGCTGGTCTGCTCAAGCTTGGAAACACCCTGGACTATGATGTCGATGGTGACGTGCTCGAGGCCATTTGCGAAGATGTAGGTGGATTTCTCGGACTTGACCCCGAGGTTCTTGCGCACCAGACCACCACCGAAGACCGGCAAATACTGGTTGGTGGGTTATACGAAGCCCTTGTGGACTGGGTCATCACCAAAGCAAACCGAGCCATCGAGGAACAGATGTCTCGCATTCGAGAGGGAGCCGAATCACTCGATGGACACCGAACACCAACAGGCACCGACAATGGAGATACCGTGTGCATTACCGTAATTGAAATCCCAGACCCGAATTTAGGAAAGGCAGTTGCTATGCGCGGTATTTTCGACGACACCACCGGAATCAATGCTGAGATGAAGGAGGATGGAGTGGAGATTGTTCCTGTAGGATCCTCGGTGCAGCGTGAGATGCAGGCTGCCGTTGCGGATGCGGCCCCCGAGCTAGGAATTTCGACTGGCCCAGCTGCTCGAGACCGACAACACCAGCTGGAAAAGCGAGAAGTTATATTGGAAAAGGTTGGGTTTGCGTGTGAGGAGGAAGGATTCCTCAAGAAGCTATTGTTCCCGGTAGCAGGGCAAGGAATCACTCTCGGTGACAGCGGGCGAATGGACATAGCCTCCTATCTTGGCGCCAGCCGTGTTTGGTTTCATTTGTCTCTCCACCCTACAGACGAGAGTCCCGCCAACCTAGCAGCGCTGCCCTCTATTACATCCGCTTGGTCAGCTGGCACTGTATCGCGACAGCTACGAGCTTGGAGACTCCCCGAGTGGGCAAACTGCAGGAATAAGAATCTCGACTTCACTGCCGATTTCGATCTGGAAGAATTCTACCAGCGATTTGCTCCATTGGGGTGCCGAGAAGGCCGCGATGGCATAGAGTCATGGCTCCTCGAGAGAGGCTGGAGCAACGGCGAAGTTTTCGTCGGCAAGGAACGTGTGTGGATGCGAGAGACAGCATGGTGGGAGTGTGAGAGTATGCTTGATCTCAAAGCTCCACACGAACTTATGCCCACAATCAGCAATCCTTTCGCGACACCTAGTCGTGACAATGTTTACGGCAACAACAATGGTAGTGGCTTCTTCCCGCCGCAATTCCACGACCAGGCTTCAAACAACAGCAACGAGCAACTGATGACACACCAACGTAATCCAAGTCAGCTCACATTTGCGCACAGTCAGATGAGAGCACCATCTGCTACTCCCTCGGGGATGCGAAACCAGCTACAGGGCGACTACGGCCTAGGGAACAAGGGTGACAATAACCACGATCAAGTTTTCTACACCGCAGATGGAGACTTCATCAACAACCTGGATGCTAGTGATGCCGCGGGTAAGCACGTCGAGACCGAGGAAGTTACATTCGGCCGACGCGCCTGGGTGGCATTTGTTTGGGCCATGACGTTCTTTATCCCTTCATTCCTGTTACGCCACGTTGGCAGGATGAAGCGGCCGGATGTCCGGTTGGCGTGGAGAGAGAAGTTTGTTTTGGTCTGGCTCATTATTCTCCTGAACGGCGCCGTCGTGTTCTTCATCCTCTTCTTTGGTCGGATTCTCTGCCCCAATTTCGATAAAGCCTGGTCGCAAGATGAGGTTTTGGGCCACACCGCTACCAACGATTTCTGGGTGAGCCATCATGGCAGCGTTTACGACATCACAAAGTTCTGGAAACTCCAACACAGTGACAACGGCATACAAACAACTAAGGACGCGATGATGCCTTTTGCCGGCTTGAACATGGACCGATATATCACTCCCCCATTGCCTTTGGCTTGCCCAGGCCTTGGAATTAAAGAGACTACCCAGCTAATGGTTGCCCCAGAGGACCAGCCCACCATGGCGGAAGGTTTGCACACCTCTGGATTCTTTGCGAACAAGAACTCCAAGGCTCTTTCTAGCGATACGTGGTACAGGGATGATTTCCAACACAAGATCAAGGAATACTACAAGGGACAGCTCGTTTGGGACTCTAACAAAGTGTCTCAAGAAAGCCAAGACTTCAGTCTGATGGTTGTCACCTATGAGGATGGCGTCTATAACCTTACGGACTACTTCACTACCATCAACTTCAACAAGCAGGTGGCTTTCCTTGATGATGACTTCACGACTATTATCAAAAACAACCCCGGTCAGGATGTCACGAAACTGATGAACCAGCTCTTGGACGACACGCGCGGCAACAATACCGCGTTCGCGAAAGCCTCCAACAGTATCAACTGTATGAAGAACGCCTTCTTTGTCGGAACCCCTGACTTCCGCTACTCAGCTAGATGCCAAACCATCAACTACTTCTTGCTTGCCTTCACCATCCTTATCGCCGCCATCATTCTCGTCAAGTTCGTCTCTGCCTTACAGTTTGGCTCCAAGCGACGTCCCTCCCCTCAAGATAAATTCGTCATCTGCCAGGTTCCTGCCTACACAGAGGGCGAAGACTCGCTTCGGAAAGCACTAGATTCGCTCACAGCGCTTCAATATGACAACAAGAGAAAGCTGATCTGCGTTATTTGCGATGGTGTCATCGTTGGTGCTGGTAACGACCGCCCGACTCCCAAGATTGTCCTCGACATCTTGGGCGTTGACCCCAAAGTTGACCCCCCTGCTTTGCCCTTCAAGTCTGTCGGTACCGGAAGTGAGCAGCTCAACTATGGCAAGGTATACTCTGGTCTCTACGAATTTGAGGGCAATGTTGTCCCGTACATCGTCATTGTTAAGGTTGGCAAAGAGTCCGAACAGACCAAGACGAAGCCCGGCAACCGTGGCAAGCGTGACTCTCAGATCATGTTGATGAGCTTCCTCAACCGCGTGCATCATCGTTCCCCTATGAACCCCCTTGAGCTCGAAGTATTCCACCAGATCAATAACATCATCGGTGTTGACCCGGAACTATACGAATACATGTTGATGGTTGATGCGGATACTTGTGTGTGGGAGGATTCTCTGAACCGACTCGTCGCTGCATGCGCCAATGACTCCAAGATTGCCGGAATCTGCGGTGAGACAGCTTTGCAGAACGAGGAGCGCAGTTGGTGGAGTATGATCCAGGTCTACGAATACTACATCTCGCACCATCTGTCCAAAGCTTTCGAATCATTGTTTGGCAGCGTTACCTGTCTTCCAGGATGGTATGTCTTCTTGATCTATATTTCTGAATCCAGCTAACCAGAGTAGTTTCACTATGTACCGTCTCCGAACAGCTGACCGTGGCAAGCCTCTGATCATCTCTGATGAAATCATTCGAGAATACAGTATCTGCAACGTTGATACTCTGCACAAGAAGAATCTGCTTGCGCTCGGCGAGGATCGTTTCCTTACTACCATCATGACTAAACATTTCCCCTCGATGACGTACAAATTTGTCCCAGATGCGTACTGTCAAACTGCGGCGCCTGAAGAATGGAGCGTTCTGCTTTCCCAACGACGTAGATGGATCAACTCGACCATCCACAACTTGTTTGAGCTGATGCTCCTCAAGAACATGTGTGGTTTCTGCTGTTTCTCTATGCGTTTTGTCGTCTTCTTCGACTTGTTCGGAACTATCGTCCTGCCGGCCACCACCGTCTATCTGGGCTACCTCATCTACCTCCTCGCAAGTCACACAGGCCCTATCCCTATCATCTCGCTTGCTATTCTCGCGGGTGTCTACGGTCTGCAGGCTCTCATCTTCATCCTCAAGCGTCAATGGCAGCATGTTGGTTGGCTCATCATCTACCTGCTCGCCTTCCCCATCTTCTCGTTCATTCTGCCAATCTACTCATTCTGGAACCAAGACAACTTTACCTGGGGTAACACACGTATCGTCATCGGTGAAAAGGGAAACAAGCAGATCGTTGCTGTAGATGACAAGGATGGATTTGACCCTCGCTCCATTCCTTTGCAGCGCTGGGACGACTACGCGGCCCACAACAACCTTCCCGGTCGCCGAGGCACTCAAGGTGAGAAGGGTCACGAGATCTACGAGGACAACTATGAGCTGGACGATATGCGATCAGTTTATTCGTCAGTTCGTCAGCCATCTGTCTTGACTGGTCTCCAAGGTCGCGGCGGACACATTCCTCCACAGTCGCCTGCACCTTTCCAGGGTATGTCGCGCAACTCAACGTTCGATGCCTACAATGACCACCCGATGCATCGCCAATCAACAGCTTCCTTTGGAGATCTTCAACGCACAGGGTCGCCCTATCAAGACATGCCTCAAGCCGGTGGTTACAGACAGAGCAGCATGAGCAATCTGCGGGCTGTAGCGAACACCTCGCCCCAGTACGACCCGGCGGGCCGAGCCTCGCATACCCCGCTTGGATTTGCTAGCAACACCCGTCCCTCGATGGGCCCAGGACACCAGTCGTCGGGCTCGTTTGATTTCCAACGCGGAAACATGGGACCTGACGACGGCATGATCATCGAGGCCATCCAAGCTGTCCTGCGTGACGTTGACCTCGACACGGTGACTAAGAAGCAGGTCCGCGCCCTTGTGGAGCAGAGACTGCAGACGGAGCTGGTAGGAGAGAAGCGGACGTTCATGGATCGCCAGATCGACAACGAGCTGGCTAGTATGTAAAGCGGGATTTGCCTCGACATTATGGTTATCTAAAACAGCCAACGTCCGTTGCATGTCACAGAAAATGTAATTTGTTGCATATTGTGCGTTTGTTGTGGAGTTTGATTTTTATCTATCTATATAAATTTTTAAGGCATGAATTGGACATCTATCTATTGTTGCTTTACTTTGCTTGCTATCTGGGTCGCACCCTGACCAACGGTTTCTTATCATCTCTGGGCAGTACTCAATGGAATTAAATGGAATTAAAATTTTGGCTATAGTCGTGGCCATCTGGAGACTACGTACCAACCTACCTATATAAATATCATATCATGAATAATACAATGACTTTTAATGATTTCTATGTGCTTTGTATTTTGGAACTTGAGTGGTCTGCATATGTCTGCATTTGTGATGTGATGAGATAGGTCGATATTGGGTTGCTTACCTGGTGATGTGTGCTTGTTGATGTTGTGTGGTTTATGATATTGTTAGGCAGGTACGAGTCATAGTGTATTATAAAGACCCCTCACGGCTAAGGCCAGGTCACTAGATCCCTCCCTTCTACATCCCACCTTTTAGGTGTGGCAATCTAAACCATTACAATATCTGTGATATTATCTACTCTGTGTTGTGTCGTGTTTTAGACCATTGTGATTCATATAATAATTGTCTGATGCTCTTTTTGTAGGATAATCTTGGGAATTAATTAAGTATGCCTTTGAGGAAACGGGTGTTGATATTCCGGCTTGGTTAAATCATTACATTGATAACATACTTAATGGGGTTCGCTAGACTTTAAGACTGTTGGCACATAACTCATTCGCATCTATGAAACCCATTCCACAATATAATACAATCTTGTTACATATGAAACGAATCCGTCGCTATAAAAGATCTCATTGAACGCCATTCCGTTGTCCTATTTCCCTTTTCCCTTTTTAAACCCAAGATCCTGCCATGTAGGTAATTAACCTACACGTTGGCCCTATGCTATCCGATAACCATGATTGGTCATGAACGATAGCCACCATTTCCCTATTAATTCCACACCATACTGCACACTTCACGCCTTGTAATCCGCCTGGGGTTGTCTTGGCAACAAACAGCTCACTGAAAACGCGTATACACGGCGAGAGGCATCTGCCAGTCGAATGGGTCGAGCTCGGCGTGGTATTGGGGGTCAACGTCCACTTCAACAGGCGTCCGAATCCGTGTCTCCTTATAGCCTTGATGAAGTAGGTTTGTTCTTGGCGTGGATAGCGTAGACAGAGAATTCCATCTGTTTTCAGTTTCAGTTTCGTTGTCTGTAAGTAATAGGGATGTAGATATCAAGGATTCGTAGGATAGTTCGAAAGTCATGTAACTTACCGATCTGCATATCGCCGATCAAGAAACGCCGTATCAGGCCTCAGCACATCCTCGATCCTCGCAGGCCGTTCCCTCGGCCAAACCATCGCCCTCGGCAGCGGCATCTCAGGCGTCTGGATCGGGAAATCGGCAATGACCTGCTTCACGGGGACCGCCATGGGCAGTTCCGTGCCGAGCCATATGACCAGCGAGTTCTCTGTAATATGCCCAAAAGCCGAAGTATTATCCCTCACGACCTCGCAATCAGCCCCCACAACCTCCGCCAGCACAGCCGCCGTGGCATCCGTGTAATGCGCGTGCTGGAAAACGAGCTTCAGCGCCGTCCGCCCCTGCGCCAGCATCAGGTTGTCGCGGATCTGCACGGCCAGCAGGTGGTGCGTCGCACACTTCGGCGGAGCACCGGGCAGAGCCCGCAGGGGTCCGCGGAGATCGGCTTCGAACGTGCCGAGGTCGAAACATACGATGTTGTCGATGAGAAGCTCCACGTCACCCAGCGCTTCCATGATGCGCGCTGGCACGTTGAGGGCCTGTGGGATGCTCCCTCTACTGCGCTGCAGGACGGCTACTTCGAATACCTCTCTTACGCGCGCGGAGGTGATTGGGGAAAGTCGGCTCCGGAGGGGCGAGGTCGCAAACTGGAGAGTCTCGTTTGTTTCGGAGACGGCGGGCGACCCGGTTGCGTAGCCTAGTGAGTAGGGAGGTTTGTCTTCTTGGCGGTAGTAGAGGTACGCGATGGTGTATTGTAGGCTGCGCAGCTCGACCAGTGCGGGTCTGGATTAGATGTATGTGAGCAGCTTCCAAGCAGGGTGGTTTATATAGGAGTATGGCGTGATGCATAAATGAAGATCTTTATGATAGGAAAAAAATGTTATATTATGTTTAGCAAAGGGTAATCCTTGTGAAGTGTTCTCACTTACCCAGTCTTCGTATCCACGCTGCATGTGTGGTCTCTCCCAAACGCATCCTGAAACTTGATTCCGCCGTCGTGATTCCGATCTATAGAGGAGATCGCCTCCTGCAGGCGGAATATCTCATCCATGCGAAAGAAGGGCTTGTTGGCGCCATGATTGCGGAGTATCAGGTCGCTCACTGACGATACCATGACTGGGCCTGGGAAACGACCTCTTATCCGTTGCGGAGCTATGGAATGCTTTATATGCCGCCGCTTTTTTTCCTTCGATTCGGCAATCAAGAGAGCGAGCCAGCTCTCGATTTGAGGTGTGAGAGAGAGAGAGGTGCAAATTTGTAGAGGTGGCCGCCTTTGGGACGAGTCATGTTCACGGCTAGCTGGCGGCGCGTGGTTATAAGTCTAAGTTTGTAATACACCCTCCGTTTGCTCGCGTCAATCATCGCCTCCTCTCACTGGCTAGCCGCTTTGCCTGGAAGGGAACGAGAAGCAGAAAAAAGAAGAATGAAAGGTTGCTTTGAAAGGTTTCACATCGTGTCTTCCCGTCTATTGACCTCGAAGGGGCCGCTATATACGATGCGGCTGGCGGCAGGTCGACCTCCTGTGGTGCAAAGAGCGGTTGTTTGCTACCTACCTACCTTGTAAGGTAGGTAGGTACGTGAGACAGGAAGAAAGCGCTTGCGCTCTGTCGAGTCAGGCTGCTGGGCTTTTTCGTTCATTAAGCCAATCCGGTATTGTATTTTAGCCGCTTGCTTTATTAGTGATGTCCGCGTTGCTGGTATTTCTCTTTGTCTGTTATGTGGATCGCCTGGGAGCCGAGCTCTTGCGAACCGGCTGCCGTTATACGTAATCGGAATAGTACCGAGGGCAGGTAGGTAGGTAATTGACCTCGCAGCCCTTGTGAAACTAACTGAGTACTACTGAGATGTTGTCTGGTGGTCTTGGGTTTTTAACTCTCGCATAGTTAGTTCACTGGCATACTGGGTGAAAATAAGGTATACGACGTGAAGACCCACTCGCCTAGGCGTTGAGAATATTTGGGTTTTGTTTTTTTCGTGTATATCCAACTGCAGAAGCTAGAGCGGTTTATTCTACATACATGGTGATCGACACAGTTTGAGCAGTCGGCGTGATATATTGCTAATGGGGGTCAGCTGTTCAAGCCGCTTGACACTCATAGGCGCCTTGCTAGCAGCTTGTCTAATAACGAACAAACATAGGGCTGTCTTACAGACAGTGGGTGATAACTATCTTGACTCGACGAATCATAGACGGCTTGAAAAGGGTCATCTGACCCCTGGCGAATAGGCAGCGGGCACCTCACTTGGTTTTCGCGAGGCTGATGTATTTGCTTGCTATGCCAAGTGGGGTGAGAAATTAAAGGAGTAATTGCGCATATTCGCCTGTTGTGGCTAGACATATTAATTATCGTGAGGATAGAGTATTCATAGCTTGATAGTAAAGCATACTTTTTCAATAACCAAGATGCCATTCCGGCTCTTCCTCAGATTCCTCATCTTCGATATCAATCAGATGGTCCCGTTTGCATGTGGGAGGTCGCCAGAGTTATAACTTCAAGCACTTTCGGCTGATATCAGCACCTTTTTCTCCTAAAACTCGTGAGATCGTTGTTTTCATTACACAATAATGTTGGTAAACGATTGTTACATTCCTGTTCTCCTAGCCGTCACAACTTACACCTCTGCACTTTACTAACTGAGTCCAGCTTGATGTAAATATCATTCCACTAGTCAGCTATTCAATATGCTATGAATTGTAATTGTTGGGAAGCATGAGATCTGCTAATCACTACAACCTGCCTCTACTACCCCAAAGATTCCGCAAAAGTTTATTTTGAGATCTTCTATGGCCCTATACATGCAAAAGGAAGAATCCATCGAGGTCATGATTCGCACTGGCAGCTCCTACCTGCACTTTGCTCTCCGACTCGTAAGAGTTGATGGGATCCTCATCAGGAAAGGCGTAGTTCACGTATGTAAAAGGCGAATAGACATTATATACGTTCAATTGCGATAATTCCAAGTCACTTTCACTATTACGCACTGAAGGCTACGATTTTAAGCATTATCATATAAGCCGCTCCTAGACACAACATGATCGCATAGTTATGCTCTACCTAGATCCTAGGCTTAGCATCGAGCGCCTTCGTCTTGGCCTGATACAGCTTCACAAGCTGTCTCACCGCCAAGTCCAACAGGACATCCTCCGAGCCTCCCGGGATTCTCGCGCCCGGGACCTCGCGGTAGATCACTATTCGCGAAGAAAATCAGTACACATGAGTATCTTAAAGACCGATCTTGCCTATTCATCTTAGACGAATATGATAAGCAGTGAGTAACTTACTCTCAATCAGCTCGCCCTGGCCACTGCGGGTGTACCCAAGCCCACCGAAGAGGAGAATGGCCGTGTCTGCGCATTCCTTGAAGACCATGCCGCACTGTGCCTTGAGAAGAGCGGTCATGCCGCCGAGCTCGCGGTCGGCGTCGTCTTTGGGCATGTGCGCCATCTGATAGGCGAACTGCTCGACCCAGGCCCAGCTTGTCTCCAGAAGACCTCCTGCCTTTGCTAGACGGTGACGGACGACAGGCTGTTCCACTATATGCATAACAAATTATTAGACTTGCAGTTGCGATACATTTTGTATCGGAAATTATAATTGGCATGATACTTACTCAGTGCCTTCCCAAAAGCCTCGCGCTTCATGACGTGCTCAACAGTAGCCGCGAGCGCAACCCTAGCCTGGCGAACAAAGCCTACGGCAATAGTGAGTCGCTCATGGTTGAAATTGGTCATGACGTAGCGCATGCCCTGGCCCTCGACGCCGAGAAGGTTCTCGACGGGTACCTTGACGTCGTCGAGCTCGATGAAGGTCGTGCCAGCAGACACTTGGCCGCCGACCTTGATGCGGCGCATGGTGACGCCAGGGTGGTTCTTCAGGGGCACGACTAGCATGGACAGGCCCGCGGCGCCGGACCCTGGCGGGCCGGTCCGCACGGCCATGCTTGATACGTCTGCCCAGATGCCGTTTGTGATCCTATGCTTTCTTGTTAGTATAGTCTGAGATCACCACTGACAACAAACACCACGAAACCAAACCGGAGAAACTCGGGTACGAGTGAGTGAGCGAGAATAAAACTTACCATTTCTTCGTCCCATTCACAATATAAAACTTGCCACACTCGCTCTTAACCGCCGTCGTCGTGATGCCCGCAACATCACTGCCGGCATCCGGCTCCGTAATCGCAATACAGCTCCTCTTCCTCCCTGTCAGGAGATCCGGGAGATACTTCTCCTTCGTCGCCTGATTTCCAAACTTGATAATTGGCGGGACGCCAAACGCCATACCCGTCGTCATGCTGCCGGGCGGGCCCGCCAGTCCGGCGCGCGACATCTCATCACTATAGATGACGGAGTGGATGTAGTCGAAGTCCTCGACCTTCACACCGCCCAAAAGCTCGTGAATCCCGCAGCGCTTCAGCCATTCGACGGGGAGTGGTGCTGGGAGACAGGGCACGAGCATGTTGGCCTTGGCGAAGTCGGCGAACACGTGCTCGGGGACCCTCTCGGCTTTGTCCCATTCGAGCGCGTGGTCCACCAGGTGTTTCTGGATGAAGGGCCGGATGGCCGCTTGGAAGTTACGGTGGGATTGGGTGTAGATTGCGGAGGGCAGGCCTTGTAGCCAGGCGGGCTCGGAGAAGGGGACCGGGGCGGCCATCGCGAAACAATTACAACAATACAAAACCAACTGCTTTAGAGTTTAACTGTACTGAGATGTTATACTGTGCATTAGATAGAGGCTGAATTTGTTTGTTTACATATGAGAGCAAAGTGGCACCTCGCCAAATTTAGGAAGTAAGTAAAAGATCGTGGGATTCGAAACCTGGGCAACAAACAGCTGATAAGTCATACGGAATCCCTGAGGGCCCTCCCTTTCTTGTAAGTCGTAGGCCGCGGTGTGGGGAAACAAGCCTCGGCCCAAGCCGTGGAACGGTCCGGGGTTGAAGTCCACTAAACACCACTAGAAGGCGGGAAAAGGCGGGGTCAGTTAGGTACAAGTACCTCTTAGCACCTCCAACCGTTATTAAGTGTCCAAAGCAACTATCAATTAATTGAACGTTGTAATTGAACCTTTTTTATTCATGATCACAACTTGTGATTCTCATATGGGAACATAGACACTAGTCGCACAGGCTTTAAATTGAGAGATCTAAGCATCAACCGTGACTCTGTATAAGACCCTGCAATAACTCGTCGTCCTTCCATTCATCCAAAGCCTTGGCACGCCATTCTTCCCACCCTTCCTCCCCAGGATCAAAAGCCCGTTTAAGACCCATGAAGAGGTCAATCAACGTCTTCCTCTCGCCATAAGATCCCGTCCCAGCACCAAGTCCGAAAAACAGCCGCTGCACTCTTCTCCCCTCCACAACACAGCTTGCTAAATCATCGCGACCTCTCTCACGAAAAATCGCAGCGAGTCGCACTTCTTCATCCGAATGCTCATTCGACCCATCATAAAACTTCGCGACAGGCCACATCATGCACGGAGACGAGAAGGCCTCCTCCCTGGACACGGTGCGACACCATTCCCAGTCTATGATACCCGTAATGTCGAAGTCGTCGTCCACGAGGATATGATCGCCCTTGTCGTCTGGGTGCTTGAGGTAGAACTTGTCGTCTCTGAATAAGTCTTCTCCAACCCAGTCAAGCAGATCCAGACGATACCGGTGCACGAGGTACACGTCTATCGGCCAGGAAGCACCGATTTCGCCACTCGCTATCATGGCAAGATACAACTTGATAGCGCTACGCGCCGCCTCCAGGGATGACGGGAAGGGGCCTTTGGGGCCCCTGGGGCGTTGGTAGTATATCGCATGGTGCGCGATGCCTGACACTTCAAAGGTGTTGGATTTATCCTTCGATGGGATAAGTGACCCAACAGCGTCGAAGGGGTGTTTCTCAATCTCGAGAAAGACGTCGACGAGTTGTTGCATCACCTTCTCTTTCTGCGACGTCGTCGCCATTTGCCAATCTAGAGGTCTCCCTGGCATCTTCTCCATCAAGATATAGCCGACTGCTCCTAACGGGTTTTCGGCATCTGACTCGCACCCCCAATCGTGCAATTTCGGCGACGGGATAGCCGTATGCTCTTGCACGAAGGCCATAGTGGCCGCTTCGCTCTGCAGGATGTAATCGCGCGCTTCTAGTGGAGGCGACGCCATATTCGTAACGCGGAACCGCGCGAGCCACTTCACGCCGTCGTGGAATGTGATCTCCGCATGACAATTCTGCCCGCCCATCATAGACGACAGTTCTTTCCTGGACAGATTGACTGTGCATGGCATTCCTCCTCTCAGCGATGAAGCGCGCGCACCCAGCTTTTCCCCGTCGATTCTGGCACATAGCTGGTTCATTTGACGCGTCTCAGCTGCTACGTACTGGGAAGCATACTCGTCCCAGTTTACCTAATGGAAGCAGTCAGCTGGATGTTCAAACAGGTTCTTGGCAAGCTAAAGGACGTCAAACCTCTGGTTTGGGGCATTTGTGCCAGTCATCTCCTATGTGTTTTCGACATAAGTGCCTGTAACAGAGAGGGCAGTCCCCAGCTCTTTGGACACCTGGATTTTGGCAATCCTTCCAATCGCAGGACCATAGAGGCGAATCTAATGAAGTGCGATTCATGCTGGGGAACGAACAATAGCGAAGATGATACTACGCGGACTCAGCGTATCACCTATTCTGAGAATAGCTACTTTACTACCTATTCCCAGGCACCTGCTAACCTTTATACCATGTCTTCATTGGCGTCGGGTATTCTTCGGTCTCTGGAAGTACTGCTGTTAGTGGATAGTCCGACGTGTTAGGTGCATGTTGCACGAGGCGCAGCAGCCTAGGGGCCGATTCGAAACTAGATCGTCCACTTAATAGCACTGCCTGCTTTGGTGTTGTTGTCGCAACTTGCAAGATTTGTGCAAATTCTTCTTCGAAACCAACAAGGACATGCATTGGCCGTGACATAGTACTGGATACATCCATATCTTGATCCGCATGGCCTTAACGGGATGTGGAAATACACCCTGATGTAATTACTGCCAGCTGATTAGCGTGAGGATTCCGTGTGCTTAGTCGCGGCCTATATGGCATCATGAGTCTTTGGCAACATTCAGATAACTCTTATTGTACGAAAATGAGACTTGTGGATGATGGTTTGAGCAACAATTGAGTCGCGATTCCATTTGCTACTATGGGTTCAATGAGTGTGGTTGGTACACTACAATGCCGTGATTGATAATGTCTTCAAACGAATGTTTATGTAAAATTGCCATATTCCGAACTTCCCTGCGACTCTCCGTGACACTCTCCATGAACAACCCAACTTATTCGCCAAATGCCTCCACAGTCTCTCAAAACCACTCAAATCACCTGGATCAAAAAAGACCATCCGACTACTTCCGCCCATAGCACCGTGCTATTCCGCATTGCTGGTAAGCTTGACATAAGATCTCTACTGAGATCCAGCTGGTTTGTCTGGGCGAATTAGCAATGTCAGACTAACTCCCGAGGGGTCGCTTACGATGTACGCAGTATCTTCCAGCACTGGTAGCCCAGGAAGTGCATTCGGGGTGTGCACAGCGATCGGCCATTGTGTAGGCGCGTGAAGAGTGCTTTAAATTGTTCAGATAAGAATTGTGGCTGATGGAAGAGCTGATGGATAAGCAGACGATGAGCAGGTGCAGGTTGGGGATGTGAGATGAGTTTAAGTGAGATGTCAAGCACGCTTTATACTCGACGTTGAAGCTGTATGTAAAGTAGACATCTCAAGTGTATTGCTCATCTCACAGATATGCAAGTTAATAATCATATGTTGGCTCCAGATGCATTAGTTTCGGCGTATATATTTGCGCTCAGCCCCAGGCGTTTTTGCAAGTTCAAATCCATGACTCGCACAATTAACCAGCACCTCTAGGATCGCAGTTTCTTGTCTCGCTTTCAATACTAGAGATTTAAAAATAGTACGATCAAGGTAGCACCGAGACAACCAATATGCGTTCGTGAAACGGCTGGATACCTAGAAAACGGGTGAAATAGAGGTGGCGTTACCAACAAGTGCAACTTTCTAGTTCGCGCTAGCAATCAGCGTAGAGACCGCAGGTTGCCTGAACCAAGATCTGAGTAACGGTCCGAGGCAAATAGAATATTATTGTTGGTAGCTTAAGATTCTGCCCCGCGCCAGACATGCATTAGATTTCAGCTCGTTTGTCATACTTGATCCGAGATCTAGACAGTCTCGAGTCATTGTCGGGCTTGCTTTACAATGTTAGGATGTTAATTGCAGGATTAGTACGAAGTCTTTTTCCACTTGAGTTTGCGCTCAGTACACATCTCAAGTCTTCATTTATGCATACTGGGGTCATTGGTAACCTGCGAATTTGGGAACATGACGAATATGGAGCTCATGAAGTATGTGATGGATCACAGAAAGCAATTCGAACTGACCTGAAGCTCAATCATTTGTGGTCCCCTTTCCCAGTCCCCGTTGTTAATCTCCGATGAGATCGATTTCACTTCGGGGGTCACCACAAATTCGTCGGAAATACGGCCTCCGCCGATCACTTCCACGGCATGCGATAGGCCCTCTCTTTTGAGGACTTCCTCCCAGACAGCGCGTAGTCCGGAGGTAACGACCACAGCTCGGCTATGATGTCAGGGCTCGCGTACTGCTAAGGGTCTCGCACTACTACAGGGTAGTGCCACAAGTTGTTGTTGGGAGACCTGGATCTGTATTCTCTGCAGAAGGAGGAAGGAAAGCTAGAAGGATAGAAGCCCAAGGGCCCTGGAGTTTTGTACAGTAGGTACCTGCCTAGGTAGGTCATCTGACCTAATTTAGCCTGCTCCTACCCTCACAGGCTAGGTGTGTCTATAGAGCAAGCTCAGGCATGTTGTTTCGAGGAGTCTCGGGCATTATAGTTACATAGGTATCTTTATCAGCTCCGCAGGAATGCACAAAACGTCTAGGTAGCTACTCATCTCATAATACTGCGAACTGGCAATTTGAGTTTATGACTATTTAGTTTAAAGTAGCCCCTGATATTTTGAATCTACAGCATCACAATGCCTGCTATTCGTACGATTGATTGATGCACATGAATTCTCCATGTAGGATTGGGATAAAATACTCTGAGTAAAAATGGTGTTGGTGTGTCTTATGCATTTACGAAAGTAACCTGTCTTTTCCTGCGCAAGTTAATATAATCACCTATCCCCTATGCAGAGTATCATCACGTACAAGTTTGTTTAACCTTAGCCTTATTTACAGGAATCAACTCTGAGACTTATTCAAGAATAAGGACATTCTAAGGAGGAACGATGCTTGTATATTCATGTGATCAGACTTCACAAAACCGGTCCACGACAGCAAAGTCCAAAATTGCCATAACCACATTAGTAATTTTTATTCATCATCATCATCTACAGCCATCAAGACAAACTGCTTCACGACATAAGGTCTAATATAATCCACGTAGCCCCATTTTCGAAGCCGTCTGATTCGTCGCCTCGCGGTAGTAGCAGCTTTCCCAGGCCTTGATCTGTGTCTGACCCCAGTTATCCGTGCTCTCAGTCCAATGGCACTCCTCATAGATGAGGCCGAAATCGACATCCCAGCCACCTACACTCATTCATGTCAGTGATTGTTCATGGCTTTTCTGCTATGCGACCGTCACTGCACGCGGCACGTGAACTAGAAATGGGAAATGGGAACAACTTGCCAGCGCTGACACCGCCGTCAACGGTCGTGGCGTAAATGTCAAAGTCGAACTTCAGGGCATGGCTGGATCGGCCGAGGAAGCAGGGTGTGAACTGATTTTTGATAGAAATTAGCACGACCGACTTTCTTCTTTCAGCGATTATATGCCTCGGTTGAAACAAAATTGGTCACAAAGTTGTGCCAGTTGAGCAGCGCAGCTGTCCGTCTGAACACGTATAGCGCATATGAACGAACAAACACGACTCACATAAGGGTTGGGGTTCTTCTGCGTGACCTTGTATTCACCGTTGAAAGCTTCGTCTACAGCGACAGCCGGGTTGAAGTCGATGTTCACCTATAAACATCACATCAAAATTAGATCCCGTCGGACATACGTGCTCCTATAATCCGCAGGACCAAAACAGTATGCTGATTGTTTGAACTCACCAAGTTTGCCGAGTACTTATCTTTACCAATAGGGTAATGGACGGGGCTAGTCTTATTGTCGACCTCAACATTCAGATCGATCTTCCCCCTCAGCTGCTTCAAGTTGTCACCCTTTTCAAGGGTGAGGTTCTTGGCGGTCCACGTAACATCCTTGATGGCGAATCGAGCTTGCCTGTACCCGGAACCGAAATCCTGCTCGTTGAACTCGACTTCCGCCAAGCAGTGCATGATCGAGTAGCTCGGGGGAAAGCCGTGGGATGGCGTGTCGACGTATAGATTTAGATCCGGAAAGCTCGCGTGCATGACGGTCATGTCCTTGTCGAATGACACGCGTACGCCCCCGACTGCGTTGCACTGGTAGGTCGTGTATGACCGCACGGCAGTGGCGTCTATCGCCCCGCGCACGCCGCTGGCGGCGGAGAGCGCGGTGGCCAGAAGTGTAGTCCTCATGGTGAAGGGAAGGATATCTGTGGCAGAACCTGAGTAATTAGATCAATGTCCCGGGTGTTAGTAGATTTGGTAATATCGGCCACAATAGGGGAGTGTCTTTAAGTATTTCAGCCCAGCAAGAGGAGAACACAGTCGCGTAGAGAAGAACAGTCACGTATCGGGCGACATGATATGTTTCTATGCTTTTGGGGAGCGGGGCCACTGATGCAATACGAGATTCATAGAAAGACTAGAGACTGCTCCTTCGGCCTACGTGCAGCATGCGTGTAGATAGGTGAGGCGGGCTTGGCAGGGGAGCTTGACGATCAGCATCTGGAAAGCTCCATACCATTTAACCGAGTCGCGCTTAATTCGACGGAGCATCAGGCAGGTAGTCTACTTCAGTCCGCCAATTGCTGGTAGCACACGAGGTGCACTGTGTTCGCTTCCGTCTGCCGGCTTTAGTCAATCCTTGGTGCGCTTCGTGCGACTCTAGCGTCATCGAAGACTAAGCGGCCGACATATATATTACATACCGGCGCTACCGGCAGCACGTTTCCTCTTCTTTTGAGCTTACGATCAATTGTGTGTGATGTAACCCAAGCATTTGGAATGATGCCTCAAACTACTATCTCCCGAGTCTCACACGTGGAGTAATATCTCAAAAATAACCACTCACGAAGTTGACTCTAAAAAAACCCTCGTAAAGGGTGATCGCAATGAAAACAGAGGTATCTACACAGGTAAATCATCTGTTGCCTTACCTTTCCGTCGTGTTTTTTTCTTCTTAGTTTTCCGTTTGTCAAGACTCCGCTTCAGATCCAATTACCCCAAATACCCGGTGGGCTCATCGACTCACAGCTCCGCTCAACACCATAATCGATAACCGACTGATGGCGCATTGAACGATAGTAAGAGTACTACGTGTTTTCTCGAACTATTGAAATACGATTACATGACTGAACACAAGTTGGGCTGTCAACAGCTGATTATCTTCCACCGGTCTCGAACGTGCTTGCGAGCTCCTATTTCATCGTGGCGATTATACACATGCAGACATACCGACAGATATAGGTGCCATTAACGATCCACACCGGCCAGATATCGCGACCCTTCCAATACGACATTGGATCCCCAGTCCCACACCATCGTTCGCTCCAGGCCCTCGGTAAAGTACCGGGAATAAGAAGTCGTATGTCACATTATACGGATAACTTTGCCCTATCGCCCCTTCAGTGGCGCGTCTCCATACCCACGGCAACGGAAGTCATGAATTACGTACACACATGATTGCAACCCTATATAAATCAGAGTTCCGAACACGTGTTGCTGCTCTTCCAGCTCGTTGACTTTCGGTTCCCTTATCGCGACAGATCCCATTTGAATACCTTCATCTGCCTTAGAGGTAATTAAGTGAATGCGACTTGTTCGTTGCCATTGCTACAATCTAGCAATTCCTAGAGACTACACTTGCATTTATGGATGTTTTTGTATTTAGCTGATACATTTTGAGCTTTCTACACCCCTACCTACTTAAGGTATGTTGGTTGAGTACAAGAAATAGACTCATTGTAAATCTATCACTGTTCTTCTAGCTACCTAGTTGAAAAGCTCTATCACTAGCTGAGGTAGTGATTCACTAAGTTGGACACTTATGACCGAGAGGACCACAGCCGAGAGGACCCATACGCCCGACCTTGTTTGTGCACGGGTTTGCTTCTGTTTGCTTTACCATTTGTGAATGATAGCCGTAGGCAAATAATAATTTCATCTACGTGCCAACATTCACAATTATAGTACGGGGATAGCGTTTAGTGTGTAACAACTGGGACTTTAAGACCAAGGCGAGGTACATCCAGTCTTGATTCCACTTGCCATGAAATGAGCTGAAACAGCAAAAACCAATAGTACTGTTAGGAATTGAACCCAACTCACTATTTATGCGGACCACCTGAAAGACTGCTTCGCTCTATGATGTAGACACGTGAGTTGAGGCATCAAGGGTATTAACTGGGAATCTAAAGCTGTCAGTAAGTATTTACTCAAGCTCAGACTTCTCGTGTCATGTGCTCCGAGCTTGCGGGGTTGCTAAAGCATTAACAAACATGGCAGGCAGTATGGAATGGCGCTGGACAGGCCACAAACATCTAGTGAATCGCCTATTGGATTGAGGCAAACCAGGGCACGTGCTTTCCTTGAGTACAAACATTGACTTGGGATTTTATAGCCTCAACGTAAGCACCTGCTGCTGATTTCATTCACTCGTTATTGCTGTATACCTATATATATGGCTTACAACCCTCTGTTTCCTGTCTTTCTTAGTTTATCAATGTTAACTCTTACCTTCCAAGCTACCTCTCCTGTACAGACAACAAAGAATACCTACCATCACAACACCGATTGCAACACCGGGTTGTTCCAAAGTGACCTCGACACCTCGATGACCTCTCCAGACCTTGTCAGATCCGCTCACACTGATCACCTTCAATTCACCGATCTCAGTTACCGACAGCATAACATTGCCAAAATGCGTGTTACTGAAATCTCACCGGGCGGGGATCACATCATCGAAGTGAAGAAGACAGAGAATGGGTCCCAGAGCGCCTCTCGCAAGTTTCGAGTCTCACAATCCCTGATCGAGAGGCTTGAGCTCTCTGGGCCAACGTACGAGGTTGTCTTCACTGAGGAGGACGCTGCCAGCGTCGACACCATGGAGGTGCTGCTCCGCTGCATGCAAGACCCCGCCGCGTGCCATCCGTGGTACTTCGACTACAAGTCTCGGAAAGAAGTATGGGCACTCCTCACCCTCGTGTACATTGAAGCAACATACCATTGGCGCCAGGGACGATTTCCTGTGTCGAGCCACGTCCTGCGGAAGTGGTTCAAGCGCTGGGTCCACCAGTTCCCGAGTTTCATAAAATTTAATGAGCACTACAACGAATTACTTTACCCAGCTCTTATTCTCAGGCATTCGGATTTGTTCAAATGGGCAACCCAACAACTTGCATACAAAAGAGAGAGCTGCGAGATTGCAGAGAAGAATCCTCTAATGCACAACAAACAGCTGTCGAAATCGTGTGCAGATATGCACGTGCGAAAAGACCTCATCCGTACGTACGACATGATGAAATCAGACTTTGTGGACATGGCTAATTCTACTTCAGAAGCTTTACGCAGTACCCACGCTGGCCTTGAGAACAGGCTTACAGAGATCTTGGATCTGTACTTTAAAGTATTATGGGAGGGGACTCGGCTGACGGACGCATCCATTAAACTCCTATTCCCAATCGCGAAGCGCATCATCGGGCAGGTCAGAATTGATGAGGCAATAAATCAAATACTTGAAGTCTTCGGCGGAATCACACCCCGGGAGAAACGTGCCGGTTGCTTCATATGCTCCTTCCTGGCCAGCATCCAAGAAGCCTTCAAGGGCTTCAGTCTCCACGGCTGGGAAACCCCCAACCTCAGTATTGGAGATATGCAAGTTTCTCCTTTCAGAAGTACCTGTGATTGACACGAAGGTATGGGGAAAAGACTCAAAGAATATCGCCTATTTTCGCTTCCTGGCTTCGCTTTCGACTAGCCTCTGGAGTCCGCAATAGCAAATGCTTCTGTCTGGTTGGTGGTGGAACGGGTTCTTGACTTACTCGCGGATCATAGATGTAGTTACTAGTCACATAACATTTCATCTCCTCTGTTTGTTACATTGCGTTGATTGCTGAATCGAACTGAATTAAGCTTTCATTTATGAACATCCGCTCTTGTCAGTTGCACCTCGTCGACGCAGGCTTATACTATGGCCAGCAGGTAGAATCTGTGGTTGCGAAGAAGAATTTTCGTGGAGCGAGCTATCCGACTTACGGTGGATGCTGTCATGTAAAGAAACGAATGAAGTCAACGTTGTGATCCACGTGTATTTTATTTGATTAATTTTGCAAAATCAGGTTTCAGGTAGTCTCAATGTGTGTTCATGTATCTAGGACTGCTAGCATGCAAATGGTATTGTCAATTTATTAATAACCCTGAAACTAAAACTGATCGATCATACATGTAAAGCATCATTTTCCTCGAGTTGGATACTTCCCAACGCAACTCGTGATGAGCAGGTTCAAAGGCTCCCTGGAGCTAATACGTTTCTGGTTCAATGATAGTTCCCTGTAATTAGAGCTTCATAGGTGGGAGATTGATCAACAGGTTGGAAATCGTGTGATTAGGTACTCAGGTGGTTGGTTGCAATTGGAAGGTACCTACGTACTTCAGAGAAGACTTGACCTACTGAGCCTAAGGCAAACACTGGCAACTTTGCACACCTACGGCCGCCGGTGTACTTACCTGCACTGCTGTTGTTCTCGCTCTCTCACTCTCCAACCTCCACACCTTCTTTTCGAGTTTCTCTCTCGAGTTTCTCAGACCTCTCGACACACTTCGTTTCCCCATTTCCCACCAAATCATACCTTTTTCATCCCGGCAGTTCGCGTCTCTTCCCTGAGCCCTTCATCACTTTCTAAGTGTTAGCAGGGCACACCGTCGGAGACGTGGCATATTAAAGATCGTTCTTTCTCGCTGCAATTGCCCTCGCACCCGACATCAACCCTGCCTTCATCAACGCCCATACCACTTTCAAGCTTCGCAGCCACACCCTTCGGCACACAAGCAATCTTACGAAGACTCCTACCAATCTCAGGTATGTTTCCAATAGCATTGCTGTTTCGACTTCGGTGCCGAGTCTGTCAATTCGTGCAAAGCAGTCGACCGACTCAACTTCCCTGCGGTCTCGGCTCCTTCCTTCTCTTCCAAATCTTTACCACTGCTGCGCGGAACAATTGAAGCCTATCTTGATCTCATAATAACACTAGCTACATCTCCAGGTTTTCTTGACGTACACTCGACGCTTCGTTGAAATCTTCAAGGCGTATCAGCACTTCCCTGTTCCCTCGCCTATTCGCCCACGCAACAATACCCTGCGATCACCAAGATCCGCTTCCGGCGGCACACAATTGCGGAGATGGCTGAACAAGACAACACGGCTGCCATTGCTTCGGACGAGAACCGCTCCCTGATTTCCAACAGTGCGGAGGAACCAGTCAACTCAGATGCGACACGCTTGGATGTCGATGGGTTTAATGTCACGTCGATGGCAAAGGAGTCGGCGGGTCCCGAAGACATACTTCTCTGCACTATCTCTCCAGACGAGCTCTCACGGACGTCTATTGATGTCCAGATGACATTCCGGGGAAAAGTGAAGAATCAAACAAGGTTTTATGTTTCTCCGGAGATCTATGAAGCGACTCAGCTACACCCAGATCGCCTGGTGATACTTACGGAAGAAGATGCAGCTACTAGGGAAACTGTAGAGATGCTGCTCCGCGGTATCCACAAGCCCGCTGAATGGTTCCAGATGCCGGAGCATCGAGACAACTTCAATCCCACCATGGAGGCCATTATCAACGTATGGCAGCTTCTTAGTCTTTTGGACCTGTCAGCACGCGATTACTCACGCCGAGGTAAATTCCGTATGGCTCCTATTGTCTTGAAAGAATGGTTCGCGGAATGGGTACGTTACTGGGAAGGTGGACTCGAGCTTGCGCATTATCCATCGCTTCTTTTCCCGGCTTATGCTTTTGGTCATTCGAAATTGTTTGCGACCACGACCAAAGAGGTGGTATATTGTTCCATCGGAGAGATTCAAGAATTCATTCCAATTGACAGTTATCGCAAGATGTGGCCAAACCAACACTATGAGGATATCCGTCTGCCGAGGAATATCCTTCGTATGTATATTGACATTACCTAGGTAGTCCTATGTTCCGATCACAGTGAAAGAGACTAACCAATCATCTGTCAGTTTCGATGAGGAATGCCCATTCTGCTACTAAAGAGAGGCTTTTTGAGATACTGAAAAAGAGTTCCGCCCATTGTAGCCAGACCCCCCAACTTTCCTGGTTCATTCCGCTATTCGAAGCAGCGAAAGAGGTGACTGGTCCTATCTCATTGAGGGAGCACTCTATCAAGATATCAAGAATTTTCGGCGGTTGCTCTGTTGAAGGCTGGAGAAGTTGCTTCGTATGCTGTATGATTGCCGAAATTCATGAAGAAGTCTTCGAAGGACTCTGTCTACATTGCAGAAGCAATTGCAAGCTCGAGAAAGTGCAGTATGATTCTGAACATCTATCGAGTCTCTGCGAATGGCACAAGGCAGCCATAGGCAGGCAATTACACCATTATAGCTACTTCCCCGCCGACAACACACATCTTGAATGTGACGACAATGGTTTCTATAAAGGCTGGTGATCGTCTTCCTGCATTCCCGGTCCCTTCACATGGATAGACAGGATCATCACCATTCCCAGGCGCAGACAACTGCCATGAATTCAGACGGAGAGGGATATATGATTTTCTTATCTCTCTCTTCCTTTTTCGCAATGTTGATTTTCGCCAATCTTGCTCTCGGTCTTGAACTTCTGCCGTAGACGATCAGTGCCGATTTTTTCCGTCGCTCTCTGACCCAAGGTTTCCCCAACACCAACGCATGCGAACATGAGGGTACAGGACAGTCAGTTAACTCACTGGGGGGCAGGAAACCGTTGACTACAACACATCCTTCAAGACCCGATCACACGGTGTTTCAAAGTTCTCATTCAAATTTCCCTCAAGTTGTCATCTCAATCTGGATGGAAGATTGAGTTCCCGACTTACCCAAGGATCTGGTCGCGTCACATTTCGTTTCATTCGTTTCGTTTCCGCTGTCACGTTGCGTCAGATTCTTTCGTCTGAACTTTCCCATCTATTTCCCGTCATCTCATCCCAGCCGCAGCTAGGTCGCAGCTCGTCGACGAAAGTTCACAAACACGACCATGAGGCGAGACGACACTTTCCGCATACACCTGATCATGATCAATGCGGTTTGCGGTGGACGACCAAGGGTTCAATTAATCGATACACGCCATTCGGGACATGGCACGACATGGCTTTTCCTATCTTCTGTTGCCTTGCGATGTGATGCGATGCGATGCGTTTTTCCAATTCCCGATGGAAGCACATATCGGCGCGCATGGGCGCAGGCACTAATACGACCAAGAGGCGGAAGCAATGCGCATGGGAAATCTTTCGTGGAGGAAGCTATCTGATCTGAGACTTGAGTCACTAATAACTTCGATGCTGTCATGATATGGCATGGTCTCTCGACTCTGTTGTGCTATTACCTAGCTTCACGATAGATGAGTAATAATTCTCGCAAGAGACGAATCTAAATGCTCTCACACAATTGCATCAATTGCTTAAGTGAATTTCAAGTGAATCGTCTTCACAGGTCGGCATAAGTAAGTATTAGAGGGCAACATGTAGTTGTACTTAAGGAATCGCCTACTTACTGACATACTAACCCGAGCTCCACTCTCCCAGCACAGAGAGACACGATGATCACACCCCACGAGCCGCGAGCTATGTAATTAATTAACACGCAATCAGTCTATCCAGACCGACAGCAGAGACCGACACACACACACACACACACACACACCGACACACAGACGGACTAACAGACTCACAGACTAATCATACCCAGCAGACTAACAGTAGTCCCCCCAGTTACGAGTCGTGACAGCGCCTTAATGAGTTTCACTTGCCACCAGCCAGTGTGGGTTGTGGATTACCTTAAGTGTTGTGTGTGGGTTGTCTCAACATTCCGAGGCCCATAACTAGGAAGTCCCTTTTTACCTAGGTACCTACCTAAACTTACCTACCTCCTCGAGTAATAATTAGTCCGGTCTTCCCCACGTTACATTCAGTCGTCGTAGACACATGCACACACACACGTACACAACACAACAGACACATGCACGTATAGTAGACGAGAGGTAACATACACTACATGCGTATGCCTGCATGCATACATGCACAGACTTACGCGTACGCACACACGCATACTGTACATACATACATACATAAGGCGTCGGATAAGGCTACTCGAGTGGAGCCTCTTCAAGGTCCAGGCATATAACCACTGCAAGTAGCCAAGGGATCTGTGCGAACAATGAATGGATCAGTCCCAGTAACTACCCTTCCTACTCTAATCTGACCGGTAATGATTGTAGGTGAGTATTTCGCTGGGGAACAACTACGATCATATGTAGATGTAGACAAGTCGCAAGATCGCCAAGACGACAAAAGGAACGAGCTAGTCTGATATGTAAACATATGCATGAGAAATGTCTTGGAACAACTGCCCTTCTGATACCCCTTATCACATGCTAGTAGAGTACGGCTAAGCACGCGTATGTAGGTAGGGACCTACCTAGGGAGTCGGTCAGGTCACGATGTTTCCTTATCAATTTAGTTATCAACTTCGAAAAAGGCATGGCTCGGCATGGTCATGGTCATGGTCTGGGAGAGTGGCGAAGCTCGGGATAAGTCGGGGCCTAACGGGGCAGGCTAAAGAGCCGGTCGGCCGTAGAGCGGAATCTAGGCCGGGCGGCTCTGGTGGGTTTTGCTGCTTGCTGCTTGCTGCTGCGGGACGAAACGCAGGAATCAGGAGAGGGAGGCGGAGACGTGTAGTATAGTGTATAGTAATATGGAGGGCACGCGTGTGAATGGATCATCGTGAGATTGTATTGATTGATAGCTGGAGATCAGTCGCACGCACAATCATAATATGGGGCCAGATATTTTATCTTGCGAGGGACGGGATGTCGGACATCGGCCTTGCGCGGAGCCTCTGGGGGAAAAGACGGGTGAGACAGGTGACAGGGCCGAAGTGAAAGATTGCATGGGCAGTTGAGTCGGGCCGGCGAGCCTAGTTATGGCCAGATTTATATACTCACGAAACAATCGAAAGGGGAAATATGCAAGGATGCAGCGACGAAAGTTTAATATCGCCGCGGTATCTCCTTCTCGGTGGGATGCAACACACGTGTTGAAATGATAGGAAGACAAGCAACTCCACGCATTTGTCAAGACGACCCGTCGAAGGTTGTCCAGACCACATCGATTGCAGGAATTTGTCTGGGACTTGATAAGTGTTTAATGGATACTGCAGCGATGGACACACCAGAGCGCGACAGCAACTATCGTGAGTGGTGCTAGTGTGACTCAACTGGGTATGGCCGTGTGGGTGGATTGGTGTGGATACAGGAGAGCCCGACTGTGACGTTGGGTGGAGTAGTGCTTGATAAAAACAGCCCTCGGTCCTTTACTCCTCGGGTCTTTGCCTGGGGTGAACATCGTGAAACGGACCGGCGCCCGAGACGATGATGAATGACTGGCCACAAATTGATTGATCTTGAGGGTCTCTGAAAATAACGGGGTCAAGGTAGCATTATTGGAAAAGCGCCTCTCACTTATAGTTTCCCCACACGGGATTTGGTCGTTTGGGCAGACTGGGGGAAAATGAAGCTCACAACTTGTGAGAAGTTGAGAGAAAGTCAGGAGTAGAGGCAGATGGATTGCCGAATCGTCTCGAATGCTAGATCGACATGATGGCGCTACTGATGTCAGTGACGCTGGGACTCTAACTAGGATGCTAGGGTCGCAAGATGGGGTCATCGGTGGAGCTCGATTAGACGAGCATGGGACTGTGGAAACTGGGGTGCTGTAGTTCTGCTGTAGTGGTTCACGTAGCGTGGGGCTCGACGTCGATCTAGGGATACCACATAGAAGGAGGCCTGGCCTTGTCGTTCAGCAACCACCGTGATATTCAACAAAGAACATATGGATGAGACATGATTGGTGCCAAAAGGGGATCTCCCAGGTACGCATCGCGCTTAGAGGAACGACGTTGGCCCAGTTCCTGAAGATCCGGAGATGAGCCTCAAGATGGCGCCGAGGCGGCCAATGGGGAATGGAATTTGTAGATGTAGCTGAGCAAAAGCACATTGGATGAAACTGTTTGGTCCAGCCAGCAGGCATTACCACATTTTGACTTGTATAATGAAGTCGGTGTGCCATGTTTCATGGTTTGGCCAATTCGACGAATCTGTTGTGATATCCCCGAAATATCTGTCACTATTGGTAGGTATGGCAGAGCGACTCATTGCGCATCGTGATGACAGGCAAAGCCATCGTTACGAGAAAGCGTACCTAGATAGGTAGGTACACATGCGACGATGAGTCGGGTTGATCAATAGTACAGCTGGGTGACGTGTTCAGCGAAAATCAACGACACTCGAAGGGAAGGGAAAAACATCGTGGGACTAAAACGTGGAGTAGGATGCTGTCAAATGATGCAATGCGCGCTCGATCGTGTCGATGCATCGTTGTTACGGCGCAAAGGAAAGGGGTCGAGGAAGAGGAACCCCACCGAAACGACGTCGCTTCACTACAGGCTGAGTGTGTGTGCATGGGCGGGTGAGACGGCGGATGACGTATCTGCTTCCTCCCAGGGCGATCGGGGCTAGGACAGTACAGTGGTTAGGACACAGATAGCGCAGTGCAGCCACGCCACGGGCCCCAGACCGTTACCTGCTAGCGCATACTGTGCAGTAACGTCGCCCACCAGCTCCGCGATATTTTCCCCACCGAATATGTGTAACGGTCGCTAGACTGACGGGTTCTTCCTGGACACGCCTCAAAAGAGCATCGATAACTGCACATGTCCCTCGACTTAATGGCAGTATTAATGGGCAAACTAAGCGAGATGCTGAGCGATTTATCATTTACCATGTTGACACGCGAGAGATAAATAAAGCCGTGGGCGATAAACAACGCAGTCGGAGTTGTCAGACTAACATTATTCCGCCCGACTAGCCAATGGCAACCTTGAGCAGGTGCTTGCTGCATGGGAGCTGCATGAACGAATCGTATCACGTTACGAGGTTCTACGCCGATGTGCTTTGTCAATTGTGCCACGGTGAGAAAGAGGGGGAAGGAGAGACACGATGAAAATTCTGTGGGAAATTGGAACATATCTCCTAGGACAAACACCAACAAGCAAACAGTACATGGCCGTGGATCGACTCAACATTAAAGTGAGACATTTACCACGAGACGCGATGAGATTTCATACACACATGCCAAACTTAGCTATACTGTCAAGCGAAGGAGTTAGGAGATGAAAACCCATTAGACATGTATAACAGTAGTAATAATATTGCCGAACTCAAGTATGCGATGTAAGTCTATTTTGTAGCCTTACCAACTAGCAGTTGATACTGGTTTGATTAATTGAGACCGCCGAGCTCGGATTGAAAGTTGCAAAGCAAATTGAATGTTTGCAAAGTCCACCCTCGAGTCTGACCATCATTCCAGCTTATCATAGGTAACAAACATTTTGGCGCAACAGATGCTGGGCATCCCGGTTGGCTTAAAGCCCGCATGCGTGTCTCTGCATGCATATTTAAGAAGTTACCTAATAAGTAGACGGATAGGTTATTTTCTAAGCTTACCTAGGTAGGTGCGAACGGGTATGCGTACGATACCCGTACGTTTGTGATATATCATGTATTGGCTTTGCCCGCCGTGGCTGGGCAGTTCTGCCCGTTCCATGTTGTAATGGCCGCGAGTGCCGGTAACGCTGCCAGGTCGACGAGGCACAGTCAGCAGACAGTGCGGACATGTCATGCCAGACTCACGTACAGTCGATAGTCGACCCACGGCAAGGAAAGTGCACCCCAGTCAAGCCAGTCCACCCAGTAGTTTCCTCCGCTGAGGTGCAGCACCGTGCCCCACCCTGCGACCCCTCCAAGGGCCCCCGGTCCACCCCTCACTCCAGCCGCTTGCCTACCCGTCATCCCTGTCTGGCCTGATGGACTGAGTCCCTCTCTCTTACACCTTGCTCTCGTTTCCCCGTTGGCACATCTGACGAGAACACTTCCTATAAGAACTCAACCTCTTCCCCGCCTCAATTGTTTCCTCCCTTCGTTTCTCATCCTCAATTCCTACCACACTACCAAACTCCTATCAATCACAGCAGTACTTGTGGTTGATCACACTCGATCATTCATCCCAAGTCACCCAACACAAATCACACATCACACACCATGGAGAAGAAAGCTGTACACTTCGGCGCCGGCAACATCGGCCGAGGCTTCGTTGCCTGCTTCTTGCACGAGGCCGGCTACCGTGTCATCTTCGCCGATGTCGTGGACGCCCTCGTCGACAGCATCAACGCCAAGTCCTCTTACAACGTGGTCGAGCTAGGTACTAAGGGTACCACCCAGAAGACCATCACCAACTACACTGCCCTCAACTCCAAGACCCACGAGGCTGAGTTGATTGACGAGATTGCGGCGGCCGATGTGGTCACCTGCTCTGTCGGCCCCAGAATCCTGCAGTTCATCGCACCCGTCATTGCCAAGGGTATCGCCAAGCGATCGCTCGACAAGGCCCCACTCGCCGTCATTGCCTGCGAGAACATGATCAACAACACTGCCAACCTCGCCGGCTACATCAAGGACCCCAAGAACACTTCTGCCGACGACCTGGCCGACCATGACAAGAAGACCATCTACGCCAACTCGGCTGTGGACCGTATCGTCCCCGACAAGAAGGGCGAGCCCACGCTCGACGTTCAGCTCGAGCTCTTCTACGAGTGGGTTGTCGAGAGCGCCCCCTTCACCAAGGCCGGTGTCTCGCCCCCGGAGATCGGCGCCATCCACTGGGTCGACAACCTCGACCCTTACATTGAGCGTAAGCTGTACACGGTCAACACCTCGCACGCCACCGCTGCCTTCTACGGCTACAACAGAGGTAAGGCCACGATCCACGATGCCATGGCCGACGCCAGCATCAAGGAGTCGGTGGCCGCAGCCATCTCGGAGACGGCGGCCTTCATCGTCAAGAAGCACGGTGTCTCCAAGGAGGAGCAGGATGCGTACAAGAACAAGATCATCGACAGAATCAGCAACCCCAACCTCGACGACTCGGTCAAGCGTGTCGGTCGTGAGCCGCTGCGTAAGCTCGGCCGTCATGAGCGGCTGATCGGACCTGCGGCGTCGCTGGCCGAGGAGGGCATGACCACGGACGCTCTGATGGCGGCCGCCGAGATGGCATTCCGCTTCCAGAACGTCGAGGGCGACAAGGAGAGTGCGGAGCTCGCCAAGATCATGACCGAGAAGAACGCCGACGAGGTGGTCAGCCAGGTGTGCGGTCTCGAGTCCAGCCACCCGCTGTACCCCAAGGTCAAGGCGGTGGTGGAGAAGGTTCAGGCCGACGGCCGGGAATGACTCGGTGCGCGGGGGAACCGATTTGTTTTTTCGACGAAATTATGACATGTCAGCAAGCGTTGCTCGGGATTGTTTCAAGGGACTGATCAGGGAGCAAAAAGGCGTTCAGAGCAAATGATACCGGGATAGCATAATGGGCGCAATGGCACGGAGCGCGCGCAGTCCCAGGCACCACGAGTGCACTCACACAAACCTCATGTAGACCAGGAACGCACTGCAGATACCATAGAGTATTCAGACCTATACACTACATTACACTTTACTTCAATTTGCTACGCTTCTCTCTTAAGTGATGAAAGGATAACTTGCATGTAGAACAACAGAATTGGGTCTGTTATGACAGTCATTTTGCAAACGTTCGTCAATAAGCGAGGCTGATATGACTTGAGAACAACAAGAATAGGGTGTGGGGAGAATTGAGTTCGCCAGTAGTAATGGCGGACCAGGCATACCACAAGGATATATGTGTATTTCTTGTCGATTATTTCGGGAGCTTTTGTAATTATCATTATACTCTTCGAGGACATCAGCTCAATTAATGCTAGATTGGAATTGGAATCCTGAAGCCTATCAGAGTTGGACTGCAAGCAACATCGTGGTGTTTCAATGCCCCGCAAGCACCTGCACCTGAGCTGGCCCGGGGCGCAGCTGCAGTGCTTTCATATAAACAATAACCCCGCGATATCGATATGCATATCATCAGGGGAATGCTGGCCCCGCGCTGACCTGTGTAGGCACCTACCCAGGTACTGCGTACTTAATGGGCAAGGATGCTAGCCAGCAGGCGCAATCGATAAGGGTCAAAAGTGACCAGATGTGTACCTTTGGGCGGCGGTGGGAATAGTGCGCCACGATGAACCAATGGCCACGGTGTATCAGCCTGCCTTTCCATCTGCCAACTGGCTATTCGAGCAACCGTCTTAGCTAACTAGGTAAAGCCTACGTACCTACATACTGCCAATCAACCAACCAACCGACCGCTCCTTTTTGCGCGCTGCCAACCACGAAGCTTTCGAGGGCCACCCGAGAGCAAGACGTCCGACCTACCAGACAAGCTAGCTACGCTGACATCGCTCCTGAAAGCGCTGGCCCACGAGGCAGAAAGACACGACACGACACAACACTTAGAGAGACAGCTGGGAGCTCCTCTCCACATGCGATTCCGGCCTACCAACATCGACGACCCCCCTACTCCTAATTGATCCTCTCCCACTCTCCCTCGCCCTCGACACACCCACCCGCTGCCGCCTACATACCAGCCGCTGCCGTGAAGATGAGGTTGGACGTAAAGGTGCGTGTGTGTGTGTGTGTGTGCGCGCGCATGCGCATTGCCCCCGAATGATTGGATCCCTTGGATTGGCTTGGGCCATATGTCCTTCTTCAGCAGTGGTTTTGCTTGAGGGGGATGTTGCATATTGCATGTCGTGTTCGCAATACAGGCCACTTCATCAAGCCGGCACGGCATCTTGATACCCTACCCCCGCCGGCTCGCACACTCCCCTCTCCTGCCTGCCAGGCGGAACAGACAAGATACAGCCACACACCGAACCAAGTCCACAGCTAACATGACGATCAATCAACAGCGTCAGCTCTTTGCGCGCAGCGAGCGTGTCAAGTCCGTCGACTTCCACCCCCAAGAGCCCTGGGTCTTGACCACCCTCTACAGCGGCACGTCGCCTTCAACTCTCTCCCGACCCCGGCCCTTGCTAACGCCGCACCAGGCCATGTCTACATATGGTCCTACGAGACGCAGCAGGTCGTCAAGACCTTCGAGGTGAGCCAGCCTGTCATGACTCTTTGCGACCCGCCCGAGAGCAGAGCAACGACGGGATCCTAACTCTCTCGGGTAGTTGACCGACGTCCCTGTGCGAGCCGGCCGTTTTATCGCGAGGAAGAACTGGATCGTTTGCGGGTCCGACGACTTCCAGCTTCGCGTATACAACTACAACACCTCCGAGAAGGTCACTTCCTTCGAAGCGCACCCAGACTATATCCGAGCCATCGTCGTTCATCCCACGCAACCATTTGTCTTGACCGCCAGTGATGACGTGAGTACTACGGGGAAATAGCTGCGTGCTTGGCCAACTGCTAACATGTCTGTAGATGACCATTAAACTCGTACGTCTCCTCTACCTGCGCCTTGACCGTCTGTTCGTTTGTAGTTACTAAACAGAAAACAGTGGGACTGGGACCGACAATGTATGCTTTTGTCCGAAGCCTCTCAGCTCCGATTGCATGTGTGCTAAATAGCAATCTTCCAGGGAAATGTGTTCAAGTCTTCGAGGGCCATAGCCACTACGTCATGAGTCTGGCCATAAACCCCAAGGACACCAACACCTTTGCTTCGGCTTGCTTAGATAGGTATGTCTCCATGTTCACCCTCGGGACTTCAAAGCAGTGCCCAGTTGCTGACCTTTTAGAACCGTCAAAATCTGGAGTTTGGGTTCCCCATCCCCCAACTTTACGCTCGAGGCCCACGAGGCGAAAGGCGTTAACCACGTTGATGTAAGCGAAGGGTCTCTGCCTCGTACCCAGTAGCGCATTATGTTCTAACATCCGTCGCAGTACTACCCTCACAGTGACAAGCCCTACCTTCTGACCACATCCGATGACCGGACGGTCAAGTAAGCTTGCTCTGCCCCAGAGTGTCTCCGTCATACTTTGCTCACTATTTCAGGGTCTGGGATTACACCACAAAGTCGCTCATAGCAAGCCTCGAGGGGCACACTAGCAACGTTTCCTTCGTATGTACCCGTCTTGAAGCCCCTTATCTCTGAACCCGAAACCGCTAACTGTCCTAGGCCGTATACCATCCTGAACTACCCATTATCATATCCGGTAGCGAGGATGGCACTGTGCGGATTTGGCACTCCAACACATATCGCTTTGAACAGTCCCTCAACTACGGCTTGGAGAGATGTTGGTGTGTATCTTATCAGCGTGGCAAGCAGGGCATTGCTGTTGGTTTCGACGATGGTGCCGTCGTTGTCAAACTTGGTCGGGAAGAGCCGGCCGTCTCGATGGACAGCTCCGGAAAGCTCATCTGGTCACGACACAACGAGATTGTCTCGTCGATCATCAAGGGCGGCGGTACGTATGCCCTTAGAAGTATCGGTAACATGTGACTGACAGATAAAACAGATGCTTCCGTCAAAGACAACATCCAAATCACATTGTCGACCAAGGACTTGGGCACTTGCGAGATATATCCCCAAACGCTGCTTCACTCTCCCAATGGACGATTTGTTGCCGTTTGTGGAGATGGCGAATGTATGTGGAACCGAACATACCATCCCAAACTCCTCAGTTGGAATACAGTATTCTGACAATATGAACGCAGACATTATCTACACAGCCCTTGCCTGGCGAAACAAGGCTTTCGGCTCCGCCCTCGACTTTGTTTGGGCTTCTAAAGAGAACAGCAATGACTTTGCGATAAGAGAATCTAGCACTGGTAAGATCACTTGGCTCATAGGACGAACTACATGTTGCTTTGACAACACTCTCACTTTCCTACTTTATTTGCCGAGAGAAACCCACTTTAGCTAACACTTGTTCATCTAGTCGTCAAGCTGTACAAGAACTTCGTCGAGAAGCCTGGTGGCCTGGACATTCCCTTCCAAGTTGATGGTTTGACTGGTGGTATTCTCTTGGGTGTCAAGGGTCAGGGCGGAATCTCTTTCTACGATTGGAACTCTGGTGCCCTCGTCAGACGGATTGAAGTCGAGCCAAAGGCAGTCTTCTGGTCAGAAAGCGGTGAACTGGTGACACTAGCTTGCGACGACACCTTCTACGTGTTGAGATTCTCCCGCGAGAACTTTGTCGAGGCTGTCCAAGCTGGTCAAGTTGACGAGGATGGAGTGGAAGCTGCATTTGAGGTCATCACAGATATCGCCGAAAGGTATTTCACCTTCTCAACTACGTACCAACATGATACTGACCTGGCAACAGTGTACGGACTGGTGAATGGGTGGGCGATTCGTTCATCTACACCAACAGCACCAACCGTTTGAACAGCTTGGTGGGTGACCAGACCTACACCATCACGCATTTCGATCAGCCCATGTACTCGCTCGGTTTCCTCGCCAGGGACTCTCGGATCTACTTGGCCGACAAGGATGTCAACGTCACCTCTTTCGCCCTCTCTCTACCCGTCCTCGAGTATCAGACCTTGGTTCTGCGCGGTGACATGGAGACGGCAGCCGAGCTTCTGGCTAGCATCCCCGAAGATCAGCTTAACAAGATCGCCAGATTCCTCGAAGGACAAGGCTACAAGGAGCTCGCGCTCGAAGTGGCCACGGACCCAGAACACAAGTTCGACCTGGCCCTTGCGCTGAACCAGCTCGAGATCGCACTCGACCTCGCGCGCCAGGCGGACGTGGAGCACAAGTGGAAGACGGTCGGCGACACAGCGCTCACGAACTGGGACGTCAAGCTCGCTACCGAGTGCTTCACGCACGCGCGAGACCTGGGTTCCCTCCTCCTAATCTACTCGAGCACTGCAGACCAGGACGGCCTCAAGAAGCTCGCTGCCCAGGCCGAGGAGAGCGGCGCACACAACGTCGCCTTCTCGAGCATGTGGCTTCTGGGCAACACGCAGGGATGCATAGAGATCTTGATGAAGACAGGTAGATTGGCCGAGGCGGTGCTGTTCTCCCAGACGTACAAGCCCAGCGCGACAAAGGATGTCGTGGCGGGATGGAAGGAAGGGCTGGAGAAGAACAAGAAAGCACGTGTTGCCAAGATTATTGGCATGCCTGGTGAAGATGAGGAATTGTTCCCGGAGTGGGATGAGTGGTTGAGACTCGAATCGGAGGGAGGAGACGCTACCACTGCTGCACCACCTGCTGTGAAGGAGGTGAAGACGAAAGAGGAGTCGGAGGAGGAGGAGGGGGAAGAGGAATCTGAAGAAGAGGAGGAGGATGAGGAGGATGATGATGATGAGTAGAGTAGTTTTAGGGCTACTGTATGCCTACAGTGCAGGGCTGTAAGGCGGCTTTATATATTTTTGCTCAAGGGAGGGGAGAATGGGAGAAAGAAAGGATGGGATGATGGAAGGAAGAAGGTAGAAAAATTAAGAGATATGACATGACCTGATTATTATGCCTTGCCTTGCCTAACTAGGTACCTGGTTTGCGTTGTATTGTGTGCCTTGTGTATGTTATATGGCAATGTCGCTTGTTCACTGATGGTGGGTGGGTGGGTGGTCGATGCACTATTTACTGTCTCTTGTTGTGTTGCTGTTACAGATTCAAGGTTGCTTCTTGGGTCACTCACCCCAAGTTAGATTCTTCTTACCTTGATTATGCGGCTCCCATGGAAGACTGTGTTGGGTAGGGGTGATAAAATAGATTAAATGCCTTGGGAAAAGGTGGTAAAAAGATGGTCAGGTTGATAATATAACGATTTTGATAGAGATATTGTCTTGTCTGTCTAGCTACCTACCTGTATATCTAGCTATCTGTCTAGCTAGCTATCAATCTATGCGTCTATCTGTCTATCTGTCTATCTATCTATCTATTTATTTCATCTTTAAAGCAAACTTGGACAGGAAGCTATCCTTGACTTGGTTGGACCCAAGTTTAAACGCAGAAATTCAACCTAAGCCTAAACCTGAACGAAAACCTAAAAGACTGTGATCTTAAGGTAGCCTTAAACAGGCGTATATAAATAATCTCGAACCCAAACGATCTAAGCTGGCCTTTATAATGGTTTAATCCTTACCAAGACGTCTAGGGCAAGACGCTTGCCCTTTCCTTGCACATACTCAGTTATAGGTACACATTAGAATCAATTGTACATATATAGTTGTTCATATGAATAACAATATGAAATTCGGCTAGCCCAACCTATAAAACACTACCTACCTACCTAGGTACTAAAACTACCTCACCTCACATAGCCGGCCGTCGGCATGACCAAGTCCCGTCCTGCCGGAGCGGCAACTATTTCGAGCTTTGCCGGCCACGTCACACATACCAGATGAAAATGCCTGCCACAAGTACAGAAGCGTGGGTAGAAGAAGCACAGTGCTATGGAGCACTCGAATACGCATATATATACCTATATAGTCTCGAACCTAGACATACATAAACCTAGCCAGCTTTTTATTTATTTACCCTAAAACCTGGCTTTTACCCTAAATCTGAGACTCAACCTCTTACTTAACTCACTTAATTTTAAACTTGAACTCAAACTTAGTCTTTCCCTACTAAGACTTGAATTAAAGGTAGATGGAATTCAACTTTGAAGCCTCACTCACATCGAACCAACCTTATATCAACACTTTGAAACCCCATATTACTGCCACAAAGTCGATCACAGCAAATATAGGTACAGGTAGGTAGGTTAACAAGAGGGACCACACAAGGTTAGGATTGCTGAAAAACAACCAACAATCTCGCTGCTAACAGCCTCAAGTCCATTACAAGCTCTGAACATTCTCATATCCTTCACTTCCTCTGCTTCTCCTCTGCCCCTACCTAATATCACAGATCAGTTCAGTCCAGGACAGTTCCCTACAGTCCAGATCATTCCAGTCAAGTTCATCGCACAGAGTACAGAGCACAGATATTACGAACAGTATGCACACAAGCTCACTAGTTAGGTATCTAGCTAGCTAAGCTAGTTGAGTATCTTCCCTAACCACATATCTGTCTGTCTGTCTTTCTTTCCTTCTTTCTTTCTGGTATAGGTGTCTGTCTATCCCCCCACACGATTTCCCTCGGGGGTCTCACGCACACAAGATGACAGATGTCGGTCGGCTCAACTGCTTGATAACTGTCATGGTAGAGCAGAGCTAGAAGTCAAGCCATCAAAGAAGCAATACATGCATGCGTACATGCGTATTGTACACGAATACATACATACACAGGGCCATCAATTATTGCTCGCGAGCGCGAGCCTGGCCACAACATATCTCTCTCCTCCTTTTCAAATGCTAACGACCAAGCAAGTAGCACTCTCATTCATCCATCTTCCTCTGAGACTTTGGGTCGAGTCGAAACGCAATGTACTTCGGGGTATCGTAGTCGGTGGTATTATTATATGCATGGCTGGAACTCCAGGGGTTTGCTGTCCTTCGTCGAATTACTAGTTCGCTGTGTTGTGATTGTGGCCTGCGAACACGTGATCCACCTACAGATCATCGTCGATCATGTCCATCAACTCGTCCGACACGAGCGCACCGGGGTGACATTCACCGCAATTCTCGCATACCACGGGGTCGTCTTCTTCACTGAGAACGTCGAACATGGTTGCCTCTGGCTCGGCTATGGCCCACGGCAGGCCGCTGACACGATCAAACAGCTCCCACTTGCGCTTCGATCCCTCGATCGCGACTGGCACCTTCTTCCAGATGGTCCGGCACGAATGGAAGTCAGATTCCGGGGGCTCACCTTCATCGGGAGGCGCGGGTGGAAGCGAGGCCGTGTGATGGCTGGGATCATGGAGAAACATGTCGTCGTCCGAGTGGAGCTCAAGAGCGCGCATTCCTCGAACCACCTTGCACTGCGGGTCACATCTGCTAGGACGACACTTCATCGGACGCACACGATCTTTGAGCGCCAACAGAGTCGGCTCATGGGTCACCATAAGACCCTCGTCCTTCACGAGGCCCGAAAGCTCATTGCCGACTCGCGACCCACAGTCATCCATGGGGAGGCCGGTCACAATGACTTCATTGAGCATACATGCCATCTGGTGCGACGCCAGCTCATGAAGTGAAGGGGGTGGAAACTGGAGAGTTTCGCATAGGAAGTTCACAAAGTCGATGCGGAGAGACTCGAGGGCGGGAAAGAGTCGCGGGCGGAGCTGTGACGGCTTGATGGCGGCGTCGTGAGGAGGAAGCATAGCTTCGAGAAAGTCGACGAGCTGATACCAGGAATAGGCGCGAAAGCCACTGCGAGCCAACCCGTGTTCTCTGGGGCGGCGCTGGACCGCTAGCTGGATCGGAGACCTTAGGCTAGAATGGTAGGTCTCTGGTATGGAGTGGACACGGTCTTCGTCGTCGTAGAACGTAGCGATGATGCGAAATGTGACATGCTGAATACTTCGGCGGAAACGCAAATCTAACTCGCTGAACTGTTTGAGGCTGGCAGGGCTTGTGAAAAGAAAGGTATTATTCCCCCACAAGAATTTGCGGCCCTCGAAGTGGTATGCTCGGCAGGTGGCTAGAAAATGTATGGCGATATGGTTCCGTTGCTGCTCTCCCTTCTCTCCCTTTTTCGGCTCCTGCGGTTTCTCACGCTTGAGCATGCGCTCAGGTCTACTCTTGGAGAGCGGGTCAACGATGGGGAAAGGGCTCGTCATGGCATATTGGAGTACTCTGAGTTGAAGCTCGATGGGCAGGTGGGGAAGAGTGCTGCTCTGTTCAGTCTTGGTCGAACGAGTGTTGTGAGTTGATCTGGTAGCAGGACGAAACCGCTTGGGCTGCTTTTGTTGCCATGATATGCCACTTTCACGCAGTAAACGTTTGAGGTTGAGATTCTCACTCTCGAGGTGGCGGTTCTTGACGCGCAAATGATGGTTGTGATAGAGCTCGGCTTGATCAGTCTGATCACGGCACTCCCAAGCCGGATCCTGCGCGCCAAGTCAATGCTTGTCTCGTTGGGTTGGTTATGTGTGCAGGGCTCATTGTGTAGACGCGTAGGTGCGTAGGCGCGTGTGGGTTCGTTCGAAGTTTAGGGTACGTGGGCAAGCGATGATGTAAGAGTAAGGAGGGGAAGCTAGAACTACCATGAGATGAGATGCTTACCATGATGACTACTACCAGGTGAAGACCGGCGCGCAAGGGATTCACGGCCTTGGGGCAGTTGTGTAATAACGAACCAACTTCAGAACGGGTGGTAGGTAGACAAGAACTGGAATGGGAGAGGATAGAAAAAGTACGGTGCGTGCTGCGTGGAATTATTTTTGGAGCAGACAAAGACACCGGTGAGACCGCAGATGACAGGCGCTCTATGGGTGTCTCCAAGCCACCGCCAGTGGCAAGGAACTAGCAGGTAAACAAGCAGCCACAGGCAGGGAAGGCCTACGATAGTCAACAGGAGGCCGTGTTGTTCCGGGCCAGATAGTTATCTAAGTGATGTGTCAGAGATGTATCCATGCATCATGCAACTGGGTTGGTTTGGAGACGGCAAGAGTTGGCGATGGGGTGATGAGGTCCGACTCAACGGACCCGGCGACGAAGCCACCGGGAGGGAGGACATTGGGGGGGAAACAGGACTCATGATGAAGATAGCATGCATTTGCGCAGCAATGGGCTTGTTTGTAGATTGGGGATAGCCCTTTTCGTTTCTGATGAGGGTTGAAGCTGTGTGTGTGTGTGCTAGGTGCAAGTGTGCAGTAGGTGTGGTGCTTACAGGCAGGGCAGGTATCAAGAGCTCGTCCGATAGACGGCTATGGGCATGCCGATGTTACGTTGGTGCAATTGGTGCATCCGCAAAAGCATGTGCCAGACTGACTGTCAGCCAGCCAGAATGCAGGATGGAGGGCAGGCCGTGAACGGGACAACGGGAGTTGTCGACAGAGGTGCGGGAGGTAGGTGCACGTGCTGTCGGCCAGATCTTGGTTGAGGACAAAGGTGAGGGCGATAGTGACGGCGACGGCGACGGCAACAACAGTAGCGGTAGCGGAAGCTGTAAATAGAGGTTGCCCGTGGTGGATGTGGTGATTTGTGGTAATGGCAGTGGACAGAAAGATAGTCCTGACAGGCTCGACAGGTTGGTGGGATGGTATAGGTAAGGTAAGCAAGGTTGATGGTTGATGAGTGAATGTGTGATGGTGTGGGGATGGACGCATACACAAACCTTGGTACGTAGGTAAGGTCCACGGTATGAGGCAGCACTGAGCAGGCCCTCAAAGGTGCAGGAGGGATGCTCAAAGGTGGGATGGGTTCGACGGGATGGGAGAGGTCGGTCGCTCTGTCCTGTCAATGCCGTCCCGTCGACGCTACCATGCCGGACCTTCCCTTAGGTTGCTTTCTAGGTCAAGGTTCGAAGAAACCGCAGCTTGACTTCTGTCCGTCTGTGTATGTGTGTGCTCAGTGCTGGACCTGGACACGGACACCGGACGGCTTCGGGCAACAGCCACGTCAAAGACGAGCAGACAGTAAGGTTAGGTGTATGCACGAGCGTGTAATCCGCATTAAACCTTACCTTTCATCCCAAGCTACCTCCTACCTACATAACCCACCTTGGTCCCTTGTGCACTCGGCGAGCTCCCTAGGTCGATCCCAAGGTTGCGGCTTCGTGACCCGGTGAGGTGAGAGGATGCGGGTGGATGGGGTTGGAAGTTGCTGGCGCTGGCGTTGGCGCTGGTGCTGGTGCTGGTGTTGGTGTGAGCAGCTCGCTTCTTTCTCCTCGCAAGCTGGAGCTCGCTCGCTCGGTAAGATACCCAAAGTACCTGACCTCGACGCTAGTCTGCATCGGGTAAACCTGTGGAAGCTGGGAAAAAATATATTGGTGGCCTGTGGACCTGAGCAGCCACTACGGAGCTCGCTGATTGGGCACGTCGGCTTCGCTTTCTAAGTAAAACCCGGGTGTGTGTCTCTGGCATCTGGCAATGTGCGAGTGGGTGGAGCCCCAGGCATGTCACGGTAAGGACAGTGCAGAGTGCAGCAGCAATCCCCCCAACGTGCCAGGCACATCCCTGGGATGCTCACATCGAGTGGCGCCCTGATCCTCTCCGGTTGCCGGGGCCTAGACACGCCGGCGAGACGGCCAGCGATGACCTCCATGGCAACTACATAACGCCCATCGCGGGTATGCAGAGCTAGAGTTCAATGCGCATAGCTACTCTTGCCCCCAATGTACCACTTCGTCGCCTATAAGTCCTCGTGTTGCTTCACCATGACTCTTGCTGCTCGATTCTTTGCATTATTTCAGCCCTCTTGAACGGAACAAACAGAACAGAACAAACAGAACAGCACACACAGGACAGAACAGAACAGAACAGAACAGCTTAACAAGTAGCAGCATGTCCAACTGCTCTCATTGAGCGACTTTGCGATTACAATGCCCGATTACCTACAGCTATACAGGCCGGGCCGGCCGGCAGAAGAAGAGACGAACAAGGTTGGCGCCCGTAGGAATGGCACCGTGGACCTCGTCTGAGCACGTACCTTGCGCATGCATATGTGCCTTTTTAGGTGTTTAGGAACCTGGTTCGATCGGCCTTAACGAACGACATGTCTGGCAGACGTTAAAGATCTGTAACTTTTTGGTTCCGTTGTTTGCATCACTGCAATGACATGCGGCAACGAGAGGACAGAGGCAAAAGCGACGACACAACTCGAGCTGCCATTGTATGTGGACATGGACATGAACATCAAACCGTTACATATAGCTCCCGTGTGTCCCTAGCACAGCAGCACCGTGAGAGGAGTCACGTCGGCGACACGTGGGTGCCGGTTCCCTGACACCAATGGCATGGGCTGGCCCGGGCTTGACCGGGAAATCACAAGCTGGGGGAACTGAGATATTGGAGGTCATACTGAAACTGGCCATTGATGTGTGACCCCATACACGAAATGGGCATGGCCATATCTATTCCCGTGTTACACGGCATATCGGTGTATCTGCGCTGCCCTCCAATCTCGACACAGCGCCCGGACACACGAAATGAAGCTGTCGAATCACATTTGAGCCAAGTGCTTAGGTAGGTAGCTTAATCGGGCTTTCATCAAGTGCCGGATTTACTGATGGGATTATGAAAGCCATGTGTGAGAAATGTCTGGGTGGCATCTTGATTGAGCGGACAAGACAACAATCGCACCCTGTTCCAGCCTCTGTCTATCAGTCATTTCACCTGACATGGGACCAGAAGCTGTAACAATTTGATTTGACACTAATTGGCAAAGCACAGACAAACAGACTTGAAGTATGTGATCGTATTGGCCGATACTTATATTCCCACCTTTCGCTCTCTGCGCAGACTGAAGCCTGACGTCATGACTTGTCAAAAATGAACACCAGCACTTTCGCACGCGTCTAACACTGCAAAACGACGTGTAATCGATGATGACATTCATCTGCCCGCACCGGCAATCGAAATTGCTTTTCGTCAATCGAAGGATCAGCCCAGCCCAGTCCAGCCCAGCCTACCATTGAACATGTCTGTCTGTCCGCTTTCTTCTTGCAACAAGCATGAGGTCACGTCACAGCTCGTCACACCCCATCGTTTGCAATACAAGACACCTACACAGAGATGGCGTCCAGATATATAAAAACCCTCGGTCTCTTCAGCTCACCCCTAGCTGTTCCGATACGTAGAAACATATCACCATACACAATCTCACTCCACCTCTTGAAACCAGCAGCAACAACAACTGTCCCTTACATCACACGATTTATACAAACAACAACACACAAGAAGCCCAAAATGTCCGGCTTTTCCAACACCGACACGGGCAGCAAGCCCGCCGACCCCTACACGGCCGCCAACAAGCAGTCGCAGGTCTCGACGCAGGAGAAGTTCGTAGCCCTCGACAAGTTCGTCGGCCAGTGCAAGTTCGGCATGATGACGACGCGCGACGAGGCCTCGGGCAGGCTCGTGTCGCGATGCATGGCCGTCGCCGCAGAGGTGTGTACCGAACCAACCCAATCCACTCACTCACTCACTCATCTATCGCCACCCTCCTACCCAATATACAACTCTTCAAACCCAGAAATAGAGAAGAATTCATTTTCCCACACACTGATACTGCCACAAATACTAACATCCGCCACCCCCAGGAAAACCGCAGCGTAGACTACCTCTTCTTCACCAACACCGAATCGCACAAGACCGACGAGCTAAAGGCAGACCCGCACGTCAACCTCGCCTTCCTCGACAGCAGCGGGCAATGGGCCTCTGTTTCCGGCAAAGCTAGCATCGAGACGGACCGCGGCCTGGTCAAGAAGCACTACACAGTCTCGCTGAAGGCGTGGATGGGCGATCTCGGCGACGGCACGCACGACGGCTCCGAGAACGATCCCAGAATCGGCATTATTCGGGTGAAGATGGCTACGGCGACTTACGCTGTCACGGACCAGACGATTGTGGGACGTGTTGCTGAGGTTGCGAAGGGTGTTGTTACGGGCGAGGCGGCGAATGTTAATAAGATTCGCGAGATTTCTGAGGAGGAGGTTCGGGAGCGGAGGGGGTCGGTTTAGATGCCATGGAATGAAATGAGGACTTGTGATGATGATGAGTGGGAAGGGATGTTTAACCAGTAGTTAAATGCATCGATCAAGAAGACACTGCAGCATATTGGGTTTCCCCCTTTTTATGGAAATAGGAAGAATGTACAAATAGTCACACAACCCTGTCATTATTAGCAAGTTAAATGCGAATACTCATTATCAAAATTGCTCATGGCTTCTCATATTGCTCTATCCACTGCTTATCCCACACATCCTTATCCATCGCAAACTCCCGCGCATAGTCCCTCTCCAACTCATGCGCCCTCGACCCCAGCAACACCAAGCTATGCAACGGCGCCCCCAGCGCCTCATCCGAGTCACAAAGCTGCCTCAACGTGCCCGCGACAAACCTCTCTGTCCGACCCCCGACCCGCGCAGCCCCAATCGCCAGACTTTCCGGCCCGTAAACGCCTTCGTTTTTCTCTTCTTCGACTTCGAGCATCTGCGCGCAGCACTGGGCGACGGTCATGTAGCGCGGCGGCTCGTAGATGCGCTTCCCGCGCGCCATGTTTTCGAGAGACTGCTCTTTGACTTTTATGTCGAGCAGGATCAGGGTGTGCAGACCTAAAGACCGGTTTTCGCGGATGCGGTCGTAGAATGAGGAGGGCCGCCAGGTGTCAAGGAAGAATACCATGGAGACGGTTTGGCCGAAGTTGTAGAGCTGTAACCCGCACCCGCCGATGGCGGAGAGGATGCTTGCGTTGGGGATTGTTTGGAAGGGGATCGAGAGCGAGCGTGCGCGCAGGACGAGGTCTGTGTGGGTTGTTGCGCTGGGGGGGTTAGTTTGTGTGTGAGATGGGATGAAGTGAGGTGAGGTGAGTGGAGTGGATTGGGGAGTGGTGCAATGAGGGTTGAGTTTCGAGTTGTGTCGGGGGTATGTTTGGATTGCAACAAAAAATACGTCTATGAACGAATGGGTGAATGATGAGTTAAGAAAATTAACCAGTACGTACCCGAAGGGATCTCCAACAACGAGAAAAGCGACGTCCTCAGTCTGTGCGTCGCGCAGGATTTCGTCGCTGTTCGACTCGACCATCTCGCGGTCCGCGACTACGATCGAGCGGCCATAGTATGCTTCCTATTATCGGCGGATAAATATTTAGCCAGAGCCGTAAAAACCAATTGGATTGGGGATGGGCATTTATAGACAAGAGCTTACCAACACAGACTGGTCCACGAGTAGGATGCTAGTATAAGCCTCGAGATAGACCCGCGAGGCGCGCTTCACGATCTCGAGGCCGCGCACCGTGATGTCCGTCTCGTCGGAGAGACCTAGGCCGACGAGGTAGAGCATCTTGGTACTGTTCTCTGCCCTAGATTCGTTGAATTCAGGCCGGTGGCTTTTGGCGAGTATTACCAACACAATAGAAACTATGGGCAAGGGCGCTGTCTCTGTTGCTGCGTCTCTGCAAGTTGTCGATCGCAAAATATTGAAGATTTCCGATGGGTTGGTCTGGAGCTGGCTGGCAGGAGGGGGCGGGGCTCTCTCCCAGCGCTCCTTTTTAGCGATCCGAGCTTCTTGCTGCATTTTTCGCGGGGTAGCTTTTGGGAGGTGCGGGCAAGATTCTGCAGATCCAATTGTGGGTCTCTGGAGAAGTACAGACTGTAAATCACACTGTGCTTGGCTTGAGCTTGCCAATTTGTCCGTCGCATTTGGAGATGTCTGGAAAGTATGGACCATCTTTCACTTTCGTCCCACGAGTCTAACAACGAACAACCAAGCCACCACGAGCTCAACCTCGCAACTATAACTATTAACAAAACCTCATACGCCATCTCCTTCGACACCGCAATATTCTCGCCACATCGAAACCCCGACCATTTAATTCCCGCTGAACTCCAGCGCGTCGTCAAGCGCAACCCACCCACCCACACCCCCCAGCACGCGACCAAACCACCACCACCATGTCGAGCAGCAAAAAGGGCTCCGCATACGGCACAGCGGCGAACGACACCAACTTCCGCCGCACGTACGACCTAGACGAATATGCAGAAAAAGCACGCGTGCGTGAGAGCGCGGAGCGCGACGAGGCCAAGGCGCGCTACGAAGCGAAACTCGCGGGCAAGAAATACTACAAGCCGCTGACGGGCGAGGAGACGCACACGGTGGCGCGCCGCAACATGCTCGATCTCGAGGCCAACGTGGGGAAAACCGTGCTGGTGCCGGCGGGGGCGGGGGTTGGGAAGCGGGGGCGCGGCGCGGGCTTCTATTGCGATGCGTGCGATTTGACCTTTAAGGATAATGTGCAGTGGGTGGAACATATTAATTCCATGCAGCATTTGAGGGCTATTGGGGAGACGGGGGAGGTTAAGAAGGCGAGTGCGGAGGATGTGAGGAGACGCATTGATGAGATTTGGGAGAGGATGCTGGAGGTGAAGAGGGCGCAGACTACGACGCTTAAGGAACGGCTCGTGGTTAGGGAGGAGGAGGATAGGAGGGAGAGGGAGGAGAGGAGGGTGAAGAGGTTGAAGGATGTGCAGAGGAGGAAGGAGGAGAGGGAGGCGAAGGAGAAGGTTAAGGTTGAGTATGGCGAGGATGTGAGGGTTGAGGGCGAGCATGATGAGGATGATATGATGGCTGCGATGGGCATTACGGGGTTTGGGACGTCGAAGAAGAAGTGAAGGGGAGGGATGCCTTTCGGCAGTCGGTTTTCTGATGCTTTGGAGACGTGAACAAGGTTGAGGAGGAGAGGTCTGGTTTTGCACGACACAGGAAGATGCTTCGATTCGATGGAAGTGTCGTCTCTTGGAAGATCCATTCAGACACCTAGGGATTGAGGCATTCCCCGGCAACGATGACACCGACGGTACCTCGTGCACTTCATAGACGGGGTTATTCTCGGACCTGGTCAACACTATGGCACTAGTGGTCTGTTGACTTTGGAGCACGAGTTGGTGTTTCGCTCCTATGTTTACTGAAACATGAATGGCTGCAACACAGAGCAGAAGCAGAGCATGTTGATGATACACTCGGTGGCTTCGTCAGCGAAGCAAATGAGTGTCGCATCAAACACCCTCTCAACACCACTCACTCCTCTCCTGCCCACACGGCCTGGATGGGCTGAACGAGGAGACAGTAAGAAAAGAGTGTTGGATATACGGAGATATCCGAGCGATTAATCCGAGCCATAGATAGGTTCATACCGGGCACGCCTCTGTCAAGATATACTCAAACCAGTCATAATCAATACATCTACACCTCCCTACATATAGTGCCTGAATATCGGAATCCAGGTATCCAAGCCCTCTATCTCGATGCTGTGACACCAGTCCAGTAGGTAGATACGCCAGTCAGAGCGCAGCAACGGTCCTATTCCAGGTCAGGTATCCATCTCGTCTCCGGCCCCTGGCGCATACTACTAGGTACACACATGCACCGTCAACGCCTAAAGTAAGATCGGTAGCCGGCCGGGCGCTAATGCATGCACTCTCCTGCGCGGCCGCACAGCCGGATGTTCCGTACAGTTCGGATGTACAGTGTGTTTTTCCCTCTCTCTCTCTCCACCCCTCCCAAGCTCCCCTCCCTCACCCTACCTCTTTCTTTCTCCAAGTGAGTACGAGTAGGCTCACCGGTTGACGGATTCGACTGAATGACTCGTGAGCTGTGGTCGTCGTCGTCGTGAATCGTACTCGGACGCATAATGTCATGCCATTGCCCCCTCATGCGGGGGCGGCAGCTACCTACCTCGCCTACCTATCTAATTCCATGTAGCTAACTAATAGGCGGTTGTAAGGTCGGGTCGAGGAATTGTTTTGTTATTCGCGGATTCAAAAGCTACCTAACCTAACCTACTAGACGGCTCCAGCTCCTTGCTTCCTGACACTTTCCAGTTCCAGTATTTCTTAGCGGGGGGGAAACTACCCGGCGGCGGTCATTTCAATTAGGTAAGGAAATATTCAGATACACCTTTCTCAACCCTGTTTGCCTGCCCAATGTCCCAGCCCGATTGCCTCTTGGACCATCATTGCCTTCCAAGTGTCTGTGCCGTCCGTGCCGTCTTTGTAATGGGTGATATAGATACATGTTGTAGCTATAGCTGTAGTATATCGTTAAGGTAGGAGGGTTGTCATCACACAATGTTCCTGCGTCGCCCCGTTGCCTTTCTCGGGGCGTCGACTTGTTAGTAGTAGTAGTAGTACGAGTACGGCATCACAGATCACAGATCACATCATCCAGGCCTCGGCCCACCCCCCACTTCGCGCCATCCTCTTTGCCGCCTCACCTCGCATCATCCTCCCTTCACCTCCTCTTACCACTGTTCTCTCTAAGACAATCAATTGACTGATTCACCACTTTGCTAGATTTAAGACACTTACTTGTTTACTATTTTGTTCGCTTCGGCTGTTGCTATTGACTACCTACCGGCGCCATTAACTAACTGATCTTGGTACTACTTTACTTGACCTCATATATATTTCCCCACCTCCGCCGAGCTGAGACATCGCGTGTCCAAGGCAGAACCTACCCCGCGTGTTCGTTTCCGGCAGCAACAACTTGTGTGAACCAAAGCAAGGCAACAATCGCATCGCCGACTTCGCTACCACCACCGTGCTCACGCGCTACCACATTCGCTCGACACTCTGCTTCACCACTCACGATTGCAGAAGCCAAGCAAGCATTGCAGATACCACTGTCTGTCTCATCCGACCGCCACCGTCCCATCGATCTGCAACAAAAAGGAAAAGGAAAAGGGACAACAAACGAGGGTGTCAGCCAACAAGCCACATCGGTCCGGTTGAACTGTAGCCAGCCTCGTCATACATACATACCTACACACACACGCATAAGTTTCAGAAAAGGGACAAAATGTCGACCCCTCGCCCCGGTGGCGGCGTAAATGCCAGGACGAGCTCGAGCCCGGCCGGCACCCTGCTGCAGCGTCAGCTCAAGGAGATCAACACGTCCCACGACCTGTCGGGCATCTCGGTCGGGCTCGTGCGCGACAGCAATGTCTTTGTGTGGGAGGTCTCGCTCATGATTAATGATGACTGCAAGTACTACGGAGGTATGTTGCATCCCATCCCATCCCTTCCCATCCTATCCTATCCTATCCTATCTTCCCTCCGCTTCTCTTTTCGCTCTCGTTTCTTCCTTTTCCTGCGCTTTCTTTTCCCCCTCTCCTCTCCTCTCCTCTCTTCTCCTCTCCTTAGCTAGTCCCCCGCCCTCCATCCATCTCCCTTCCACTCAGTCGCAGCAACTATCAGCTTACCAAAAACCCCCAAGGCGCCATCTTCCGCGCCCACCTAACCTTCCCCCCCGAATACCCCCTGCTCCCGCCCAAACTCGTCTTCCAGCGGCCCGGGATCCCGTTCCACCCCAACGTATACGAGAGCGGCGAGCTGTGCATCTCCATCCTGCATGCGCCGGGCGAAGACCCAACAGGGTATGAAGAGAGCGGAGAGAGATGGTCCCCCGCACAGACGCCGGAGTCGATTCTCATTTCTGTCATTTCGCTTTTCGATGACCCGAACCCGGACTCCCCGGCCAATATCGAGGCGGCGAAATTACTGCGCGAGGAACGCGAGGGCGGGGTCAGGGAGTTTAGGAGAAGGGCGAGACGGTGCGTGGCGGAGAGTTTGGGGGAGTAGGGGGGAGGCCCGGGGAGAGGGTTGGGGGGTGGGGGGTGAGAGAATAGGGGATGTGATCGGAGGGGAGAGGGATTGTTGTCGTAGGAGGAGAACGCGAAAGGGGAAGCGAAAGTGGTTTTAGGGGATAGAGACGGAGACGGAGACGGGGACGGGGATGGATATTAGGAGGGTGAGCAGGAATATGAAGAGCATCTCGGGATGTTTCCCATGCGCAGAAGGAAGCGGGTGCTTGCTTTCAAAAAAGAACAGCAAGGTCCACGGCTGTCCGCACTACGACCACAACCACGACAACCTGCTTCTTGAGCAGCAGCAGCAGCGTCTGTCATATCTCTTGACAGGGAGGCTGAGGAGCCAACATTAGCATTTTATCCCCAATTAGCGATCGATAGGCATCTGTCCTGGAGTTTGTGGCATCAACATACATACCTAGGTACATTATAGAAGAAACGATTTTCCAATAAAATTTACGAGCAACAATGTTGAGCGTTTCTCACTTCTTTACAGTGTTCCGTTCCTACTGTTCTATTGTTCTCCCTTCATGGGTAAGTAGGTAGTCCCGTGATATTCGTGGGTACCCTAAATCTTGTGATCTTCGTGGGTGCATCTCGTGAATCGGTTATTGTTTTTGTTCTGTTCTCTGACTTCTCTTCTGTTTCTTACATCATACAAGTGATGAATAAGTCAACGCAAATAAGTAAGCTCTTTCCTTTCTCTCTCTCCTTTTTTCTTTTTCGGAAAAACATCGCAATGGGGACTGGAGGTCTTCGCCTCTGGCTAGTTACGTATCTCCTACCCCCTAACTCCCAGTTTTATAATCTTTGAATACTTAGGTAGGTAGTCTACGACTACAACTTACTCAATAAACCCCAACATCCTCCCCAGCACACGATCCCACTCCTCGTCCCAGCGCAACGAACTCTCCTCCCTCGCACCCTTCCTCAATCTCGCAAGCTCCTGGCCCTCTCCCTCACCCTTCCCCCCCTCATAACCACCACCCAACAACCTCCCCAAAACCCCCGCCAACCCTTCCGCATCCACAAACCCAACCCCATTAACCCCCTCTTTGACCAATTCTCCAAAACTCTTATACCCCGCATACGCAGCAACCGGCAGGCCCGAGCCAAACATATCAACGACTTTCATAGGCAAGTCGACGCCCGACGACGACATGTGCAAACAAACCCCTAAGTCGGCGGCGCGGAGCAGCGCCGCGTAGTCTGTGATGGAAAGCCAGGCTGTGGCGATCTGCACGTTGTGTAATTTTCCGGAGGCGACGAGGGATGCGATGCGGGCGACGTAGTGAGCCTTTTGGGGGCCGCGGCCGGTGATGATGGCGAGGATTGAGGGTGCTTGGGACGAGGATGAGGAGCTCTGGGCGTAAGACACCAGGGCGTCGAGCAAGAGGCTGAAATCCTCGTCTGGCGTCCACGAGGTGCTGCTGACGATCAACTTCGTGGCGCCGGCCATGATACTCGCTGCGAAAGGGGCTGTTTCAGGGATCCGTTTGAGAATCGTCTGGCGCTCTGCCTTTTCACCACCTGAGCCAGAACTAGAACCGAGAGGCTGGAAGATGGCCGCGGGCCGGTCGTGGAGAGTGACAATGGGACTGCGAATGTCCCACGGCGGCTGCGCCAGCTCGCGCGCCATGGCGTGCGTCACGGTGATGTTGGCCGTCGGCGCGGCCTGGCCGAGGGCCATCTCGTAGGCGCGGGATATCGCGACGAAGGGGTGCGACGCGCCTTTGGTGCCGGATAGGATCGTCCAGCCGTAGTTGTGCCAGTCGATGAGTAGGCGCGTGTTGCGCAGCATGGACACGAGGAGGGCGATGGCGAGGGTGGGGATCGAGGGGGGGTTCTGGGGTTTGGTTAGTCGGTTTGCAATGTGGCAGAGGGTTGGGATTGGGGGTGGGATAGATGTATGAAGGGCAAAGGGGGGGTGGTAAGGTGAGGTGAGGTGAGGTTAGAGAAAGGATTTGATTTGATTTACCTGTACTAGAAGCCATGTCGAGGCCGGGGCCGTGTAGCATAGAACACGGAGCAGTGTGCCGACTTGCCACAGCACTTTAAGAGGACCCGCGATTATGAACGGAATAGATGAGGTCCTGAGAGCCTTAGGAGGAGGCGCGAGAGGGTGGATGGTGACGTTGGGGCTGGTGAGAAGATCTGGGTGTGGTGGTGACTCTGTGCATCATCATCTCATCGAATTAGTCACCAAGGTCACATACCCATCAAAGGTATGAGGAATATTTGAGACAAGAGTGATTGGTCGACATGGTCAGCTATACGTACCGTGATATCCTATGAGATGGACGGTGCCTCCGTGTTTGGCGATGCTCAGGGCGTGGTACTGCATCCGCGGACTGCGGCCTATGTCCCCCAGCACCAGGATCTGCACCGACACGGAAGCATTGCCTTTTGTGAGTGGTGTCTTGTATTGAGAAGGCAGTAGTAGAATGACTGCTATCGTGGCTGTCAAGAGCCCGCCGAGGGTGAAGCCGAGTAGGACTGCGAGAAGAGACATCTTGCAGCCCAGGAGCTTGGGAGTTTGGCGATTGCGTGTGTGAGTGAGATGCGCTGCTTGCTTGGCGGCGAGCTTATGAGCGACGGTGTCCCCTTCGCAAGTTCGGAGATGGTTGCGCGATCAATTGCATCCCGGTGATGGCTTTCGAGCGCCGAGAATTATTTTTCGTAGTCCATTTGGTGGTCAGGTACACATGGAAGGGCCCAATATGTTTGTTGAAAATTGAGAGTTGTTTGACACCAGGCAGGTGTGAGAGAGCTGTTCCCAGATGAATGGGACAGGTTGACGCACAGTAAATATTACAGTGCGTCAGTACAGTGTTGAACTGACCAATCAGATGAGTTGCACAACCTAAGACGGGATTTTGGTTGAGAGGCAGGTGCTTGGGATCTCATCAATACCGGAATCAAGTATTATCGAAATCGTTTCATTCAATTAACATTGTATATTTCATACAAAAATCAGGCGCGGCTCACTTTTCATCAGTGACCGGAGAGTCACTACCTAGATACCTATCCAGTTTATACAATCACGTCCTTCGATCTGCAACGTGTAATATTAGTCCACGAGTAATTCTTGCGGCCATGATGGCTTAGAGGGGAAAACATGATTAGCCATCAACACACGGGAAGATTTCGTCTAAGTATTATGTATTATTTCTTTATTTGTTAAGTCTATTTTTCGTATCCATGTTTTATGACCCGGGAAGAAGAAGCTATGTGTTTTATGGGTTGATGACCTGATCTAGACGGCCTGCGCTTGCGGCGACAAAGCCGAGGTAGGGCTTGCTCGGATGGAGCACTCTGGATTGGTATTCCGCATGGAATTGTGTGCCTGTTTTTGGTCAGTCGTTCGTTCAGGAAGCGGAAGTGGGCCATTGCGGGAACTTACCAACAAAGTAAGGATGATCCTTCAACTCAAAGATCTCCATACGCTGCCCGGTCTCGTCCTTGCCGACAAAGTCAATGCCCGCCTGTGTTAGTCTCTCTACAAATTCGGGATTGACTTCGTATCTGTGCCGGTGTCGCTCCTTGACGCTTTCTCCTCCGCCGTACAGGGCCCGGATCTTGGCCCACTCGCTGCCCTGCTGGAATATGGTCTCATGCAGACCCAGGCGCATGGTGCCGCCCATCTTCTCCCGGTCTAGCTCGGGCATGTAGACGATGACGGGTTCCTTGGTATCTTTGTCAAACTCTTCCGAGTCGGCGTGGGCCATGGAGCAGTGATCGCGCGCGAACTGCATAACGGCAACTTGGAATCCGAGACATACCTATTCGGTGTGTTAGCGATGAATCCAGAAGACAGATATATAGAACATACACCTAGGAAGGGGATCTTCTCTTCCCGAGCCCATTTGGACGCCAGCATCATACCCAGCACACCCCGCTTGCCGAATCCACCGGGAACGATCAAGCCGGAGGCGGAGTGGAGGGTGTCCCAGGCTTTTTGATAGGTCTCGGGCTCGCTGGTCTTGAAATGAGGTTCAAGGTGCTCTGCATCGATCCAGAGCAGGTTCAGGTTGAGACGTAGATGCATGGCGGAATGTTCGAGTGCCTTTGTGACACTCATATAGGCGTCAGGTGAGCTGACATACTTGCCCACGAGGGCAACGTTGACTGTTGCCGTGTGCTCGGCAGTGGCTGCGATTCTCCACGCCTCCCAGAGCTCATCGCCCTTGGCCACCCGAGGTTTGGGTACGGACTCGGTAGAAAGACTCATTCTAGACAACAGCAGAGGGACCATCTTCTGCTCGCGTAGAAGGAGTGGTACTTGGTAGATGGTGGGCATGTCTCTGACGACGACAACCTGATCCATCTCGACTTGGCAGTGAAGCGAGATTTTCCTGACTGTGCTGTCGGCGAGCGGCTTCTCGCATCGACAAGCTATTACGTCAGGGATCAGGCCGTGGCTGCGGACACTTTTGACAGCATGCTGTGTAGGCTTCGTCTTCTGCTCGCCATGGATGACGGGCACATAGCTGACCATGATGGTGACAAAGTTGGAGGATCCGGCCTCATGCCGTACTGCCGTATATTAGATCATAACAGCAGCGCGGCAAGAAGAGAAATACATACACTGTGTCAAGGCCTCGAGGAAAGGCATCTGTCTTGACCATTAGTCACAAGGGCAATTTGGAATTGGTCATAAGAAGAAGAGTAGGAATTTGTAAGGGGGTAAGCAAGAAGCAAAGGGTTACTACGCACACTCTCAATATCACCCACGGTGCCACCTAGCTCGATGATGCAAACATCAGGCTCCTCGCCCGAGCCATCGACGCTGGTATGGGCTACGCGTTTGATCCAGTCCTTGATGCAATCGACAACGTGAGGCACAATCTGGACGGTGCGGCCAAGATAGGCGCCTTGTCTCTCCTTGGAAATGACATCGAGATAGACCTTTCCGGTGGTGATGTTGTTGTCGCCCGAGAGGCTCAGAGACAGGTATCTCTCATAGTTGCCCAGATCTAGGTCAACCTCTGTTTGAAGCTCGACATTTAGCATTTTGATGCAGCCAGCCATCAGTGGCTCGGGAGAAGACATGTCACGAACCTGAACCTGAACCTAGAACGAAGCATTCTCCATGCTCGGCAGGGGCCATGAGGCCAGCATCGACAGAGACATACGGGTCAATCTTGATGCAACTGACGCGAAAGCCCAGAGATTGCAGAAGCTGAAGGGAGCAGCATTAGAACATTGCCCAGAAATTGTATATATAATGCGTATACGAAGGCTAGGACTGGAACGTACGAGACCGGTGGACGAGGCGATGATGCCCTTTCCGACACCTGGCGGGGTATTAGCGAGGACGGGCAGTGTTCAGCGCGGGGCAGCGAGATCAGGTACCCGAAATAACACCACCCGAAACAAGAATGTAATGCATCGTCGTGCGACCGTGACCGTGACCGTGACCTCGGAGAAGGAGCTGTGCGATGGGCTGTGGTCTACGGGCGACGCTGCTGTCGTGTCTGAGGTGGTGAAATTTCGGAGGTGGAAAAGGTAAACTTTTTTCAAAGGCTTGTGGTACAGTGAGAGGTACCTGGTGGGCAATTGCAGAAGCCCACTGGAGCATGTACCCATCCCAGCATGCCAGCACCAATGGTACAGTGCCCGCCACTGACGCAGGTCATGGACGGCATTACATGATGTATCCAAATATCTTACATACAGCTGCTGCATATTGCCAATTGGCAGCATTCACCGCACTTTTTATATCTCATACATTATTCCGCTCCTGTTTTTCCAATGCCAATGCAATAAATCCATGAGAGGCAGGACCCCGGCATTTCAATCCAATGTAATTGAGTGGAAGTGAAAGACGGTAAAGTCACACACCTGCCCCTCACATGTGTGTTAATGTACCTTGTGGCATCCCACCTTCAGATGTGGGTTGCTGCAGTGTGTACTTCAAGGTTGTACTTAGACGTGAACGCGTAAAGAGAATTGGGCCCAGCTGGACCACCAATGCGCGTGCTCCATTGCCTAACACAAAGTTTTGCCCCTGTGCACGGCAGAGGATGGGCCCTGACAGAGACGACCTGGGCATACACAGACCCAAAAGAGACCAACCTTGGCGGGTTGCTGCCCCACGACTCGCCAACCTAAAACAATGGCTAAGTGAAGTACGGCTAGCTCCATTCCCCTTGACTCGCCATCAAATGGAGATTACAGAGTCGAAAGATGAGATGCAGACCTACAATATGTATGACAAGACTCGACCTGCCTTGAATCGTTTGGACCCTGCATTGTTGCTTCGATTGCTCGCCCAGCTAGACCAGGCCAGACCAGGCACGCCAGATAGGCCAATAACCTGACTTACAGCCAAGCCAGACAACCACTATTTTCAGATCAGACATGTGCGACTCCAGCTGTATTGCAACTTCAACTTTAATGGCCACAGATATAGATACAGTGTAGCGATGCGATCGATCACAGGGCACAGCATCGACCAAAACGTGTGGCTAGGGGTCCAATGCTGTGGATGTGCTCCAATTGCATCCCATGATTGGTCTTCATGTTCAAAGACACTGCTGACCTGTTGTGAGTGCTTGTATACCTTATGTAATACGGTGTTTAGCATCTTCCAACATCTCCAGGCTGTAGGTACATGTAGGGCCTTATCGTATGCATGCAAGAACTGGGCGTACGGAGACGCAACGGTACGGGCCACCCCCTGCACGGTAAAATCAATGCTACATTGCTTGAACTAATTCAGACAACAGCAGCTTAAAGAGCGAGGAAAGTTCAATTAGCAGCCCTGTCTATTGTTTTGATAATACAGAGGTTTCATTATAATAGATGGGCATCATATGAGGTAGGCATTGCTTAATAGAGGGCGATGGGTATACGCTTACTGTCGCTGACCGCAATGCAACACTCAAAAGGGGTAAGCGGCAGTTGGAGATGCGCCTAAAATAGACGGGTACTCTCTGGGGCCAGCAGCAGCAACAACAACAACGGAAGGAGCCAAGGAAGCCTCCGAAGATTAAGGTGCTTATTGGATGCCTTTTTGGACGATACAGCAGTTGCTGTGTAGCCAGCCAATGAATACCGATCCTCTCCAATTTCTCCTTCTGGACAAACTCACCTTTGACCTTCATTGTCCTTCTTGCTCCCGGGCCTCATTCTCGTCCGTCTTCTCGGGTCCTACCCCTCACAACCATCACTTGAACTAAACCACCCTGGCGCGATCTCCCGTCAACGCTACGTATTCGACCTGTTTACTCTTGGCTATCCCCGTGCCACCCCTGCCCGTCTCCCCTGACAGACTGTCCCGACTGCCCGTCTGTTCGTCCTAACCTGCTCCTCTGCTTCCCGCCCAAGGTCCGAGCCCGCCGACTGATTGACTGAACAATCAACCTACGACGACCATTGACTCTGCTGCATGCGGATGTCTCACCCGGCATAATCAATCGAACGCCATCTACACCCCGAAACACTGGCCCAAGGCCTAGAACGAGCAGCCCAATAGCTCCGAACCCCATCGCTACAAGAAACTCAAGCTTGACATCTTGCGACGAGGCGACACCGCCTGCCTGCCTGCCCACCCGTCACTACGCAATATCCAGTTCCCGGGAGGAAGACATCGCTTGTCACATACTAGGCAATTGGCCACGGACATTCCGCCCGGCCCTAGCAACCCGACGCCCGCGAGCAGAGACGTCTCCCGTGATACCGGCGACACGGTACCATGGCGTCGTCTTACGCTCTTCCCCAGGCGCCTCTGACGCACGCCCATACCCCTCACAGCTCCATCGACCACCTCCACAGCCACGGCGGTCATAGTCATTCGCCTCCCTCCTTTGGCCATTCGCGGGCGCGCTCGAGCATGTCCAATGGCTCCGTCCGCTCCCACAGCTATAACCACAGCCGCGACAATGGCCACGGCCACGGCCACACCCCGAGCAGCGAGAGCATAGACGAAGATGCTGTCGCTCATGCCCGCCAGAACTCGTCGCAATACCGCGCCAATTCCTTTATCGCCTTGCAACGACGCGAGAACAGGCCATCGCCGCTGCGCCAGAACACCGGTGACCTCCCGAGCCCCACAGGGGAGAAAGAACCCTATACGCCTACTCACCACAAACACACACATTCCCACGATCACGGACACCACCATGAACATGACCACAGCCACGACCATGATCATGACCATGACCATGATCATAACCATGGCCACAATCACGATCACGACCACGACCACAGCCATAATCACGACCATGGCCACAGTCATGGTCACAGCCACCACGATCACAGCCACGATCATCACCATCACTCCCAGAACTACTCCAAGTTCACCGGGCTGCTCCTCCCCTACACCTCCAATTGGCCGCTCATACATGCCATCATGACGGACAAAGACTCGAGGCGCATTTTTTACTTCATGGGGTATGTACTTTGCAAGGTCTCCTGGTCTCCTGGTTTCATGATTTGTGCGTGCTAATACAAGCTTCATTAGAGTCAATTTCAGCTTCATGATGGTACAGGCCGTGTACGGCTACCTCACCGACTCGCTGGGACTGCTCAGCGACAGCATACACATGTTCTTTGACTGCGTGGCCTTGGCGGTCGGCCTCTTCGCTTCCGTCATGAGCAAATGGCCACCCAGCCAGAGGTTTCCGTACGGATTCGGAAAAGTCGAGACGTTGAGTGGCTTCGCCAATGGGGTCTTTCTCGTGTAAGTGCCAAGACACCATTAAACTTCCCTTTACCGTATTGGCTAACCTTCATGTACAGACTAATTAGTCTCGAAATCATGTTCGAGGCTTTCGAGCGCATGCTTGAGGGGAGGCAGACGAAGCGATTGGGAGAGTTGTTCGTTGTCAGCACGTTGGGACTGGTCGTCAACCTCTTGGGAATATTCGCCTTTGGGTCTCACGGCCATGCGCACGGCCACGATCACGGACACGATCATGGGCATGGACATAGCCACGGCCACAGTCATGGTCACAGCCACGACAACGAGAACATGCACGGCATCTACCTGCACATCCTGGCCGACACGCTTGGAAGTGCATCAGTCATCGTATCCACAGCGCTGACTTACTGGCTGCCATGGTCGGGCTGGGATCCGCTGGCCTCCTTCCTCATCGCATACCTCATCCTCATCACCGCGACGCCCCTGGTCAAATCCTCGGCCCAGCGCCTGCTGCTGAACAACACGGCCGAGTCCGAGTACAACCTGCGCAACGTGCTGTCGGAGATGACGAACCAGCGCGGCGTGGCGTCGTACGCGGTCCCCAAGTTCTGGACGGACGACAGGGCGGGCAGCGAGAACGGCGGGAAGCTCCTGGGCGTGATGCACGTGGCGGCCATGAGAGGCGCGGATATGGAAGAGGTCAGGGATCGCGTCAGGAACTATCTGCTGGGCCACGGCATCGATGTCACGGTGCAGGTCGAACGCGAGGGCGACGGGACGTGTTGGTGTAGGATGGGCAGGGTGAACCCGCTATCGCCGAGAACGCCGAGCGCGAGTGGGTTTGGGAATATGTCGCTGGGTCGGTCTGATTGAGGGGGTTGATGTCGATGTCTGTCTATATATGTAACAACATTAATTGGTCAGGCTATGTGGCTGATGAGCCAGTAGGTATCTAAGATTTGCGGCATCGAGGATCATTTCTAGTGTATATAAACTTGTAAACCTATTATGCGTACATATGACAACTTTGGAAGATTCTTGATGGAGGTGTACGAGACATTCAACCCAAGTGAGAACACACTTCATAAGATTTTCCGATGGTCTTCTCTCTCATGCGCTATCCCATTACAACACTGATGGTTGGATTTACCTAGGTAAATTAGATCCTTCCATCGAACTATCCATGTGTCTCATGAGCCGAGCGTACCGTATTTACCTTGGTTAAAGCTTCGGTCCATCTTTCGGTCAAAGAGCAAAGCAAGCTACCTATTCGAAGCCAGCCAGCTATAGCGGCACAAAATACTACCTAAGAAGGTGACAATTCCAACCCCACAAAAATTTGAATTATTATTCTCAGAGCCGCGGGAGCCGCTCGACCCCAGCTTTAAAAGTCAGCCGCCTACTATCGAGCCTATTCGCCTATCTCCTGTCTCGCTACTAGTCGAGCTAGTCAGCCGCCTAGTCCGGGGCGCATTGGTCGTTGTCCCATGCAAGTGTGGTGCATTGTCCAATCATCGACGAGCAGTTTCAACTGGAGGAGCTGGATTCCCTCTCACATGCCAGACGCTAGCACGGAAGCGGCGCAAGCTTCTGGCTGTGCGGTTCCTAGGTCGGAGCAGATGCGATTTTGTGCCCTCTTTCCAGCTTAGATTTCACTGACCAGGTTGCCCAGAAAAGCGACGTCAGTCAGGCTGGGGATAGTGGATAGTGGATTAGGTAGTGGGAGTTGGAAAGGGAAATGTACCTCGGCAGAAGGGAGGTCTTGGCCCCGGTCGGCCGCCATTTGCCGATCTTGATTCAGGAAGTTCCTGACTTGGGGGTGAATAGGGAGGGAGGGAGGGAGGGAGGGATTTGAAAGTATATAGTATTTGTGCTGTCCTGCTTGGAGATTCGAGAGATTAGTCTCCCCTTTTTGGCTTTTGCTGTTGTTGTGGCGCTCGTTACACACTCGACATTCATTCTTACAACTTGCAATAGTTTACACCTACGACATACCTACAGGGGTTACCTAGTTAGACGCACAGACAGACGAGCGAGCGAGCGAGTGAGCTTCGGACGATTTTAATTACTTGACTGCGAAATCAAACACCCCGCTATCGCAACCGATTTGTCGAAGTTCGCAATTTGGTGACATAACAATCTAGGAATTGGGGACAGAAATAGAGATAGAAAAGAACGAAAGAAGTAAGACAAGACGAGACGAGACAAGACAAGACAACCGAAAGCGATTAATAAGGGAGACACAACTCGACAGAGGGATTTATTTTACAGCTACACCCCGCGTGCGACAACCACCGAACCTGCGCCTGAGCCTTCGTCATCACCCATCCCACGACACCAAACACTAACCACCAACCACTTGGTCTACTTACTTTCTCTCACGCAAACTCCCATTCAGAACACCCACCCACCCAGAACACCCACACACACACACACACACCTCAAAAATGCCCCCCTCCAACCCCGCCGACTCGGGCCCGGACCTAAACGCCACCATCAAATCGCACCTGCCCCCCGCGGCCGCCGACAAGCTGCCACACATCCCGTCCAGCGCCGCGGAAGCCAAAGACGAAGCCAAAGCCGCAGCCAGCGGGCTGGCGACCCAACTGCGGTCTTTTGCGGCGGGCGGCTTCGGAGGCGTGTGCGCCGTCGTCGTGGGCCATCCGTTCGATCTCGTCAAGGTGCGCATGCAGACTGCTGAAAAAGGAGTTTATTCAAGTGCCGTGGATGTTGTGAGGAAGAGTATTGCGAGGGATGGGCTGAGACGCGGGTTGTATGCGGGTGTTAGTGCGCCGTTGGTGGGGGTTACGCCTATGTGTATGTTCTTTTTCTGTTTTGCTCTCTTTCTCTCTTGCCTTCCTTCCTTCTTATCCCTACTTCTGGCTGCGTTGGGGTTTGGTCCGGTGCTCGCTCCAGCGCGAGGTCTCGGGGGTACGAACTGTGTCTGGCAATAGAGTTCCTGTGCTTGCTTGCGCATATCCACCATGTCCCACCCATCCAACCAACCAACTAACTAACTAACACTCCTCCTTCATCCTAAACAGTCGCCGTCTCCTTCTGGGGCTACGACCTCGGCAAGCAAATCGTCACCACCATGACGCCCCCCTCTCCGTCCGGCACCCTCTCCATCGCGCAAATCTCCACCGCAGGCTTCTTCTCCGCCGTGCCCATGACAGCCATCACGGCGCCCTTCGAACGCGTCAAAGTCATCCTGCAAGTCCAGGGCTCGCGCCTCAAACCCGGCGAAGAGCCGAAATACAAAGGCGGGCTTGATGTGGTGAAAAAGCTGTATGCGGAAGGCGGCCTGCGCTCGGTATTTCGCGGCTCTGCGGCTACGCTTGCCAGAGATGGGCCGGGCTCTGCGGCGTATTTTGCGGCTTATGAGTATATTAAGCGGAGGCTGACGCCGAAAGACGAGGTTACGGGGAAGCCGAAGGGGGAGCTGAGTCTGCTGGCTATTACGGCGGCGGGCGGCGCGGCGGGTGTGGCGATGTGGATCCCGGTCTTTCCGGTTGATACGGTGAAGAGCAGGCTGCAGACTGCCGAGGGGAATGTTAGTGTGGGGGGCGTGGTGAGGGAGTTGTATGGGAAGGGAGGTGTCAAGGCTTTCTTCCCTGGCTTTGGGCCGGCGCTTGCGAGGGCTGTGCCGGCGAATGCGGCGACGTTTTTGGGGGTCGAGGTTGCGCATCAGGCTATGCGGAAGGCGTTTGATAAGGAGGAGAAGTTTTGATTGCGTTGAGGGTGGGGTTTGAAGGGGACTGGGTTTGAAAGTGAGATGGCCGAGTCTCTTAAGAGGGAGGGGGCGATGAGAGATTTGATCTGTTGATGCTGGGTGAAATGGGAGGTCGATCTGCTGCTGCGGAAAGCGGGGATATAGGATCCGGCCTTTCCTCCCTCCTCGCTGTCATTGAGAAAGCCGCTACCCTACCTACCTCCTACTCATGTCCAAGCTACTCGGCTGCGTCGTGCTTGTCACGAGGGGCAGGGTGCCCAGGTGAGGTGAGGTGAGGTGAGATCCAAGTGCCTCCAAATGCGATGTCTAATCAACGCCTTGACGAACAGACGGACGGACGGCGTATGTTCCAAACTGGGAAAAGCAACTCGGTCAAATCTCAGAGCCTTTTTGTCTTTGCGATTGCTACTACTGCTACCACTACTACTGTATATACACTTAGATGGCAGGAGGCAGGATGGTCGTCTTTGAGATAGAGAAGAAGAAGAGGATAAGAAACCAATTTTCAATCATATTGTGTGTCATTGCAGGCTTCATCAAATCAAGCTCGTCGAGCTACTAGGTCGGCATGTAAGAATTATATATGCGCGCAATGCAGTTATGGACTTGACATATTTAATACTCAGGACATCAGATTCTTAGATATCGGGCATGTGATTGAGGTAAATTATATAGCATACACCATCGTCAAGTCGTACATATCGCGGCAACTCATTCGTCGTGGCAGCCAGATCAAGATTTCTGTACTCGACGCTGATACTACGTACGCTGGCCTGTCTGTCTATAATCACCTAGGTAGGTAGGTCACTTACTTACGCTCATCACACATCACACATCACACATCACATGTAGAAGATGAGAAAAGGCACGAAGTTTGCGCGGGGCTTGTTCATGAATATTATTTATGTAGAAGAGCGAAGCGAAGGGAAGAGAGGAGGGTAAAATTAAATATTCCGCCAAAAACCCGCCCTAATCCCGACTTTCCTTTTCCTTTTCCTCTCATTTGTGCTTTTGTTTTTGATTTGGGAGTCCATTCGCGTAGCAACAATCAACTTAACAACTCAACTCCCTGCTTGATCGCTTGCTTGCTTTCTTTCGCTATTCTAATGCTGATGACGCAAATTGGATAATTTTATACTCTCGTCCTGATGAGACAGACAGACAGCAAAACAAACAGCCTAGCGTAGAATAATCGCTAACCCCCTTTTCAAACATGTCTGGCCGCCCGTCCGCATTCCAATATTTCCAATTCCAATTTCCGTGATGTCGTGATTATGTATTGTGTGCGTGTGTTGGTGTCTGAGTGGTGTCTGAGTGGCGATGGGAGTCGGTGGTGATTGAGGTGAGTAAAGTAAGTAGTCATATGTATGTACGTAGTATAATACCCGTGGAGAGGAGTGAGATATCGATGGCGGCACACCATGAATGTGAAATATGAAAGCCATCACATCATCAGCGCTCAGTAACAGTCCACCGCCGCTTACTCGAGCTAAAGTCGCGCAACCTCTCCGCCTCGCCCGGCGGTCTCGGGGCTCCCCACAAACCCCCATTGCCCGAACCTGTGCCAGCCCACAGCTTAGGAACCGAGTCCTCATCGAAATCATCGTGTTCTTCATCATGATGCTCAGGCTTCAGTTCCGGCTCCGACGTCTCGCTACACGCCTTAGACGACGACCGCGTATGTGTGTTAAACGTAGGCAGTTCGAACCTATGCCTGCTTTCCTTCTTTTCCTTCTCCTTCTCCTTTATCTTATCCTTCGAAAACGCAGGAGACAACGGAGACGAAGAGCCTATCGAGCCCCTCGACGGCTTAGGATTCGGATTAGAAGTCGGTGCGGCTTTCTCATGGCTAAAGTTCAAAAACATGGGCTCCTCCTCCTCAATCGCCTCTTCCTCCTGCAGCCGCGGGCTCCACAGGCCCCAGGTGCCGGACCCCGAGCGATCCGGTCTTGTCGTGACGGAGAAACTCGACTTCCCGCTGCCTACGGTGATACCTCCGCCCCTGCCACTACTGCTACTACTAGTAGTAGTAGTAGTGCTCGCGTCGAGAGCAGGAGGTTTAAAACTCAGCGTCGGCGTGGTGCCTCCCGAGGAGCGTCGCAGACTGCCCGAGGACGACCTGTTCCCATTAGGCGAGCGGTTCCTCGAGGTTTCCCCGTAAAGAGAGCCGAAGTTGATTTCCTTAAGTGCCGAGGTGAAGCGGGGCTTGTCCTTGTCGGGGCGCGACATCGAAGCCGTGCGATTAGAAGCTGCGTTTGACGGCGTCTTGAGATGGTCGGTATTGGCGAACAGCTTTAGCTCGTACATCTCCGGGAACGTCGCTCTGGACATGACGTGAGTTGACCCTAGAGTAGCTAGCGACGAGTGGGATTTTTCGCGCGCAAGGTCGATTCCCTTGGGGTCGAAGGTGGCGCGGCGCTTGGCCATGGTCAGGGACGCCATGGCCACGTCGGCGAGCACGGGCTGTTGCGTGATGGCGCCGATGAGCGCGTTGCAGCCTGCGCCGTGCGAGACGAGGACCACTACGTCTTCGACGTCGATGTCGTCATCGTGCTCGCCGTTGCTGGTGTGATCTGGCTCCGATGCATGGGCGTGTGCTGTTCGGGTGACCATGTGGCCGGCGTTCTCGGTGGTGCCGTACCAGTCGACCAACCGTCTCAGTCCTCTCCTAAATCGCTGGTGCATGGCGGCCCATTCTTCCGGCAATGTTCCTCCGTCTCCCCAGGCAATGGTGTCCCGTGAGGAGTCCCACTGGTAGTCTATGGATGCGCAGGCATCCCGAGCGTGAGCGACGTAGCCCCTAGGTATGGGCTCGGACGGGGATAGGGCGTAAGACGGGACGGGATGCACATAGCCCTGAGCATGGTGATGGTGGCCATTTGTTGATCCTCGTGTCTCGGTGTGATTTGTATGCCCGTTGGCGTGGCTTCCGCGGTTGGATAAACTGTCGGCGATATTGGGCAGCGAGTCGAAGGGAGAGTTGATACTTGCACTCTGCGCCGAGGGTGTGGCCGAGGGCGTGCTCACGTCTCCGCTGTGGCTGTGGCCGGAGATGCCGCCCCATAGATGGCTGGAGGTGCTCGAGTGGACGCGGTGGTGGAAGTGAGGGTAGTCGTGGTAGCTGGACCGGCGCAGCAGCTCGGCCTTGGCCGTCGCCAGCATCAGCGCCGACTTCGGAGGCGGCGTGATGTGCTCGAAGTAGTCGGGCGACAGCCACTCGCCGAGGAAGGCGTCGAGACGGAGGACCGACTTCTCGACGAGTGCTGTCTTGTGTGGTTCGGGGAGCTGTGTCGGGACGGGAGCTCCGACGGGGGCTCCGACAGCGCCGGCGACTTCGACATCGGGTCGTGATTTGGTCGGAGCCGGGTTGGAGAAGGAGGAGGCTTGGCCGAGGCGCAGATTGTCTGGTCGGGACGGGGCGGGCTCGGTGGTCTTGGACGGTGTCGGATTCGCAGCCAGGCCGGCGCTTATGGCGATGGAGGTCTGCACACAGCGATTGAAGGGAGAGCTGTGCACAACGACACGGAAGCGCCGACGCTTCCGGGGCGCAGACGGCGACGCCGACAGCGAGGCATCGGCGGTGGTCTCGGCGGTGGACTGGGCAGCGAGATCATCACGTAGGATATTAGCGATGCGCACGCCGACGTTGCGGGAGTGCATCCAGCCACCATATGTCAGCGGTGGGTCGTAGGGCGTAGGCGAGCTTAAATGCCATTGTTTATCGGCGGCATCCAGACGGTGGCCATGTCTGCCAAGCGTCGATGATACGCGGTCAGCGCAAGAACGCAGGAATGCAGAAGTGCCAGCGCTGGGGACAAGGACATGGCGGCGAGACAACTTACCTGACGACGAAGATGTAAGCCGGGGGGCGGCCCATCGTAGCCAAATACCTGGGTAGTCAAATATGTCTGGCAAGTGGAAGAGTAGTGATGACTGAGACGGAGAGAGAGAAGATTGTCTATGTCTAATTCGAGACTGATGTTCAAAGTGGGAAGTATGTACGTGTATGTTTTCTCCGTTTTACGAACTGTTTCTGCCCTTTAGTTCATGTAGTTCTCGACGATCGTCATCGTCGGTTTCTGTCGGTGTAATGATGGACTGCATGTAGCTAGGGCAGCTGTGACCTCAGATGATGTGGGTATGGAATGTTATATACGTCGTGGCGGTGAATGACATGTGATATTGCTGCTTTTCTGCCTCATATAAGCTTAAAGGGGAGCGAATGAGCTGCTCAGGGACCAGGCAGTTGCATGGCCAGGTCGCAACAGTGATGCATGTGTGCCGTGGTGTGGTGATACAGAAATTACAACCCATCAAGTCCCGGGCTGGAAGTCGCGATATTCTTCACTGAGGGCAGGTGGGGGGCGGGGTTTACCAAAAGCAGCGCGCCGACTGCTTGTACCTGGTCAAGAAAACATGAATTATTTAGCGCAGTTGTCATCACATTTCGAGAGAAAGCTCATTTCTCATCCCTTTGACGACAGGACCATGTTAGTAACTCAATTAATATCTCAAATACCCCAGTAGCATCTCAATCTTCAGCAAGTAAGACTCTTACCGAGCTACATAAGCCGCATGCATTCCTTCCTCTAGCAGGCCTCCGATCCAGGGCACCTGGCCGGCCAGCCTGCTTTAGTTCTGCTCTAGCCTCAAAACGCTCATAAGAGGAAGCATTTACACGGTGACTTTTTGAGGCACAAACCACGATGCACTTCATATTCATATGTCTTGATGCTATGAAAATCAAGGCCATCTGCACGGAACACTGACGCAAACTGGAGACTTTACGACCTTAGTATTGAACCCCCGCGTTCGAGACTTTGAGGTTATATCAGAGGTGCCATGTCCATAGTACCAAATCCAGGGTCCTTGCTCAGATTGAGCCGTTTATGCCTCTTTAGGCATAGCCCAGAGCCGGCTCACTTCCTAAAGGGAATCCCTGCGCGGTATAAGCCGCTGAACCTGATACTAAATTACCAAGCAGCGATCTTGCAGCTGTTTCTAGGCAGCTTCTAGCCTGTTGGGTCAGGGGGATCAGGGGGGTCACAGCTGGGCTTCCATTCAGTGCATTATTCAGCACCGTCGGCATGCATCGTCCATCATCACCTCCACCTCCACCTCCATCGCCAACCGCGGCAATACTTACACAACGAAGGTGCGGTGACGTTGGCGACTTACCATCGTCTTCACTCCGGGATATATCCGAACACCGAACGCGCTCTACCTACCTAGGGACACATAACCATCCACCACTATTACTCATCGTCGCATCCACCAACCTCCACAGGGGTGACATCGGTCACTATTTAATAAGTAGACGAGGATGAAGCTGTCGCGCATAGTCCGGCTGCCGGCGCTGCTCGCGTCGGCCTTGCTGGCGCCCTCGCTCGTCGACCATGCCGCCGCCGAGCACACGAGCAACTGGGCCGTGCTGGTGGGCACGTCGCGCTTCTGGTTCAACTACCGCCACCTGGCCAACGTGCTGTCCATGTACCGCACCGTCAAGCGCCTCGGCATCCCCGACTCCCAGATCATCCTGATGCTGCCCGACGACATGGCCTGCAACCCCCGCAACGCCTTCCCCGGCACCGTCTACAGCAACTCGGACCGCGCCGTCGACCTCTACGGCGACAACATCGAGGTCGACTACCGCGGCTACGAGGTCAACGTCGAGAACTTCATCCGCCTGCTGACCGACCGCGTCGGCGCCGAGGTGCCCCGCTCCAAGCGCCTGCTCACCGACGACCGCTCCAACATCCTGGTTTACATGACCGGCCACGGCGGCAACGAGTTCCTCAAGTTCCAGGACGCCGAGGAGATCGGCGCCTTCGATCTTGCCGATGCCTTCGAGCAGATGTGGGAGAAGCGCCGCTATCACGAGATCCTGTTCATGATCGACACCTGCCAGGCCAACACCATGTACTCCAAGCTGTACTCCCCCAACATCATCGCCACCGGCTCCTCCGAGCTCGACCAGTCCTCGTACTCCCACCACGCCGATAACGATGTCGGGGTTGCCGTCATCGACCGCTACACCTATTACAACCTCGACTTCCTCGAATCCGAGGTTCGCGACCGCCACTCCAAGAAGACCGTGGGCGACCTCTTCGATTCTTACACCTACGAGAAGATCCACTCCCACGCCGGCGTCCGCTACGACCTGTTCCAGGGCGGTGCCGATGTTGCCCGCGGCCGCCTGCTGACCGACTTCTTTGGCAATATCCAGAACATCGAGGTCGATAACCACAGTAATTCATCGACGGTCGACGACGACATGCTCGCCCTCAGTCGGACAATTGCCCAGCTACGCGTCATGGCCGACCAGCAGGATCTGGAGGCCAAGACCAATGCGACAACGGAAGAGATGAGAACGCCAACAAAGAGAAATAGAATACAAATGGCCAAGTCGCTGACGGACGATAATTGGTGGACTAAGAAGGTCGTGGGAGCGACGACATTGGCGGGCTGCGCGGCGCTTTGGACCCTGGGGACCTACTTGGAAGGGTCGCGGAGGTGAGACGGCTGTATGAGCTGTAATAATGATGAAATGAATATGTTGCTTCGGTAGAGAATTCAAATAATAACCCAAACATGGACCAAACTGTTCTTTATGAAAAGGGAGCAATCTTCACATAGTACTGGTCCTATGCGCAATAGCCTTATGTCATAATCGTGGAGGCCATGAGGCAAATTGACCCACCTCTATACCAACTGCATACAGGTAAGCGAGCAAGTACAGGTCTTGCAGACGTGAACCTTAACTTAAAACATGGGGAAGGCTGCAGTTCTACATTCAATTTAAGTTGGATTGTCTACCTATTGTGCGCCTAATGAGAGTGATGCAAATGGTGTGAGTTCAATGCCTCAAGAGATCTCGCAAGCAACACTAATGCCAGTAGCTCCAGTAAGCTTTCTCACCCACACTGTTCTTCACCTTTTCAACATTTTCAGTCCTCACACACACACACACCACATACAGCCCATCGCGCGCAAAATCTCCAGACTTGGATAACGCAAATTCACGTCTAAGAAGATTCTTTTCCAAGGCAGGAAAATCAAAGAAAAGTTTTATGTAGCGGGGTCTTCCGCTTTGCGCCAGGATGCTCGACTGCAATCAACACCACAACTCAATGCGCCCAGAGATTTGACATGACATGACATGAAGCTACTGTCACAAACACCGCAGATACATGAATCCAGAATACCATTAAATCATCACTTCATGACATCAGTACATCGGATAATCATACTCTCGAATCACACACACTAGAGAGCGTCCTCTCACGCACGGCTCACAAGCCCTTCATCGAACTCTCACTCATACCCACACTCACACTCACCTTGCCATGTCGTCGGCACCACTCCCGCTCGAGTCGCTCGACCTAGACATCACCCCCAAGACAACGCACAACATCACCTGGTCGCCGGACGCCGAGCTGGCCATCGCCTGCGACGACAGCGTGCTCGTCTACGTGCCCGACTTCAACCAGGTGCGCGTGCCCGACCACAACAACACCAACACCAATCCCCATCCCAATCCCACCACGCGCTCCTCAACATCTCTCCTCCACCTCCACCTCCACTTCCAGCACGCCCTAACGAACCAACCCCGCCAATACGACGAAGCAGCCCTGCGCTTCCCGACGGCTCCTCTACGCCCCTTCGACGCCAACCTCAACCGCCACCTCTTCGACGAGGCAGGGCAAGAGTTCGCTGGCTTTGCGCACTTTACGGGGGCTGGGAGGGGAGTTATCACCGGCCATGGCAGTACGTTGAATCATACGGTTAGTCTGGCTTGGAGCCCGTGTGGGCTGGGAAGGGCGAATCGCGCGTGTCTTGCCGTGCTGACTGCCGCGGGCGTGGTGTCGGTTTATTGTCAGGGCGCGGAGGAGGGGGAGGGTGGAGGGGGACGGGGAGGAGGGGGTGGAGGTGGTGCGAGGGGCTTGAAGCCGTGGGTTGCGGCGTGGCATGTTGGGGCTGGGCTCCTGGTGCCGGCTTTGACGGTGGAGGTGGAGGGAGAGGTGAAGGGGAAGGGGATGGGGATGGGGGAGGACCCGGAGGCGCCCGGCAAGAAAGAGTGCATTACGGCGTTTGCGTGGGCAAGAGATGTGCAAGCTGGCGGCGTGGCCTTGATGGGCTATCTGAATGATGAGAAGGAGGTTGTCCTGCTGCTCGTGAGGGCTAGACATGGCGTTAAGGACGAGGGCGGACATCCTGGGATATGGACCGTTAGGGAGGTTGCGAGGTTTAGGGCGGAGGGACCCCATGGGAATGGGATGGGGGTGGATGTGAGTTTTCTTTCGAGCTTTCTCTTTTGTGCCTATCTATATCTCTTTTCCCCCCTCTCTCTCACCCTCTCTCACTCTCTCACACTCTTGAGACGACGAGAAATGATGGGAATGAACGAAGAAGCGGTCGTTGGCTGAGTAGTTCAGTGGTTGACTGACTAACTGACTGTCCTCGCCACAACAACAGCCCACAGACCCAGACCACATCCACTGCGCCTCCTCGTTCGCCCTGAGCTGGAGCCCCTGGCTCAGGGCCGGCACCTCGCGCACCGCCGTGCTCTCCTACGTCGCCCACAACTACGTCGGCTTCCGCCAGGTCACCCTCGACGACCCCGACCACGCCTTCGGCCTGAACGGCAGCGAGCTGTCCCTGCCCAGCGTCCGCGTCGCGCGCGCCGACGCCAGCGGCGTCTGTTTGTATTTGTCCACGGACGCTTTCGTTACTTGGGAGGATCGGGTGAGAGGATATTTTATTTTGTTTATTTATTTGCGTTTTGATCTTATCTTTCTCATCTCTCTGATGTTGTGTTTTCTTTCTACTTATCTGTTTGCCCCGCCGAGATTGGTAATGAGAAGAGGAGGTAACTGACATGAATCACACAGATCTGGACAGTCCCTGGCGCCAACCTCTGCAGAGGCGTCATCGCCTCGCCAACAAAAGTTCAGGCTTTCGAGCTCCCCTTCCACAACATCTCGCCCGTGCCTAAGCATCTGACCGACGAGTGTGGCACCACGTATCCGTCCGAAGAGGATCTGGCGCATATGGGAAACCCCATCACAGGTTCGTCGTTTCCAAAGTCATCCACTCATTTACTTACCTCACTTTTCCTGATTTTTCAATTTCTATGTTTGAGTTGTTGCCTTGTTATCCAATCTGCTCATTATATGGACTGCGCTTTGAATGGATAAGAATTGAGGGTTGAGGGTAACTAATATATGTCATGGCTACCAGGTCTGATAATCCACCCGCCCTCCTTCTCAAACGACACCGCCACCCCCTCATACACCCTCGTCCGCCTCTCCGCCAGCCACGACACCCCGGCCTGGCACCAGACAAACCTCCTCCTCCCACGGCCCCCAAACACATTCGCCCACGACGGTGACGTGAGTATGGGTATGGGTATAGGTGTAGGTGTAGGCATGACAGAAGAGGACCCCCAGAATCCCAACCTCAACTTCAACTTCCAGTGGGCCACGGACATCGGCCAGATCATCGAACACAAACTCCCGCGCACCCTTGCGTACCGCCACCAAACCGACGCCGGCGGCGACCGAAACGGCGCAGGAGGTAATAATGATGCTGCTGTTGCGGCCTTCGAGTCCGATGATGACGATGACGACTCTGACGATAGCGACGTCTTTGGCGACTATTCGGATGATGATGACGATGATAACAACGGCAATGGGAATGAGAATGGGACTGCAGGGAAGGGGAAAGGGAAAGGCAAGGGCAAGGAAAGTCGAGACAACGGCGATGAAGGCGACGTGCTCCCCGCCATGTTCCGCGGCATCGACACAGAAGACCAAGTCCACCTCTCGCGCGTGCGCATATGGGGCCTGGCCGCCTCGCCCGGCGGCGGCACCGCGGCCGTGCTGGTCTCGCTGCACTCGTCGCTCGAGCTGGAAAGAGATACGTTTGCTGGGCTGAATGTGAGGGTTCTGTTTGGGGCTACGCCGAGGGTGGAGTGGGGGGAGCAAAACCAACACCAGAATCAGAGCCAGAATCAGAGCTATGGCTATGGCGCAGAAGACCTACAACACTGCAGCACCGAGGCCCGCGCCTGGGAATGGATGTACGGCGGCGCCCCGCCCGTCCCTGGCTACAGCGCCCCGCCGCAGCTCGACGACGCGCGCGCGAGCGGGCTTGTTAGGGCTGAGTTTCGCCACGTCGCGCAGGGGATGAGGTGTGTTTTCTGTGAGGGACGGCTGAGGCTTGTGGATGGGGACGATGCGTCGGTTTGTAAGAGGGGGCATTGTTTTGGTTGGTGGCCCTTTTTCTACACTTCTTCTGTTTCTTCTTGATATTTTCCATGTGCGAGCTGGCTGGCTGGCTGTTTGCTGCAACACCAACACCAATACCTTCTTTTTCCTTCCCCTCCTCTCTCCCTCTCTCTCTCCTTCTTTCCTTCCTCTCAATCGGCTTGTTTGGTGCGGTGCGGTGCTAATGGTATAATTATGCAGAAAACTGCGCCAACACGGGCGTTCCGATCGTCGCGCCCAACATCTCCCGCACCTGCGGCGTCTGCGGCCTCAAGTCCCTCAAGTCGGAAGAGCTGCTTGCGCGGGAGCCGAACTTGAAAGAGAGTGTACGGATGAGTATACTTGCGCAGCTTTGTGGACGGTGTGGGGGGAAGTTCACTAATTGATTTGAGTGGATGAGGGGATGAAGGGACGTAGAAGGGGGAGGGGGGTGAGAAAGGGGTAGAGATCAGGTCGTGTCGTGTGTCGTGTCTTGCTGAGTCTGGGCATGTCCAAGGGGGCCAAAATACGCTTTTCATGATGTGGGTGTAAAGAATGGCGTCGGGCGCTGCGTTGATTTGGTTGTATACATTGATGAATTGTCGCGGAGAGGTGGAGCCATATATACCGTTAGTTCTGCACACAGAATTAACAGCGTCGTTTTTCCGTGACATGAATACTTAGGTGTATTAAAAGTTTACTCATTCGCGTCTGTCAAACAGTAATTCAACGGAGATGAGCACCGAGGGGGGAGACGCTCACTGGAGACGCTCACTGGAGACGCTCACTGGAGACGTTCTTGGATACCCTAGCATTCAGTTACAGTGACATGTACCTAGAGGTAGGTATTAAGTAACCTTCCCCTGAGTGAGTGAATGAGTAAATCCCCAAAATAACACGAGACTCATCGGTGATTATACAGCACGCCATATGGAGGAAGTTGGTTAGTTCGTCTCCCGCCGCTGAGTCCGACGAAAACGAGGACCAAGCTGGTGATCGCATCATCGAATCAGACTATTTAACACAGCATGCACCTAGTCGGATGTCCCGCGTCTTTTCCTCCATGTCTTCTTCAAATATCTGTACACAGGTGGGAACATGAGAGAGCCAAGTTCCCCGTAGTCAGGCTCGTAGTGCGAAAACTAAGTGCAAGCAATATCTGAGAAAAAGCAGTACCTAAATGAATACTGTATAGAATGATGAATATCGTGTTTCGAAGTCATTTAAAGCAACCTACAGTCTATCTGATAGTTATTAAGAGACTCGGCAATATTATTTTAAGGCTGGAAAAAACTTGATTTGTTCATTTACGCTACATGTTAAGGATGAAGTTGTAACACCTCTGGTAGGGTCTCGATATCCCTCTTTTGGCGTGTTGGCACTATTATCTATAACCCCATGTACGTGCAAATTCTGCGTGAGCGCCCGGGGCCTGTCTAGCAAACATCAGCCGATGATTATGACAAAGACCGAGAGGTTGCCGAGGCGTAATCCAGTTGGAACCGGTGTACATGGGCTCAAATTCCAAATTCAGCCCTCCAAAGTACTCCTCATTCATGCTAGTAAGTATTTCACAAATAAGGCAAGGATCGATATAACCGCCGGGAATACCGCCGTACATCAAGGTGATGGTGCTGACAGCTTTTGCCGGGGGGTGGTTGCTGATCACAGGCTCTGCAGCCCCAGCTAATCCGAATAATAGACCCGCTCTGGTCCTTTCGAGTTGCGGCTCGGCGAATTGTTGATTCAGCATGGTCAAATGGCCTCGGATTCGAGCTTTGAGGACACGGTCCTCCACAAATTTGAGAGATCCTGGGACAAAGCGTCAGCGACCGGATTTCGGTGAATAGGAAGCACAGACTGATGTCTTGTTTAAACGCACGGCTGATCTTCTCGTCCAAAACGTCGGAACGGTAGCAAAGCTTAAAATCTCCCACGCTTGGATGGATCCTCAGCTGCGGAAGAAAGTTGATATGAGCCGCTCGAGCCTCTGACGACGAGTGGTACGTAGCCCATCTGGTCGCAGTGGCAAATGCTTCTTCGTGGCGGAGTGCATACGCCGGGTAAACCAAGTGTAGCCACTGATCACCCACAATGTCGTCTGCAGCTTTGTGGACTCTGAACCATGCCCTGAACCATGACATGATGCACTCCGACGTGACGCGAGACCCAAGACGACCCCGGTTGATTTTACCGTCCCATATCTCCACGTCGACCAGAGCGAGGAGACGCCAGACCTCGGCGATGGGGAATCTGTCAGGGGGTATAAAGATGAAGTTATGATTCTCACCACGATTAATGCATTCGATCAAAAGTTCCACGGACCTGATTTCGGCGCAGTCTTGTTCACTCAAGTCGATCCGATATGGCGGCGTGGTCAGTGCCAGCTGCCGGAGCACATACTTGCTAACCTTCAAGTCCATTACCTCAAGGTGGCCATATTCGATGGGTTTTGTCACACGGACTGTGGCGTTGGGGCCATCGTTGTTCGTTGGGGAAGAGTCAACTTGTCTAAGAATTCCGCCCTCTCGGTGCCAGTAATAGACTTGGGGGGGAGCGGGGTTGACGATCAATTCGGGGGGGCCATTCTCGTTGACGGGGGGGTTGACAAAGGGGAAATACCCGTCGACGAAGCCCTCGTTGTTCATCTCTGTAAAGACGTAGGAGCGGTAGTCCGGAGGCAAATGCTAGGCGATGATCCTGTAGACAAGTATTGGGAGAACTTTAGCAACCTTTGTGGTGCATAATCATGGGGAAGTGCTGAATGATGGGAAATGAGACGGGGGGCCGGAAAGACGTCGTAAGCACCCAGCACGGATGCTAATGGATATTCAACACGATGACTGTCCTAGAACCATGTACACATGAGATGGAGTTGATACCGAATGGCCAAAGTCTCATGCTCTATCTTGAGTGCCAAGTCAGTAATTATTCGAATAGTGTAGAAGGCGAAGCTGCGATCGGGGTGAAGGCAAGAGGTAAGATGGACGGAATGTGTGATGGAAGTTCTGGTATTACCTTGAGGCAAGCAATTTGTGCGCACTTTCCCTTCTGCTGCCATGCTGTATCTAGCAGCAGCATTCGGGTTCCCAAGCAACCGTGACGATGGCGAGAGGCAGGGTGGTATCAAGTGAGCAAACGAGGTGTAGGTGCGTAGTTGCCTCGTAGATAATAATTGCTGTTTGTTCTGACGACAGCACCTTCCATGATGCGTTTCCAGTGTGGAGGTAGCCTTCCTCGGCACACTATGTTCGGGGGCCTCTACATTCACCTTTTCTGAAGGAAGGGACCTGGCCCTCATGTTGCGTATGTGTTGTGAGCAGCGAGTGCTTGTTTTCTGTGAACTTGAGTGCACTGACGTTGACATTCGGGCCAGAAACGGCCTATGACGACTTTTATTGCTGTTGTGTGGCACCTCCCAATTGCAGTGTCACCTCCAACGCTCGTCACCACTCAAGGGGCAGGATGTCAAGGAAGCTGTCGCTGTGCTAGACGGTCTTGTACAGGTGAGCCGCTACTCATCTCCCTGAAGAGCAGGACGGTTGCGCTGTCGAATCATAAGCATGATTGAGGCAGCAGGACGACGGGCCATAATAATTTGAGTCATCCCCGACATCTATCAACTACCTAGGTTATTGCAAGTTCACCAGACTGCAAGAAGAATTGACTCTTGTTCTATGCAGAATCAAACCCAAAGTTAAGTTTTCTTCGTCTTCTTAATGATGCCACGTCTGAACTGACAAAGAGGGGTTACGAGCTGACTCAGCCAATGAGAGTAAGCGAGACAATAGGGTTTGAGAACCGGCTCAAACTTGATCGAAATCAGGTTGCCTCAAAACCTTCATGTCTGTCTTACACAATAACGCAGCGAAGTACTCCATGCTAATTACTTTATACCTGTAACAGGAGACCTCCTGATAGGTTTATCGACACGCGTAGACTTCATCACACGATTATAAAATGAATTCTTTCTCAATCGCTCATCTGCCCAATGCACCAAATATCGACGCATTACACAAAAGAATAACTAGGCAACCCTCTTGCTAATCATCCAGGAACCACGAGTTTGGTTGAGCTGACAACCACCTCACCATTAGCCTGATCCGCTGTCTCACGATACCCCTATTCGGATCCTGAGATCCTTCGCCCTGGCCCATGGACATGATCTTGGACTTGCGAATCCCCAGTATACCGGAATTGGGGGATATAAGGCCTTGTACTAAACGGAACGTCAGGCCGGAGATCGTTGAAACGGCGACCTGGGCAATCATTGTATTGTTAGTTTCCAATTAAAGAAAACGCAATAAAAGTGTTACTCGTAGGTCTTGCGCTGAGGGATATAGTATTAAATAAGTTAGGGTGTAATGTGATGATAGAAAGAGATGATGAGTCTAGCCTCAACTCACCGGTAATACCCTTCTGCCCAAGGATGGCTTAAAAACGCAACTCCGCGCGTGTAATACGCTGAGCATAGCGATACACCATACCTCGCTGCTCATGACGCGTCTTCGTCCAGCGTCTTGAATTCGACCAAAGAGCAGTTGACATGTGCCACGTCGGCATCTTTGGCAGTGAGGACGCATCCGACTTTTCATTTGGCTTCGTCGCGCATGCACTGCAGCTTCAGCGCCTCCCATTCGTTGGGCCCGGTGTATCGCATTGCATTAATCTATTGATAAACATTGTATGAGTAGATAGTCAAGTACGAGACGGTATAATTACAGAAGCGAACTAACAATTAGTCATGTGCCGCCCACTTACTCCCGGAACCTCCACTTCGACTAATACAAGAGAACATCCTGCTGATATACGGCGAAGAGGTGGTGGTTCAGGTACTCGGACACCCTCCAGAAACTGCTGAACGGGTCGGCGTCAGCGCCGGGGTCTCGATGTAGCTCCTCCATGTCATTGAAGCCGTACTGTCTTGCGATCTGCTGCATCTGCTGGGTGGTAAACGGCTTCAAGATGTCCATGTATGCAATATACCTAGGTACTAAAATCCCCAACTCAGGTCGAGATCGCCATCATGGGTGAGCTGCAGTCTGGCGAAGTCTTCGGGATAGGTACAAGGCTGCGTCATGTCGGTTTTAAGTGCCTTGAGTATTCGCATGCCGTGCTGGACGATGCGGTCGTTGGTGATGTCGTGATCCAGGGGCTCTGGCGGAGTTAGTGGCGACCTGTGGCCGGCGCCTGGTTGCGAAGGTGACGAATATACTGGGCCGGTTGGTCCTTTGCAAGGCCTTTTGCGAGGCACGGTGGGGGTTTCATAACCACGGAGATGCATAATCGGAGCTTGGTCGGAGTTTGCAGTTCTAGTTTTCGGAAAAGGGAGAGAGAAAGGGGGTTTTCAAATCTTGGCAAACTACCTCAATTACCGCTCTTGATGGTTGTTGGAGTGTGGGCAATGTTGATAATGAGTTGTTCGATATTAGTCTAGACAGGCATGATACGCTAGAGAGCGATGTCTGTTGGTTTGAATATATGTAGAGTACTGTACCCTTGCAAACTCCGCGTATTTCTCTTATTGGTAGGCAGAAAACGCTAATTGCTTAAGGAGGCGATTTACCTCGCGAAATTTCTGACGCGGCAGCCCTGTAGGATAACGTATAAGAGTCTCAGTCGTTGATGTCTAGATCAAGTGAAACGCAGATTGTGATATGGCGCTGGGGTGAAGGTATTAGCGGTGTACGTGGGTGATCGGAATGATAGGCGTGCAATTAAAAGGCAGAAAGAAATGTAAGTGATGAGGACAAGTCATCGGCTGTTTATTTATTATTTGTTGTAGTATCGGGTGATGAGCTATCCAACCCTTCACACAAACGTAATAGCCCGCAGACGTGACTAAGAAGTAGGCAAGTGGGATTATGAAATCCCGTAGTCGCATCCGCATGACGAAAGAGAAAGTAAGGAGCTTCCTCAATAAAGGAAGGGCGAGCTAAGATAACATGACTCAAGAGCCGTGTCGAAGCTGATGAGAACGAGACTCTTCTGAAACCTCTTGTCATGCCTTCGACATTACATCATCACTGCTCAACCAAATCATTTATCCATCCTAGACCTAGCAATACTTGCTCGACAAGACCGGTTCGGCTAACACCCACCTCAAAATCATTGACGGGACCACTGTGGACGGAAAGATGCCTACTCACCCTCCACCCCCTCTCTGCCTGGGCCATAAGAAAACCGCTCGCTCCCCCTCCAATAGGCTCTGAGGGCGAAAAGATAGATAGATTCTGCCCAGAAGCAATAATCAGCTAGCTAGCTTTCGGGACTGTGGAATTGTCGAATAGAATGGGCGGCGACGGTTTCAACACCTGTGCGAGGTAAGTAGTCGTTCCGATTCCTGCAATTTTTTCCTAGCGATTTTTGCTGCACCCTTCTCAACCTTCTCTTGTGTTAATAGTTAGCTAGTTGTAGGAAGCCCCCTCCACCTCCCTCTCGTCTAGTCTCAGATTGATTGATTGATTCCCAGCCGAGATCGAGGCGGGTAGGTAGCGTGGCACGTTGGGTAAGCTGATCTAGAATCTGTTGCTAGTCTTCAGAATTGAAATTTTAATTACGCCGGGGTGCTAATTGAGGGCTTTGGGCGCTTGGGGATGTCAGCGGTAGTGGCGATGTAGGTGGGAAACGGGATTCAGGGCGTTGCGAGACAGCTGGGGTTTTGTTGTGATTGATGTTGTGACGCCCCAAGACTCAAGTTCGCATCACGCTAGTTCATTTTCTGGTGGTGATAGTGCTTCGACGCCGGCTTCTGCCTGTTCGGGCTCCAAGGATACCGAGCCAGATGTTCTTCCGAGAGTTCTGCGAGACATGGTGATCGAGTAATTATGCGTTGGAGTAAGACGTAGCCATAATTACAAGATTCGGCTGTACTGGCTGGTTGTAATTATGAGTCAGCCGCAGTAGTTAGTTTGCTATCGCGAAGACGAGAGATTTCAAACATATTATAATTTTGCGGCAGATCTTCCGATATTCTTTATTATGGAATATATGTCACACGTGCAGCGTCGTTCATGATGTGCTGTTTCTTGGTTCTCTTAATAGGAAGGTAGGTCAGAGAGAAGGTTGCATCTGTTGGTTCTTGTGCTATGCTACCTTATGCAGCGTGTCCTTGTGGGCCACACCTGTTTCTCCCTCTAACTAGGAGACAAAACCCCAATTACGCAAGGTGGCACGACACGGCTCTGATTTGGTCTTTCTTCTTAGCCCCTACCCCTTGCTTCACAAACGCATATTGATCGAAAAGGGCTAAGACATGTCGACAAGCAGAAAAACTGTTAATTATCGTACTTGATCTAGGTAGGTAGCGCTACTGACGAATCAGCTGCTCACCATCTCATAGAGCAAGAGCTAATATAATGACCACCGTCCTCTTTTCGCAACGCCAGTAATTAGTACCCTTTTATAAGATCCTCAAAGTCGCAGAAAAACACAGGATATCTTCCATGGGTATTTAGCGCTTAATGGGCAAAACTGGGTCAGCCAGCAGCCACCGCACCATGGTCATCATGCCCTCCTTCACATCCTCTCTGCGCAGAATCGTCCCATCCTTCTTGTCCTCAGGACCCAATCTCATGACACCGGTCTTGTCAATCCTGACGCTCTTTTTCTTGGTATCTACACACCCTTGCACGATACGGAATGTTGTGCCTGATATTGTGACTACGGTGACCTGGACACATCGTCAGCGCCCTGAGTGGGGGAATATGGGAAGGGGAAGGGGAAGGGGAAGGGGAATAGCAACGCAGTGCACTGCATAATCTTATATATAATAAGATGATAAGCCTATCCGAAGACATACTATCATTAAGTAGTCACAACCACAGTTACAACCAGCATTAATGCCAATATCAATCTAAATAGATCCCGAGTCATTCAAGTCTCTCAAGTCTCTTAAGCTCAAATCACTCAAGTCTCCCAGTATCTCGATTCGAATTTCAATTAAGTACCTTTAATTTATCATACCCGTAAACCATCATAACCCTCAATACCTAACTACCTACCTTACCTAGGCAAAGCTAGGCCTAAGTCCCTACTCAACTTAACGCATCAACTCAACGCATCAAGTCAGCACAACAACTCAACACAACAACTCAACAACCCCTCAACTCAAAGCCGCGATCTCTCTTCTATTTTCCCATTCCCATTCTCTTTCCGTTCCCTCTTCTCCTCTCCCTCTCCCTCAATCTCTTCGATTCAATTCCCCGCAAACTTCTTAAACTGCGCAATAAGTCCACCCGTACTGACATCGTGCCCTTCGCCTTTACCTTCAACATCCAGCTCTCCGAGAATCTTCTTCGCCAGCACCTTGCCGAGCTCCACACCCCACTGGTCAAACGAGTTGATGTCCCAGATAGCGCCCTCCGTGAACGTCAGGTGTTCGTAGTAGACGATCAGCGCGCCCAGCTCCGAGGGTCCGATGACGTCTCCGACCAGAATCGACGTTGTGGGGCGGTTTCCGAGGAACACCTTGTGCGGCACCAGGTCGTCGGGCGTGCCTTCGGCCTTCACCTGCTCGGGCGTCTTGCCGATCATGAGCGCCTCGGCCTGCGCGAAGTAGTTGGACGCCAGCATCTTCTGGTGCACGTTGCCGGTGAGCGGGTTGTGCGACTTGGCGGCGAGGATGAAGTCTGTGGGGATCAGCTTGGTGCCCTGGTGCACAAGCTGGAAGAACGAGTGCTGCGCGTTGGTGCAGGGCTCGCCGAACAGGATGGGGCCCGTCGTGTACTTAGCCGGGGATCCGTCCGATGTGATGGTCTTGCCGTTGGACTCCATCGACAACTGCTGGAGGTACGCGGGGAAGCGGTGTAGGTACTGGTCGAAACTGCAACGATAGCTTAGTGAGAATGGTGCTATAGGGTAGAAAGGGGGGAGATAGGGGTAGCTAGAGACTTACGGAGCGACCAGGTGAGTCTGGGCACCGAAGAAATCGCTGTACCAGACACTGAGCAGGCCACCGAGGACGGGGATGTTGTCCTTCAGGGGCGTCTCGCGGAAGTGCTTGTCCATCTCGTGGGCACCGGCGAGGAACTTCTCGAAGTTGTCGTAGCCGATGTAGAGGGCGACGCTGAGACCGATGGCGCTCCAGACCGAGTAGCGGCCACCGACCCAGCTCTCGAAGCCGAACATGTTCTTGCTGTCGATGCCAAACTTGGTGACCTCGGGCTCGTTGGTGGAGAGGGCGACGAAGTGCTTGGCAATGTCGCCCTTGTTGCCCGTCTTCTCGAGGAACCACGACTTGGCCGTGTTGGCGTTGGTCGTCGTCTCGGCCGTGGTGAAGGTCTTGGAGGCCACCAGGAAGAGGGTGGTCTCGGGGTCCGAGTTGGCCAGAGCCTCGGCCATGTGGGTGCCGTCGATGTTGGAGACGAAATGGAGGGTCATATCCTTGGCACCGTAGTGCTTGAGGGCCTCAGTCACCATGACCGGGCCACTGTTGTCAAATGGTAAGCTAGTCATCCATCATATAGCGAGAACTGAAGGATGCCTTACAGGTCGGAACCACCGATGCCGATGTTGACGATGGTGGTGAGCTTCTTGCCGGTGAAGCCCTTCCACTCGCCGCTGCGGATCTGCTCGGAGAACTCCTTCATGTGCTTGAGGACGTCATTGACACCACCGGGGTTGTTCATGACGTCCTGGCCGTCGACCTTCATCTCCCAGCCGCCGACATTGCGCAGGGCGGGGTGGTAGACGGCGCGCTGCTCGGTGAAGTTGATCTTGTCGCCGGCAAACAGGGCGTCACGCTTCTTCTCGACGCCGGCCTCCTCGGCCAGCTTGACGAGCAGGCTAATGGTCTCCTCGGTGACGAGGTTCTTGCTGAAGTCGAAGAGGATGTCGGTCTTGGAGGGGGTGTCGTGGAAGGTCTTGCTCAGCTTGTCGAAACGGGCCGAGTCGGAGGCGAAGGCATCCTTCAAGACAAAGGTCTTGCCGACCGTCTTGTAGTGCTCCTCGAGAGCGGACCAGGCCGCGAGCGACGTGGCTGGAGCCATGCTGCGTGATTTGCGTAGATGAGGCTACAATTGGTGTGTGTGGGGGGTCAAGGCTAGCAGCGAGCTATGAACGAGCTTCAATTAGTATCGTCAGCATCAATGAAATGGTGGTGGTAAAACAGTGGGAGGTTTGGGGAAGCAATGAGCTATGTAGAGAGGTTGGGTATATTCGCAGAATGCAGAGTGGAAGAGAAGAGTGTAAGCAGTTTTCGAGTGCGATCGGCTCGGGCGGAATAAGCACGGTAGCCAAAACTCCAAAGCTACTAGGTAGGTAGGTCGCTAGCTGCCAAGGATAGAACAGTTTGGAAGCTTGAAGCTCAGAGGGATTGCTTGGAGTGACATGGGTGATTGAGGCAATAACTGTCACAGCTTTCGACCGCATGACAGCCATGTGTCTGATTGCACATACCTCCGGGTCCTCCGACTGGGAAGGTCTCACGATATCCCAATCAATCGTGTTTGGAAACAGCAAGTGTGGAGAGAGCAGTAGATCACGAGCAAGGGCTGGAGCGAAGCTCTGTTGCTTCGCAGAGCTGATCGAGAAAAGGAATTGGAACTTACGAGAGGTATTATAGCAAGAGCAGTTGAACACAGCAAAGAACAGACAGAAAAATTGAGGTCAGTTAGTAGTGTGTAGACTGTTAGTCTATCCTCTAGTTTATGTAGGAGCAGTTAGGTGGGGAATCAAGGGAGAGATTGCGATGAGGTAGGATGGTGATTGATGGTGATGGTGATGAGTGAGCAACGCCCAGAGGTGGGAAGGTAGGTGCTGGAGGGTAATCGTCATGCCCCGCGCCTGGAACCGTTGCTGGCCGCAGCTGGCGTGGGACAAGCTTGCTGCCAGTGACGTGAGCCATCCCAAATCTACGACCCAATCCAGAAGCAGGTAGCGCGCGTCCCACCCGGCACCGTAGCCACCACCGTAGCGACCTCGGCCACCTACCCGACCAGTCCGTCCAGGGGGGGGGGCAGGTACCCCGCCTCGCCCGCTAACCACGGCGCCACGTGGGGGGAATAATTGGGCTTTTGACATATCTTCCTCGCATCCTGCCCGATAATTACACCTTTACAACCTCAACGAAGTGAAGGCTAGTACATGCATGGATGAATGAAGATGATTTTGGTTGATAGGGGTTGGTTACCAAAACCAGCGCCTACATCAAGGCGTTCGTTCGATTTAGTCATATATCACCCCTGGGCAATCTCTCCCACTCAGAATTGATCGGGCGATTTGTCACTTGAGAGAATTTTTGGCAAACACATGACATGCCTATTCCAGCTGACTTACTGGCCGCCCGTAATGAATCCATGCCTCTGACTGAGAAGTTGCTGCATGTCTCGTTTGGCTATCATCTGTAGCACAAAGCGGCAAGATACAGCTCATGAACGGACGGGACAAACCCATGGGTAGTGGAATTGGTAGAGCATGCAAAGATACCAAAATAACTCCCCGACTTTGTTCATTTACATAGCATACGTCTATTGATTGTCCTGTATGTAGAGACCTCCCCGACTAACCGCGCCACCGCTCCAAGACCTGTACACTTGTGAGGTGACACAGCTTGGCAGCCTTAGAAATGCCCTCAGACTCGACATGTCATTTGTCGGGATCGCATCATCCCCAAAAGACTTTGAGTACCCTGGCACGATAACTTCGACTGTCAAGTTCCCATCGGCCGGGTACAAACTCTGGTCCTTTGCATCACCTCATCGGCCAGCTCAGGCCGGGCGCAGCTCTCAGTTGCATCGTGCAATTGAGTGACTCGGATCGTCTTCATGAATCGGTGCCGCGCATATCGGGAGATGACCCTTCGCCACCTGCCCCATCTCATGCTATTCCTCCCTTGAAACACTCAACAACTCATCTATGTCTATCCTGGATGCTGCCTATGAATGAAGGGTCGGTGATACTGCCACCACCGTCGCCCAGCCCGGGAATCGGTCGGTTGTAACTGAATCCCTGGAATTGATCTTGCGCTGTCTGTGACAGCATCGGTCCATCCACGAACGAGTCCTGGGGCACTTCGTTCGTGAAGTCGGGATCAAAGTTTTCCGTGTCCCTCGCGTCCAGCTACATCAACTACAGTTAGCAATGGCCCTTCGCATGTCACCCATGAATTGGAGGTTCAAGGTTGCAGAAACTTACCACTCTGGGTTTGAATGTGGGCTCGTATTTACGCTGCAACAGCTTGCGCCAGTCGATGGCGTGGAAGAACGGGTGGGCCTTGATCTCGGCGCTGCCGTTCGCTCCCAGTCGCTGCTTGGGATTGCGGTTCAACAGCTTCGTGAGCAGATCCTTGGCCGCAGGTGGCACCACCTCAGGCCCGGGGAAATGAAGCGGCTCACTCATAATCTTCCGATACATCTCATTGACATTCTCGTCGTAGAATGGCGGTAAGCCCGTCAGCATTTCGTACAGGAGTACACCAAGCGTCCACCAGTCCACTGTCTTGTTGTAGCCCTGACCTTGCAAGAGCTCCGGAGCCAGGTACTCGGGCGTCCCGCAGAATGTGTTAGTCCGGTCCTCGTCCTTCATGTCCAGCTTGCAGAGACCAAAATCGCACAACGCGATGTGACCCTGATAGTCGAGCAGGATATTCTCCGGTTTCAGATCTCGGTAGATGACGTTGAACCCGTGCAGGCATTCGAGCGCGCACAAGAGTTCGGCTGTGTAGAATCGCGCTCTGTTGATATCAAATCGCGTTTCTTTCTGCAGGTGGTGGAACAGCTCGCCGCCGTTCACAAAGGCCAGGACGAAGTAAAGCTTGTCAGCGGACTGGAAGGTGAACTTGAGTGGCACGATGAAGGGGTTGTTGATCTGCGCCAGCACGGACCGTTCGGCGAGCGTGTGTGCAACTTCGGATCTAGAGATGATGTGCTGCTTCCTGATCGTCTTGAGCGCATAAATTCGGTTCGTGTCCTTTTTCCGCACCTGCATGACCTTGCCAAAACTTCCCTTGCCAACCACCTTGAGCAACTCGAAATCGTCCATCTGGAGTTTGCCCTTGCGATTCTCCACGTACTCGACGCCGATCTTCAACTTGCCGCTACCGTACTGCACCTCGGTCCACTCAACGCCGCCATGCCCGAGCTCCTTTTCACGAGCTGCGTATTCGGCCGCCGCCTTTTCGCGGTCCTTCTTGCTGGCTTTGGGGTCTTCGACGAAGGGACGCTTCTCCTCGAACCGAGGGTTTATGCGGACAACGCCCATGAAGATATCTTGGGCTCTCCCCGAGCCCTCGGACGCGTTGGGGTTGCGTATGTATAGGTGGATGTTTAGGTCAGTCACGCGAGAGACGTCGAATTTGAACTGGATGTTGTCGCCGGCCCACAGGGGGTTCTCGGGGTTGCCTGACACGGCGTCGACGAAGACCTGGACCTTATCGAAATCGATCAGAGCGTAGGGCAGGTATTTACTCAAAATTCGACCGTGATTAGAGGGAATTCCGGAGAAACCGCCACCGGACGAGGTTTGAGGACGGCTGTTACTCATAAAGGACCCGGCGGCTGTTCTCTGCGACGATGAGCCGGGGCGGACGGAGCCCGAGAGGGTTGTCGACATAGAGGCCCCGTGACCCTGTGATGATGCCAGGGCATTGCGGTGCTGATCGGGAAGAGAGAAGCCTGAGCCCTCATGGAGGGTCACGACAAGAATACCGGGCTTGGGAGGGGTGACGACAGGCTCCTGTACCAGGGCCTCGGATGCGGCTGCGAGCACAGATCAGTACGCTGGCTCTATGCAATGGGGTAAGGCAAGACAGGCTCGGGGAATCACGCACCGATGGTGTTTTCGCCGGAAGCGGCTGTGGCTGAGGTGGAAATGGAAGCCTTCTCATCCTTGTCTGTGATGGTAGATGTCGAGGGGTTGCGAGAAAAGGTGCTTGTCAGAGGGCCCAAATGGGTCTCCTTCAGCTCTATGATGGGACGTGTCAGTCAACTCCTTGAAAACAGCTTTGCTTGTACTTGAGCTACGTGTGATGGATGTCATTCTAAGCACGGGCACGGGCAGTGCTTTCGAGGTGATGCCGGTGCTCTTTCTTGTAGTTGTGCCTCGATCTAGACGACTTCTGGGCGAGGCCCACGACAGAGATGATGGGCTTGGGCGCGGACAGGCAGGCTCGCGTGATCTACGCCAGGGGAAAACGGCGCAGAAGGAAATCTATGATGACGAGAGAAAGCGAGACACATGTTCATCAGGGCAAGCACATACTCTTGGTCAGCTTCCACGACATGTTGCAGAAGCTCTAAGGCCAACAGCCGATGTGCCGAGTCAGTAGCTTGTGATGTACCACGGTCGACGTGGGCGGCGAGGGCGGTGCTCGCAGGCTGGGCAGATGCAGTGTATGTCTTAGGTCGCAGCTCGTGAATTCGACCAGTCGTTTCGCGGGCAAGGAGACGGGAGTGTCGGCGCTTCAAAGTTGTAGAGATACGGTAGTTTGTATATACAGCGTGCAGGTGGCTTGAGATGCACGGAAAGGAGGGGTACCGTGTATCCGGCTACGGTAGTAGTGGTGGTGGTTATGGTGGTGGTGGCGGCGGCGGCGGGCTGGGCTTTGCTTGGGGTAGGTACTAAGTAGTAGGTAGGATTGGAGGATTTGCAGGATCGAATGAATATAGGACTTGTTGTAGGTAGGACTGGGTATGGAGGCTTAGGTAGGCTGTCAGCTTGGACAACTGCTCCTCGGGTGGGCGCCAGCCAACGAGGGTGAGACAGGAGGTGGTGGACCGAGGGTCGACGATGCCCCGGGGGTTCGTTGGGTTCGCGGTGCGTGCGTTGTAGCAGGGCGAGACAAGCAAAGCCCGGGCAGTCTCAACGAGCTGGGTCTGTACTGTAACCGACTCTTTGCAGACTCGGGTCAATCTGGGCTGATAGGAAATAGGAAATGGGAAGGGAAAGAAGGTATCTCCTTGCCGAGCAATCAAGCAACGAGAAGGGGGATGCGTGGATGCGTGGACACTGGAGGCGTGGATGGCCTGCGTGGGTGGCTGTGGCTGATGAATGGGAGTGAATGAATGGGCGGGCGAAGAAAGGAGGCAGGATGAGTGGTGCATCGACTGCTGTATCGCGTACCGTCTCCTCTCTGCTGCGGGCGCTCCCCCTCTATCGACCTTGGCGGTACCTCTGGGCAATGCAAGCCCGCCATAGTGCCGGCCGTAGTTGCAAGTACTCGAGGCTCGTGTTGTGGATTCCATGTGCTGATGGCGGCCCCACGCTACAAGGGGGCTATGTACTTCCAGCAATCAATCACAGCGCCGGGCCCTGTGGTCCCCTCTGTCAGGTGCTGCCGAGCGCCCTGGAGCCTGCCCCCCCAGTGATAGTGGCCTTTGGGAGGCCTGCGAGTTCGAATTGATGGTACTTCCCGCAAAGGTGGGGTAGCCCCTGAGCTACTGGACATGTACAATTATGGGGGCCATATCTCGACCGACGGGCATCTGCACTGAGAGAATTGGTACCGGCAACCCCTTCAAGGTTATTCCTGATACAATGCCGGCAATCATGCAGAGCCTTATACACATTTACATGCATGGATTTTGAGAACTCGATTGCAACGGGCCGTGTGCTATTCTACGGCAGCCTACATGCACCCGTCGAGAGTTGTGTGGACAGCGGCAGTTAGAAGTCCGAATGTGCAAGAAGCCGGATTGCGTGTGTAAGTGTTAAGTAAGCCTCTATCAGCAGAACTTGGTCTCGCCGGATAACACGGATGGCGCAACGCCACTCCGGAGTTGGTTGTACTTCATTCAAACTTGGAATATTCAAATAATTGGGGAGGTACATGGAGATGATGGTATTTAGAGGTATGTTACACTTGTCCTACCCGAACAAATGGCCTTTGCCTGTGACCCAGTCCTTCAATCTCACACCCGGAGCTACTTGATAGGCCCCGTCATCTGTCATAGTTGTTGATCGGCAAGCAGTGTGCAACCCCGTGACCCGCTCCGATTCTCAGTTGTTAGTTGGGTATTAAGGATGTTGTAATAATCATAAATTCATAATGCACACAATTCATCCACTTCATCCAAGGTCTCGCAGTTCGCCATTACGAGGAAGCTTGAATTCGGGGCTGAATTTAGTGCATCCCCAGCTGGCGATCCGTATGCCTTGGTGTAGAAACTATCGAGTATTTAGCGAAGCCGCCGGGGGGGGCTGTGCCAAGGTTTCCCCCCTTCGGTCCCCTAAAACTTCCTGGTATGAAACTGCGACAACTTCATTCGCAGGACGGGCCTGTCCATGTCTAACCCGGTTGGGGGGTATGGCGAGCCTATCTTCTTCATCGGACACTGCTGCTGATCGTAGTAGCTCGACCGCCGAAGCAGCTCGTCAGCTCGTCTATCCAGACACACCCCAGGCCGATGGGCAGCAGCGCCAGCAGGAACCAGCACAAGGCGAGGGTCAGGCGCGAGCCGAGCCAGGTCCGGCACCGCTGCGCCAGGCTTCGGCGGTGCGCGCAGGCCGTGGTGCCGAAGATCAGACAGCCGAGACCGGGCCGCGACTCGCACTCCAGGTGCTTTCGGCGTCGCCGCATCAGCCGTCTTTGCGCATTTCATCTCGTCAGCCAAAACCTTTCTCTCTCTCACTCTCACAAAAGGTACAGAAAAAAAGGAAAATGAGATTGTCGATAACCACGTACCGGACGTTACACCGACAGAAGCCCACGTCACTCCTCAGATCGCAGCTGCGGTCGTTGGGACATTCGAGGTGGAGGGTCTTGCGTTCCACGAGCCAGTCGACCTTCAACTTCAGCCCCGTGTCGACCAGGTAGAAGAAGTGCCGCGACGTGTGTTTGAGTGAGAGCGCATCGGGGTATGTGAGATGTTTCGTTATCAACAGGTGAAGCTCGGTTGGCAGGCCGGCTAGGGTTGGCCCTGAAATGTACCGTGCTGAGCGCCGAGGGTGTTCCATCTGCTGCAGTTGGCCCTTCATGATAAAACGAGGTTGGGTGAAAGCGAATACCGCAATTAATCGGTAAGTCGACAGTGTGTTCTCTAGGATTGCCAGGGGTGTGGAACAACTACTTGATCATGAAGTCTCGGGATGATGTGTTAGAGGTGAGGAAAAAAGGAGATATCTTCCTCTCTTGGCAGTGGCCACTGAGAACTTCATATATTCCATTGCTGCCTCGTCGGCTTCCTTCGTTTCTCTCATCGTCGTATGTTTTGGGATAGCGTCTTGGTGGCAGGGGCCAGTGTCGCAGGCTGGCGTTCGATGGTGTCGCTAGCGCGCGCCGAAGACCCTGACATCCTGACCTCTTGACCGTTAGGCATCCATAAAAGTACCAGGCCCGCATCCCAGGCTGACTGCGATCGTTTACCACATGGCGCGTTCAAGCAATCTGGCATTCTCAGAAGATCACAAACGAGGTGTCCTGTTGCAGGCGGGACGGGACCCAAGATTGATATCCACGATACCTACTTATAAGTATCTGCCTAGGTAGGCGAGGCAAACATGCAATACTTGGTAAGCTCACCACGAGATGTCATACGTGACCCATTGCAGAATGATGCAGATATTTCTACAATGCATGAAACGGCAATGCATCAAAGGCATACTACAATGAAGGTTCATGAAGCTAAGTTGTCGTGGTTTAATATCATTTACATGGGACTGAATTGAGGTGGATTCCAGACTTAAAAGGTGCCAGGCGGGAAAATGGATCTACCTAGTAACCTGGCCTTAGCCGGAAGTAGTACTCCGTCTAACCTCTATCGACAGCATGGAATGAATATAAGAGATAGATTGATCCGGCGCGTTAACAATCAGCACTGCAGTTGGCTTGCTTCAATTCAATCTCAGCAACACTACGCCTGATCGCATCCGTATCGTTACTTCAAAAACCGAAGCTTAGAGTCTCCCAGATGTTTGGGAAGAGGCTCGTCTCCCAGCATGTCCTCGGGCAGTATCGGGGTATCCAAGCTTCCTTGGTGAGCGCATCGCCAGACCGTCGAGAATTTGTCGCTGTAGGAAACGCCGTTGGACAACAAGACGAGAATGCCTATGCAGCCGGCGATGAGACCCAGCACGAGGGGTATTCCGTATCCTATCAAAAGCAAAGTCATCGAGTAGGTGTACACGTTGGCTACAGCTGTGTTGGTGACGAGGGCTGGTGGTGGCGCGAAAGGTGACGTGTAGTTTGGCCTAGATGGGAGACGTTAGAGTCCAAGGTCATAAATGGCACTGGGGTATTGGATATGATTACTCACTGGAGGAGCGACGAGCTCATCAGCCCAATTGTGATGTTGCGAAACATCTCTTCCATTGCTTCGCTCAATGAACGGTTGTACGGGCCAGCGTTTGCCACGACAGATGTTCCTGGGAATGCAGGACCTCCGTTAAGTGCAGCCCACGTCACCAGGTCTGAGAAAGACCCTGCTGTCGGTGCGTCTCCCCAATTGCTGAGAAAGGCAAGCTCCTTCGTCTCAGATAATGTCGAGGCTAATATGCTGGTGTTGGCTGTCAAGGTACCGCTCTGGTCGAAAGAACTGCTGATGCTTCCGACGAGACCCTGGCCAAACGCGTCGAAGACAGCTTGGTATGAGAGAGCTTCAACCTTTGTAAAATTCACCGGTCCTCCCGCAGCATCAGCGAAGACCCCGTTACCAGTACCCACGACGATTACCGGGTCGACTTCATTGAGTGTTTCCCTGATATTGACATCGACTGATTGCTCCCCGTTGACAAAGGAGAAGTTGCTGTGGTATGTAGAATTGTACAACTCGCATTGGATTATAGTTGAATCAGTAAGCTCTCCATTCGAGCCGAAGAGATCGGAACAGCCGAGAGTGTGTATCTTGTTGACGATATGAGGAAACACGGCTACATATAGAATGGCCCTGCTGACGGTGCTATAATCAAACTCGGAGAGCAACTTCGTTTCCAGGGTCGGAAACGTGTCGTTACCACCATCATCAGGCAGGCGAAAAGGGAGTGACTGCGACTCATTCGATCCAGAAGGCCCCCAAGAGATATAACCGTATGATGTCTCACAGCTACCTAGTTTCACCGCAGACTCGACGTTGTGGATGATGGCATCCTTGAAGCTATCCGATACTGCTTTGCATCCAAGTCGCGGACCATGGTAATCCAGGCTCCAGGTTGAGTTTGGCATCGGAGGTGATAGGGGTAGGATGGCACCGGTGGCGCTGGTGGCCTGGGTCACCTTTAGCACGGCATTTGAAGGTTGGGAATAGAAGAAGCCTTTGCGCGCGGTGTTGAAAGGAACATCTGCGAAGTTCAGGCTTTTGAAATCCACATTGGGCACCTCGAAGGTAGTGGGCTGTGCTCGCAAGGTAGTAAGATGAACGCTGAGGGTTCCGGGCGGTATGACCAAAGGGATTGCCGTCAACCTGGCTCAAACATAGGTGATTAGCACACAAATCATGGTTGCAATTGCGCGCGCACACCCACACAAACGCATGGGGACAAGCATTCTGGCTAGATCCAGCAGGCTCCTCTACATAGTAGCTTTGAAATGCTTACCAAAACGACAACGCGACAAACGCAAGGCCAGGATACGCTCTCCAGGCAGATACGTGAAATAGACCTGCGATGCTTCGCACACCGGAAAAGACAGTGTCGATCCGGGACAGCTTCTCCGGACGGATCTTGATGGACGCCCAAACGAGCTGCACATACGACGTCGATACGCTGATTGATAGACACGCTCCCACAAGGGTGGAGAAGATGTTGCCGATAGTGATGTTGATTTTCTGTGGTGAAGTGTTGATGAACCCTGTTGCACGAGAAGCCGTGAGCACAGGAGTGCCGTCGAGGCTGCTATAGAAGAGATGATGCCCCACGGCAAGGGCCACGGCAGCCGAGAATGCTGTCACTATTAACGTAGGGGCCAAGAAGTGAATGCTCGCCGTGGATTTAGACATGGCTGCTGAGGCTGGAAGGGTGACCGTGAGAACGGGGTAGTAAACGTCGAAGCACCACGATCAAGCAACACGTCGCGGCCCCATGCTAAAGGCGAGTCGCGGTTGGCCATGGACTATATAAAGGAAGACGGCTTCCTACAGCCGAAGCATCCATATTCGATCTTGTAGACTACCTAAGTATTAGTATCACTTTCAACCTTACGTGGGCTCGGATACAACACATACCTGCTCACCTGTGGTATACCATACTATATCGTGCAGTAGCTGGGCTTCAATTCAGCTAATAATCCTCTCCTGCGGGGCCTTGGCTGAGGCTCCGTCCGTAGCACCTCTCTGTTTCGCCAGCCTTACCTTTAGTGCAGCCACAGCCAAATACCTAGGTAGTATTAGGAAGGTATTCCGACATCTTGGATGGCGGCAGGCCCAACGAGCGCCTGGACCTCTGGAGGACCTGAAATATACGGGGCGCTGTCAGCCTATTCCAAGCGCTAGAAGTCTAGCCTTTGTTGTTGATTGATTGATCGATTGGTCGAACGATTGACTTCAAGGAGATTTGACGCGGTGAGCTCTACCCATAGCTCAGCAGGTTGATCAAAAAGGTGGTTGTATTGGGAGGTAATCTACCTAGGTAGTATGGGATAGCTGTGTGCTTGCAAGCATGAAATGCCTCCTTCCATCTCCCATATACATGTACACATAGATCATGGATCAGACACCAGATCGTGCATATAGCTCAACATTCCATGTGGCATGCCTCGTGGTCACGACAACCCAATCCGCCAAGGCATTTGAGGTAGGTGTGTACCGGACAGAGCGCTCCACCAAAATTGTGTGAACAATTGAAGCACCACTATTCAATCATGCGCCGTTCTACGAAAGCATACAAAAGCAATGCGTAAAAGATACGTCACTATTTACTATTAAAGCGTTCAACTTTTCAATATTTTCGATTCATCACGATAAGGCTAAGCAGCTTGAAACAACCAGCAAAAGGTGGAAGGTTTTGGTATGAAAGTACGTCCCCATCGGGATTTGATCCTCATGATATTATCGGGGTTTAGCGTGATTAGGTAATTAAATTGCAGCAAGCCACAGCATGCCTGGCGACCCTGGTGCTGCCTGACGTTCATGTACCTAGGTACCGACGAGACCTACATGTGCAAGGATGCATTCCAACCAATTCCAATCATGAATGCAACTCGGACTGCGATTACTCGTACGTCGCGCACAACCCCATGGGACCAGCAATGCGCATCTGCCTACAACGCCCATCTCGTCAGGCAGCAGGCGAGGCAGGCTAGCCAAGGTCGAGACCAATATGTCCCAGCCAAACTGATAATGCTATCAAGAATCAACAACCACTCGCACCTGCGATAGAGATCGCCACCTCCAGCCATGGGCCATGGGCCATGACTCTCCACTGAACAACTCCTCGACCGCACCCACTGTCGCCACCTCGCGCACGCTATCATGAACAATGGCTGTCACCATGCCCGGAGTCGCGAAGAGTTTCGGCATGGCGCCAGAAATCGATGACGACACCGACTACGGGTCCGACTTCTCCGCCGGCGAGGAGCAGCTAGTCGAGCAGATTCTCGCCGACCTTGCGTCCAACACCAACTCCAACTCCCCACGGGCCTCGACCTCAACCTCAGCGACAGCGACAGCGACCATCACGACGACCAGGACCGCAAACGCGACGACCACGATAGCCACCACCTTTACCAACACAAGGCCCAATCACAGTGGTCACTATGATGCAAGCACCCCGACCCAGGTGGGAGATGAACCATCTTTCACCACTGAGGTGCCTGGCCCAATTCGAGCGCTGTCAACCCCGAACGACACGACTGCGAGCGCATCACGTCTGGAACATGACGCCATGTCGCTGGATCCAGTCGAGCCCGCCGAGCCAGTCGCATACCCGGATCGTGAGTCTGCCCTCGGCCTCTGACCCCCTCCCGTCTTCCTTCTGTCTTCCTCCCGTCTCCCTCCCGCTTCTCGGACCGTACCCTACGACTGCCCTCGTCACTACGTGTATCTGACACTGACCAGAAGCGCCTCCGTCTAGTGAGCCGCGCGCTCATCAGTTTAGAACCTGAGACTCCAGTCCCAACAACCCGAAAACAACCCAAGGAGAAGAAGGGACCTGACACCCGCACGCCGCTCCAGCGCTTCCGATCCTTCCCCAAACGGCCTCTGACCGTAACCGACCTAGCCGCCGGCGCCTGGTGCGAGCTGCAGCACTGGTACACGCTCACGCGGCTACCCGGTGGCCGGAAGACCATCACGCCCGCCATGAGAGGTGGGACCAAGGTGCACCAGAAGCTCGAGGACGAGGTCCATACTACGGTCCAGGTCGACATCGTCTCCCGCGAGGAGGCCTTCGCTCTGCGTCTGTGGAACCTCGTCCAGGGCCTGCGCACGCTGAGGGATACGGGCAAGACGAGGGAGCTCGAGGTCTGGGGCGTCATGGAGGGCGAGTTCTTCAATGGCGTCATCGACCAGCTGAGCCACGAGAGTCCGAATGCCAGCTTCGAGGAGGAACTGGATTTGGCTGGCTCTACTGAAGAGAATCAGACCAAGCAACAGGCGTCTATCATGGATTACCTCGGCACAAGCCACATGAGGGTGTACCTGACAGACGTCAAGACGCGTGGCTCGGACCGGCTGCCCTCGGGCCCGGCCCTGCGCCCCGCGCGTGTGCAACTGTTTCTGTACCACCGTCTCATCTCCGACATGGCCACAGACAAGCTCGACTTCGCCGCCATTTTCCACCGCTACGGACTCAACACCGAGGCACGCTTCTCCGATGGCTTCATAGCGCAGATCGGCGGCTTGCACGACGAGATCTTCTACGACGCCGACACCGACGTCTCGCCCTCTTCCTCGTCTGAGACAACAGCGCGCACAGAGACCGAAGTCCCCGATCTCATCGGCTACCGCTCGCTCTCGCAGATCATACCCCTCATATGCGCCGAGCTGCGCGCCACATTCCCCCGCGGCGCCGCCTCCATCGGCGACTTGCTGTCCGTCGAGTACCGTCACCGCGAGACCGAGCGCGTCCTGGGCAATAACTCGTTTCCCAACGATCCCGAGGCCCTGGAGGGATTCCTGAAGGATAATCTGAAGTGGTGGCGCGGCGAACGCGAGCCGCAGGGTGTCGCCATCGAGGAGACGTATAAGTGCCACTGGTGCGAGTTTGCCGAGGCTTGTGACTGGAGGACGGAGAAGGAGGCTGAGTTCTTGGAGAGCAAGAGGAAGGAGAAGGAGAAGGTGGAGGGGGAGGCGGGTGTTGGGTTGGGGTAGGGTGTTTGGGGTGTGTGAGTGAGGTGTTGCTTGACCGTGGGTATTGATCGCATCGTCCACCAACTCCACAACACTCTCGATCCCCCAGCTTGAATCCGTCCCGACCCATCATGTGATGTGTGAATGATGAGTGTGTGAGTGAACGAGCAAGCGTGTGTCGTTTAACCCTGGTTCCACCTACGATGAAACATTGACCAAAGCTTATATACTAAGTATCTATATCTATTGAACTACAAGCGAGTATCGTTATATACTTGCACTCATGACTTCCCACAGAATTGCCTACACAATTGCGTTCTGAATAAGAGCACATACTTGGTAGATATAACAATACACCCGCCAGAGGAGCTCATCTAGAAAGCTGTTTCGTCCTAAGGCATCCCTTCCCTGTAAGTCGCATCGGGTCCTGCGCTGCCAAGATTCAACATCTTACGGATTTAGCCGCGTCTGTTGCTCCGCTTCCTGTTTCTCACCCACCAGTGGTGGAAAAGGAAGCAAGCAAGCAAGGTCGAAATTTGCTCTCCAATGCCATTCGGAAAGTGGCCATGGGCGAGACCCGGCCAGAATGATCCAAGGAGGACGGGACGGGACATGCATTTCCTGGGGAACAGGACCAGCCCTTTCCCCGCGATTATGTCCATTTGCCGGAAAGATGGATGGCCAGTCAAGCGAGACTTTGAGTCTTATAGCCGCAACCACAGATATTCAAGGTACCTAGGAGGTAGGTAGGTAGGGGTGATATAAGGGGTTCACGCAAGCCAGCCGTCATCGCCATCCTCGCTCTACCTCCCTCCTGTCTACTTACTTACCTACCGTCCACCCACAACCACGCATCTCCACCATCTTGCCACACCTACCCACCTCCTCCACAATGGCGCCCCTTCTCAAACTCTTCACAACCATCTTCTCCCTCCTGGGCTTCGCCGCCGCGCAATCCCTCACCGTCGACCTCTCGCAGCGCTTCCAAACCATCGACGGCTTCGGCTGCTCCGAAGCCTTCCAGCGCGCCGTGCAGATGTCGCGCATGTCAGCCGCTAAGCAGCAACTCGTCCTTGATCTGCTTTTTAATACGACGTCGGGCGCCGGCCTCTCGATTCTGAGAAACGGTATTGGCTCTTCGCCGGATATGTCCGAGGACCATATGGTTTCTATCGCGCCGAGGGCGCCGGCAGCGGGTAAGGAGATGAGGTATGAGTGGGATGGCAGCGATAATAGGCAGCTTTGGGTTGCGCAGGAGGCGCTGAGGAGGGGGGTTGGCGTGGTTTATGCGGATGCGTGGAGCGCGCCCGGGTATATGAAGACTAATGGGAATGATGCTAATGGGGGGTCTTTGGTAGGTTTTCTTTTCTCTTGTTCTGCTGCTTCTTTTTCTTTTTCTTGGAAGGTTTTATTCTTTTTCGTTTAGTTGGTCGATCGTTTTATTTGATGTGATGTGAGCTGGAAACGGTCGTCGAGTCGTTGATGTCTGTCTCTTGCTTCTTGTCTTATGCTTGAAGCCTCATGTATCGACTTACCTAGACGCTTACCCCTGAATCCACCAATAGTGCGGCGTCGGCGGCGCATCCTGCTCGAGCGGCGACTGGCGCCAGGCATACGCAGACTACCTCGTGCAATACGTCAAGTATTACCTCGAGGCCAATGTAACGATCACCCACCTTGGGTTTCTTAACGAGCCTGAGCTTACGTAAGTTATATCGGATTCAGACTCATCGCCCAAGCTGAATGCACCCCAATAGACCAACTCACAGCATGTCAATCAACTGACTAACTTACCCTTACTTCTTACTTGCCCTGAATCTCTAAGTCATCTTTACTCATCCACTCACACACACCCTCACCCACTCACTCCCCTATTTACTCACCCACCCACCCCCTCTCACCCCTCACTAACCCCCTTCCCAGAACATCCTACGCCTCCATGCGCTCCACCGGGTCGCAAGCCGCCGACTTCATCAAGATCCTGCACCCAACCCTACAAGCCGCCAATTTATCCCATGTCAAGATCACCTGCTGCGACGCGGAAGGCTTTGCGTCGCAAAACGGCATGATCTCCCAGCTGTCCTCCGTATCTTCTCTATTGTCAACCATCACAGCCCACGCCTACACCTCGCAGCCAAACACGCCCATCCGCACCCCGCTCCGCGTCTGGCAGACGGAGGCTGCGGATCTTAATGGGGCGTGGGAGGGGGCGTTTTCTGGGAGGGGGGGCGCGGGGGAGGGTTTGACGGTCAGTAACTTTCCTACCTGCCTTAGTCTTCCTACCTACCTGTTGAGCTTTTTCCGATTCCGCGGCCCGGGGTAGTGAAGGGAAGGAAAGGGAAGTTCTTCTCGGTGCTGCTAGCACTTCCAATGCTGCATGCGCTTGAGATACCTTACATTACCTTACCGTGCCTTACCTTATCTAAGAGAACTTCCCCAACAAAGGTATTATTATACCCCCTTTTCTACTAAACTAACTACTCTGTTCTTTAGTGGGCGAACAACATCCACGCGGCCCTGACGCAGGGGAATGCGAGCGCTTATCTGTATTGGATCGGTGCGCAGACGGGGAGCACGAACTCGAAGCTTGTTAGGCTGGATACGGATAAGGATACGGTCACGCCTTCGAAGCGCCTGTGGGCGTTTGCGCAGTTCAGTCGTGGTGCGAGGCCCGGGGCCACGAGGGTTGGCGTCGCGGGGTTGGGGGGCAGTTTGAGGTCTGTTGCGTTTGAGAATACAGATGGGAGTGTGGTGGTGGTCATGATCAATGGCGGGGGAGGCGGGTTTGGACTTGCTGTTGATGTGAAGGGTGGGGAGTTTAAGCCTGAGGGCGCGAGGGCGTATGTCACGGATAATGAACGAGATTTTGAGGAGGTCGAGGTTGATTTTTTTGATGGTGCTGCGGGTGTTATCGTGCCCGGGAGGAGTATGCTTTCGGTTGTTTTTCGATGAGTAGGTGTCTAAGGAGGTTGTAGTATTTAGTCTTTATGATGATCTGGGTACAGTTTATGATATGCCGTCAAGGAACTTTGAGGTTTAGCATGATATGCTGTGATTTTCATGCTGAGTGTTGGCTTTGAAAGTGAGATGGTGAGAGTGAGACTCATATACGAGTTAGGTTAGGTGAGTTGTAAGGGACCTACCTAGATCGAAATATCCGCACTTTAGTGTCTGACTCACATGACTCGTGACCGAGATCTTGAGATCATCCTTCACACGAACTAATGTTCTATGATTTACGATCTATGTTGCCTGTGCAAATGGTACCTTGCAGCCTTTTATTTACCCCTTTAAGAATGTTGTTCATCTACCCAGCTATACCTGTCTATTACAGCGCGCCTATGGAATCTTTCTCTCATCTTGTCTCATCAGTCTTATTCATCGTTTGAAACAATAGAAACACCTAACGCCACGGGATACGCCACGGGATGCGCCACTTGCATGCATCTATCATCAACCAGCAGTCTGACACTCAGTACTATACTGCGAACGAACGCGATCACAAATGAGCGACTACCGCACAACGCAATCACAAATAAGCAACTACCGCACCTGCTGCTTCTGGACTCGTTCTGAACCGTTCGAAACAAAGCCCTAAGGATGCCAATGATCTTCACCATCTCCACTCTTTCTCCCTTGCTTCTCTCGGCCTGGGGCGGCGCGAGGGAGCTACAAGTCTCGGCAACGGCGCCGGACGTTGCCTAGTTAATTGATGGGCTAGAAAATTGGGAGGTGAAAGGGGGGGAACGGCGAAGATGCGAGTGCGGCGTGGAGGCGAGGGAGGTGCGTGAGATTAGCGAGGTTGGCTTGAAACAGGAACAAACAATTCGCTCTCCCTTTGTACACAGCAACACCTGGATAATGAGCGAGTAAACGGAGTGCTCGTAGTCTTGACTAACGCCTTGGCCCATGCTTAGACTCACGCCTAATACAGTCAATCATTGCTTCCACGCCTTGTGGCATCGCGACTTTAGCTCGCCGGCATTCACCAGCTTCACGAGGAACTTGTCACTAGTATAATTCTCCCAAACACTCGACTTGCCCACCCACCTCCCTCCCCTTAGGGACTCCTCGCTCGTTTCGAGCCGCAACCTACTCGTACTTACTCGCCAACCCTCGTAAACGGCAAGAAACACCGCAGCGGCAGCGGAGCGAGAGCGCCCAGCCATCGCCATGTTCGGCGCCCGCCTTCTCCGGCGCTGGCTCGAGGAGCTGCCCGACAGCGCGCTCTTCAGCGGCCGATGGCGGACGCGCATGCAATACCTCGCGCTCACAATCCTCGTCTCCCTATTCCTGACCTCGTCATACCTCCTCGTCAACCAGCGCGAGGAGCAGGGCGGCTTTTCGATCCACAACTACCTGTCCTCGAAATCGCGCTACTTCGACTTTTTCTGGAACCAGACGGCCTCAGCTTCGCGCACACACCCCATCGACGACCTCATCGGCTCGGCCCACGTCCTACACGCAAACCTCCTCAAAGAACAAAGCCACGACGTCGGCACCGCTGCGGCTAGATACCGCGCGCGCCGCGGACGACATCCGCCGCCCGGCTTTGAACACTGGGTCGCCTATGCGCTGGACCACGACGCCGTGCTCGTCGAGTCCTTCTTCGACCGTATATACGCGGACGTCGCGCCGTTCTGGGGCAGAGACCCCGCGCTGACGGCGGCGCAGGCTTCGGATGCCGAATTCGTCGTGCGCGTGCGCAACGGCAGCGTAAATTCCACAGGAGATACCGAAGGCCATGTGCCGTGGGTGCAGCTGTGGTCGGGGCTTATCGAGGAGGCGGCGCCGTTCCTGCCAGACGTCGATATGCCGGTGAACATGATGGACGAGTCGAGGGTCGTGGCGAAGTGGGAGGATATAAATAAGATGTTGGAGAAGGAGCAGGCGTCGCGCAAGGTCATGCGCGCACGGAACGAGACGGTGGGGCGGTATACGGGGCTTGCGGCCGTGGATGTTGCGAGGACGACAACGACGGGAGATGACAAGAATAAGCAGAAAAACAAGAAAAAGCCCAAGGGCCCGAAGTGGGAATCAGGGAATTACTGGGATTTCACACGCACAGCCTGCGCGCCGGACTCGCCGTCGCAAAAGTCGGAGGGCCTCAAGATGAAAGGAGAACGGCCCGAGCTGCCGGGCAAAGAATGGCAGCCCGAGTTCACGTACGAGGGGTACGTGCGGAACTACACGGCGTCGCTGGACCCGTGCACCCAGCCGCACCTGCGCGGGCTGCACGGCACCTTCGCGGAGCCCCTGAGCATCGCGACCTCGAAGCAGCTGGTGCCCCTGTTCGGCGGGTGCAAGCTGACGACCAACAACGACATCCTGATCCCCGGCGCCATGTACCTGACCGACGACCCCATGTACTCGGGCGGCGACTCGCACGGGCCCGAGTGGCGCGACAAGAACACGGGCGCCGTGTGGCGCGGCGTCGCCTCGGGCGGCCGCAACAAGGCCGCCAACTGGCGCCACTTCCAGCGGCACCGCTTGATCGAAATGCTGAACGGCACGGCTGTATCCGCGGCCGAGAAGCGCAAAGATCGCAGCGGCGAGACGTTCCAGATGCCGTCGAAGGAGCGCTACGGGTTTGCGAAGCTGAAGAATGGGGGCGTGGGCAAGTGGCTTTCGTCGTTTGCGAATGCGGGCTTCACCGAGCTGCTGTGCTTCCCGGATGACTCGGGCTGCGACTATGTGAATCCTTACTTACACACGGTCAGCGGGATCCCGATGAAAGAGCAGTACGCGTATAAGTACATGCCGGATGTGGACGGGAACAGCTTCAGCGCCCGGTTCAGGGGCTTCTTGCTGTCAACGTCGTTGCCCATCAAGGCAAGCATCTACGCCGAGTGGCACGATGACCGGCTCGTGCCCTGGCTGCATTTCGCCCCCATGGACAATACCTTCCGGGATCTGTACGCCATCCTCGACTACTTCAGCCGCGACGCCAATGGCGATAGGGCGGCCAACTTCATCGCCGAGGAGGGCAGGGCGTGGAGCAATAGGGTGCTGAGGCGGGAGGACATGCTGCTGTATGTGTGGAGGCTGCTCCTCGAGTTTGCGCGTGTGTGTGACGAGAAACGGGACCAGCTGGGGTATGTGGATGATTTGACGTAATGCGGGCGTATGATTGTGTAATTCATGGTTTTGATTCTGTTGGCATCTCTCTGCATTAGCGTTTGTTTCACTCACTCACGACTGTCACTGTTGTGATAATGTATGTAATCTTATATGATAATGCATTAAAGGTTTTCAAAGTCGATGTCAGACCTGTGGTGCTTGTTGAAGAAACAAAGACATTCAGGTGGCGTCTGGCCGCGGTGGCAGATTCTGTGCGACTAGATATGATTTAAGGTTTTCGGCTGCCGGTCGGCCCACCTTGACCATGCCACCATGTTACCGTCATAGACTCTGTAAGGGGTCACTTTCCGTCTTTCCTGAATCACACACCGGGATTGTGTATCCGTATTTCCGCTAAATTTCCTAATGATGAGTTGGGCGATCGCTATTAGTGGTAGATACTGACTGTATTGGTGATTACTAGTATGTTCGTACTCGACCTCGCAATTATTCCACTGGATCATTGGCAGCCTATGCTACATCACCCATTTTCTATGAGCGTGGCTATTTACGTGCGGTCATCTTTATTCCATGTTGTAATTGCAGCTGTAGGCGGAAATGACAGTATTTCGTGAGTTTCTGACAGTGAAGAGATGGAGAAGCCAAGACAGCAAAAGCCTTAGGACCCCTCCGGTGTGTTGTAAAGGCAAACAGTGACTATTGCTACGCTCATATCATTTATTGTCTTGCTACAAGTGAAGAATCGATGTCTCTTAAGCTAGGTTATGAGAGCTAGAAGATAGATTTAATTAAGAATACTATCTAACCAAAGGTGTATGTCCTGCATCCCTACGGTGGGGATGATGATATGGATCCTGCATACTTGACATGAAGAATAGTTTGCTGACGATAAGTCTCACATCTCCAGAAAATTCACACAAAGGCATTAAGAAGCTTCACGTATTTTTCATTGGCTCATCATGATGTTAATGCGATCGATCGATTGTGTAATGCTCTACCAAGCGCAAGTGGGAACCCGCCTGTAACTGTGTTGAACTATATACATTTGAAGAGTTTTCCGCTATTGCTGACAGGGCTGAGGGGGCTCCCCCACGAATAGAACGTTGGCAAGGGCTGTGAAAATCCGACTTATCGTCCCGAGATTGACAAGAGCCCCGATACGGTGCTGAGTGTGCCAAGTATGTCGTGCAAGTCGATGCCGCATCATCCCTCGCAAGCTTGATGAAGAGAGATATGCATTTTTTTTTGTGTGAGCCCTTAGACGGTGCAGGTGATGGCCTTGAGGTCGACACCGGTGTCGGACAGGTGGAGGGGGTTGAGGAGGCCGAAAGGCTTGCCGACGATGTTGCCGTCGGTGCCGATGGCGACGCAGGTGGCGGAAACCTCGGCTCTGACTTCCTCGAGCTCCGTCACGTTTCGCAGGAAGGTATAGTCGGTGAAGCCACCGCCGACGACAGGGACATCGACGATGAAGCTGCGGATAGGCACCTCGGGGTCATCGGTAGCCTTGGTGATGCTGATGTGGCGAGCCGGCTGAGCAGGCTGCTGGGGCCGGGCAACGGCCAGAGCCACGAAGGAAAGGATGGCGATGACTGAGGTCTGCATTTTGACTGTTTGGAATTTGCAAAGGATTGCGAACTGTTGGTGGAAGAGTGTGTTGGGAGTGAGGTTGTTGGTTGGTTTGATCTGCTGTTGTTGGTGATGAGTGAAAGTCAAGAATCCGGAGGCGTTGACACATACTTATACTCGAAGTTGTCCTGCTGAATATCGGTTCTTCGCTTAGTTGTAGAAGCGGCCTTAGCCAGGCACGATATGCCATAGCAGTCTTCACAATCCATCTCGTTGTCTTCAGACCGTTTTTGCCCAATAATTGACGCCGAGCAAGAACCGAACTATTTTCAAATTGTTTACCCCATACCCAAGACCGAGTAAAGGGCCGAATCCAAGGCAGGACGTGGCCAGCTTTCAAGGTTGATGAAAAGAAGAGGCGCAAGCATGAAGGCGTGCTTAGCCTTGGCGGCATGTAACAAGGGCTAGATTTCTAGGGCTTGGAATAGGCTTTAATTTAGCTAATAATTCTCTAGGGCACAAAAAGGTCCATATCCTCCTAAAGCCTCTACTCCAGGCTGGAGGAATCCCTTCTATTTATGCTCCTTCTGGCAGCCCTTAAGGCCGGCTTCGGACCTTCCTCGGGTCTGCGGCAACGCCTCACTTATGCCTGTTGGCTGTCGCCTGCATACGGAGGTCCTCATGACCTTCTAGATCCGTAGCTCTGATCCAATCATCTATATATTCAGAGGTTTAGGGCGCGTAGGCTTCCTATTTGGGTAGCCCGGAAGTGACCCGTGTGACACGGCATCCTTTGCAACCAGACGTGTGATGAGACATTGCTATTCGAAATGCTTGTGTGAACATAGTATAGTTAATGTATTGTATGTAGCCCTCAGTCTGTAAAAAGACACGATGGCAACTTTGCCCCAAGAGCTTGAAATTTTGACAAGTTCATCGATTTCTGCTATACTAATTTGAATCTTGATGCTATCGTGAGATCAATGGCCTGCCAAAGTAAAGCCAAGAGTATATCGCATATGTTATAACTCCGTCTCAGCTGTCAATCTAGCTTTGCGGCAAGAAAACTCCATCGGTTGGTTCTATCACGTTTGCCCCTTACATAACCCTTCATCCGTCCTACTATTATCAGTCGGCCCGCACGACAGCACCCGCCGCACGGTTACATTCCCCAACCGTGCCCAGCTTGCGAAAGTGCCGCCAAGAGGCTTACCCCACGCTCTAACTTGACGGAGAACCCCAGACACAAGTAACCTTAGGTAAGCTTAAATTAAACGACTACTGGTGAGTTGAGCATCCCTTTGCTTCAAGGATGTACCTCCGAGGGCTGGCGGCATTACTATCATACATCCCCACGTTTACTTTCTTCGTTATACCCCGTTCATGAAACACGAAGACGGAGTTGTCCTGACTTGGTAGGGATTTAAAGTTTTGGTTGGTTGTCGCGGCTGTCAAATATTGCGCAATAGCTATAGTCGTGAGCCAAGAAAAATTCAGATCACATGCGCACGATGTAGTTACCAGACGCGGTTTCGTGGGTCAGGGTTGACCTGTAGGGCACGGACAACAACGGACAACATTCCGCATTCAAACGCCAAAGCCGCTATGCCGGGGTTGTCACCCTTGCTCCAAGCTGACTTGCAGTAGGTTCATCTTATGTGGCGGGAAGCCACACGATCGAAACATTAGTACAGAGACCACCCCAAACAAAAACCACACAGACCCCACACTATCTAAGAATTGGTGTGTGGTTTTTTTCTCAAGGTGACCTCTGATCACTAAAACTCACAGCTTAGCCAATGACGAGAATAACACATACGCTTACACATGATCATGCAAGAACAAGATCTAGAGTAGAGGGAGATTCAGAGAGTAGTCGTATACGGTAATTGGTTCTTTCAATGCGACCTGAATGCGCTCTCGGAACTTTCCTAGGATTCCATGCCATTTTTTTCTCTTTCAGAACAGGCATGAAGTGAGGCAACTTTCTTCCCCAGCTTCGTCAAGCAATCATCACGCAACATGTGGCTCATAGCAGCCCTAGCAATGACAGCTCGTGGTACACTAGATCCAAGTGCCTGACAGATCCACTAATACCCCGACGTCCCTGTCAAACCTGCATATGACAAGGTTACAGTAGGCGTTTCCCGGCAATAGCCGTGTCGCCTCAAATTGTCCTTGCATGCCAAAGCAGGTACACATGAGATCGTCAGGCCACGAGTGTAACGGTGGTCAGCAACGGACGGTCGCCGTTGCATCTGCCGGCAGCAGCTATCGGACCGTAGCTATACTCGTGCATTCATTCTGTAAGCGACTCTGAAACTGAATTTACGTAAATCACAAAAGGAGAAAGTGTTGCGTCGGTAAGTTCCACAAACTGCTGGTGTTATGTGTAATTGACATTTGCCACGCATACTGGTATCTTGGAACAGGAACTCGCGGTGATACCCGAGCTATGCGTAAGACTCTTGTTGCACACACGCTCGTTTTTCAACTTCTAGTGATAAGCATGCAACTCACGCTCGACTCTCGGTAACATTGGAGCACTCAAGGCAGTGTTAAGATACTGATCGTGTTTCCAGAGCCATTATTTCATATCTCCTAAAGCCAAAGAGCAATCTATAAGCAAAGGAGTCGTCTAAATAATTATTTGATAGCCTAGAGCTAGTAAGGTACGTATTTGAGCTTCACAACACAACTGCTGCCTTTGAACCGCGAGAGTAATGAGTAGCAAATCAAGACAGTAGGTGGTAGCAATAGCGATCAGTGGGTCTGGGGACACGATCAGTATTTTAACACTGCCTCGGCACTATCTTACCCCGGTTACAGTTCGGACGGAATTTTCCGCATCCCTGGGGCCGAAGGTTATAACGACCCATAAGCACGGAATTTGTGATTAGTCTTATACTCTTCAGTATAATAGTAATAATTACCATAAAGGACATGGGGAGTTGAGTATGAGTCATGCTTGAAAGTCACCATTACAGTCGTAGATTCGTCCGTCCTGGCTCAGCTCGTTGTAAGCCCGGGAACCTTTGAAAATTTCCAGTGCGTGTGAAAAGGGTGAGCTGTGGCTCCAGTTTCATCTTCCCCACATAACTCTATCTACATTGCATTATTAAGGAGGGGTTCGGGGAAAGAGTCGGGGACGCCCCTATCCAAGTTGCTCCAACCAACCAAACACCAAACGAAGAGTTACGAAGAAAAAGTGGTGCTGGATTTCATACTAGCTACTGCGTTGAACTCGCTATTACGTGAATGGATTCCTTCAACCCAACGTTGCACAGAACTATGTTCAATGTTTTCTCTCATGCGCGCTTACCGAGCAAATGATCGACATCACTGTTTCTGTTCCACAGGCCAATCACTAGATGAGATAGGTTTTTTCAGAAGATACGCAGAACTCAACTCATACGAGGGAGGCTATGGTTGATCTCTCTCTCATCGTCAATGATTCAGGCTCCCAACGTTAACATGATTAGAACTAACTCAAATCAGCACTGCCTCAGATGTTAAAGGATTGCTCAAGTGAGCTTCACTTTCACCTAAGCCGCTCACACTGGTCCTTCTCTATCAGCTTTCTCACCTGGTACTGGGTGATAACCCCCACTCTCTAGTGTTGAATTTACATGCTGACATAATACCATATTAACATCGTCTTGCGTCAATTATGGCTAGCGCTGTATACAAACATGTCGCGATGAGAGTGCCAATCAGGTTTGCCCGAGACGAACTAGCTCACCACCAAACCTAGGAGTCTGCGTGAAAGCTAGTGGTGACATAGATTCCCTAACTTGGGTTTATGGTAGGAGCGTCGGCATCGGTCAAGTTTCACTCACGGTTCAATTTCTTCGACAATAGAATTGCAGTAGGGACAGCCCGGCCCAAAAAGCTCACGATAGGAAGTTGACAACCGATTACGTCGCCGTTAGCACGTTAGCACAATGCATCCTCAAGGGCCAACATCATTTTCATAGGACTTGATGTTTGAAACGTTGGAATTCTGTCAAGCGTTCATGTAGGTATCTTGAAACCAGACATCCGCAACTTTTGGAAGACCCCATGAGGATCATACTTCGCAGCTGCAGCCTTGATCTTCTCAACAGAGTCCGAGCCGTACGATGCGATCGGATCTTGTCCGGCATAGGCGTAATTCAGATACCTCCAACCCCAGCTGAGGTCCGCGCTCTTTGCAAACTCATCAACAGAGTCCATCCACTCACGCATGAGTGGCAAGGCAGCTTTCTCATTTTTGGCACCTGCCAGACTCACCACGGCGTTGAACAGCACCCCGTTACTCTCTTCTACCCGTTCCTCCAGCCCTAGCACGTTACCGCCGTTGGCCGCACCTTGACTGACCATTGACTTTGTGAGGGGTTGGAAGCTGCCTGCGACGAGGATGAGATTTTCGGGTGACACCGCTGCTTCGATACGCGGCGCAATCTCGTTGAACTTGTCCACGGCAAACTGGATCACGCGAGCATCGTTCTTGTAGGCGCTTGTTTCCCATATGTTTCTGCAATGATCAGCGGCTCTCCAGCATTATTGATGGTGTCCAGCAGAACCTACCGATAGCCTTTTGGTGATAGGATTTCGTCTGTGAAGTTCCCGATAACGTCAGACCGCACACTACTGCTAGTCATCCCAGGAACGCCCAATATGCCATCAAAGGTCGAGGTGGAATCATCATTCAAGACATTTGCAATGAACGACATGATGATCGCCCCAATGCTAGGTATGTGGCCCCATACGGTGTACGCATGGCTTGCGAGGTCTTTCGATTGATTGTCGACGTAGTCTACCAAGGCGGCTATGGCTTCCTTCGTCGATTCGGGCTTGTATGTGAGAGAGCCGCCGTATATGTGGTTCTGGGGGTTCGAGTACTCGATAGTCTTCATGTCGAATCGAGTCACTATCCCGAAGTTGCCAGATCCGCCTTTGAGGGCAGTCCAGAGATCCGCATGGTCATCAGCATTGGCGTTCACGATGCGACCATCGGCAAGAACAACCTCGAAGTTCACCACGTTGTCGCAAGCCCATCCGTGCGACGCTGACCAGAAGGAGTTACCCCCTCCAAGCAAGAACCCTCCGGCACCCACGTCGCTGTCTCGCCCACCTGTCACGGCCACTCCGTGCCTGGCCAAGGTCTCGAATACCGGCTTCCAGCGGCTTCCAGGCTGGATAGAAGCTGTCTTACTTTCGACATCATATGTAGTGGCATTCATCAGACCTTGTTGCCGTTAGCAATGAAACATGTTAAGTCTTCAAATAGCGATAAGGCTGCTGTATCTCTCACCCAGATCAATTGTAACACCACTCTGGACACTGTTCGCGCCCGGAAACACCCCATGACCTCCACTCAAGATCCCGAAGGGACATTGATGCTCCGTCAGGATCTGGATCACGCTTGAGACCTCTTGGGCCGACGACGGCAGCACTATGCACCAAGGCTGCAGGGCGGCGCTGACGGAGAAGTACGATTTGATGCGATCCACGTAGCTGGGCGTCGAAGGGCTGTATACCTGGTCGTGGGGCAGGTGTTTAGAGAGGGCGTTGCACTATTTCGCTTGTCAGAATAAGGCAAATAACCTCAGGGATCAGAGATAATGACGAACACAATCCTGGCTGGGACAAGTTCTGGCTGCTGCAGCGAGTCCTGCAAGAAGCCAGCAGCTCGGAACGAATACAGATGGAACCCTCATATCGCCAACTCTACAAGTAAAGAGTTCATGTAGAAGACATGAGATGATTGAGAGGCAGTCCGAGAGGAACTCATCTTGGAGTTCACGATAACCCCCCTCATAAATGATGTGAGCCCACGCGGGCGCTGGCAGCACGGAACGGATTGTAATTAGTATTCGAACATATAGACTCGCGTGAGCACTAGGCCTAGGCCATGCCTATTCCAACTTGGGCATGGATCTCTGATTGGCAGCTGCTGTTGCATTTGACTTTTTGTACCCTAGCTTTGCGGGTGGAAGCTGGAGTTTCCGCGCCTAGCGGCCGATCCGAGAAGATAAAATGTCTTGGCATTGCCCGTCGGTAATAGTCTAGCCAGACTCAGTATGAATACAACAATGGAACAAGAAACGGAGTCCTGATAGTAGGATTTGATGTAACTGTGAGATCATTTCGGGTGAGGATCGAGCCGAGCGTGAAGCTCGCCTGTCAGATCTGGAATCCATAATGGGCTGCGCTTTGTAGCGAATGCATTACAGCTAATACAGGTGCTCTCCATGTTTGCTCTTACCCAACGGACACATGATGAGTGTCATGTTTCATTTTGTTCTATTTCAATTCAACAATCCCCCTGCAATCTTGAGTCTTTCAATGGGAGTGATCAGACAAGCTGATATTTCCCCCCCCCCATGCTCACCTGATAATACATCCCCGAAAGGGTTAGAGACCCCACTCCTAGAAACAGGGTAGGTACTTAACGCTACACCTATGCCACACTTTGTGCGCTGCCGCCGGGCACGGCGGCATTTCTGGAGATGGCCGGAGAGGCCTCGGAAGCGGCCCGCCTCGCTGACAAGCTGGCGGGAGTACCTCGAGAAGTTAATGACGCGCCCAGAGGCGTTCAAAGCATTTGTCCGCCTAACGGGGGTGTACGGGGATCTGCGTAACCCTTACGCTATCGCGGGACAGGCGGCAGGATAACGGATTGGGCACGCGACATACGCGCCTGGGAGTTTTTGGAGTTGGCGCAGGGTTTGGCTTATCTGTTTTGTTTTGTTTTCTCTCTTTTTATTCCCTCTACTTGCCCGTAGTATCTCCGGGTACGGTACGGCAAACACTACTCTACACCCTCGGGGTGGCGATCAAGGCCTACGGCTAGCTTTCTTTGCTTGATTTCAACATGTATTAGCACATAGGCGCGCCCTTCAACCGGAGGAAGGGACCCCCTACGAGAACACCACGGCGCCTGTTGGCTAGATTTGTCTGATGTGGGAGCTGCTCTTACAGCCAGACACGCCCCTATGCCCTATGGGAGGCTTCGGAAAGGAACCTCGACTGATTACTACCCCATTTCATGGGCCTTTCCCGGGCGTTAAATAGAATAATAATAATAATAATAATACACCTACTATTAGGGTTAGGGTTAGATCTAGGGTTAGTAGTTAGGGTTTAGGTTAGATCTAGTGTTTGGGTTCTTGGAATATATATATTGTTATATAAGGTGGCTTATGTGTATGTACTCTTGTGGCTGTAAGTGGGGTTTGAACCCCCATGTATTATCAGGTGAGCATGGGGAGGGAAGTATCAGCTTATGTGTAGACTCTTTCAATGGCGGCTCTTGATACTTATCGCCGTTCCAGTTCTGCAAGGATCAGCAAACAAACGCTGCTTGCACAGGGGCAAGAGGGGATAACGATTAGCGTGCCAAGAGTGCCTGATGAGGTTGGCTCATGCCAGCCCCTCGATTCATTCATCATTCGTGAATCTTTTAGCCATCGACAGCCGAGAGCAAATACTTGATTGCTACTCAACATCCTGTTGCAATGCGCCCGCGCCGTTCGTGTTCAAAGTCCTATGCTGCGGGGAGCGCTGTGCCCCTGTTCCCTAGCAACTCTGGCCCCCGCGATGGTCAGCGTGGCGCTCGGAGCAAGGCAGGGTGCAAACCCGTGGAATCACGACACAGAGCAAACCGCTCGAAACAGCCATAATACGCGCATATGGGTCAACGGTATGAAATGAGCCTGGTGAGGGCTCATAGAAGTTAATGTTGTAAAGGAGATGGCCAGCCGAAGTCCAACACGGTCCCTTGTTAACGATTGGCCATAGATGTTGAACACTTCTGGCGGGACCAGGGGCAACGAATCAGTGGCGCGGCGTGGTCCACCACACAAATGAAAGTTACAAGCATCTTCAGATCTTCATGATCAAGCAGCGAGGAATGGTGGGAGTCGGTCCTCGAGATGCAACGCCCCAAGGGAATCTCGGTGTTTTTCTAGACCATCTCCCCCGACCGCATACAACACCATCGCACAATCACAGAGTCTCCGAGGCATTACCTGCCATGGAGTTATAGAATCTTGTTCGAAATAGGGACATGAATAGCATGGGACAAAGACGAACACATCTAAATATCCCAGCAATATCATGTGTTGCAGTATGAGCGCACAATGACAACCTCAGCTGCACCCAACTCACTATCCCCTAATCCTTTGCCATCTTCATCATCTCCAGACTCTTGAGATAATCGCTCGTTCCGTGGTCGGGGTCCGCATCCTTCGTTTTGCACGAGCTGAACTTCTTCCCGATCCCATGCGCGCCATCGATTCTCATGAAACCCTGCCCTTTCGCCTTCAGCATAGTCTGCGCCGCATCCTCGTACCACCCGTTGATGAAATCGCCGTGAAGGCAATAGCCGTCGCCAATCTGTTTTATGCATCACAGCATGAGCAAGAGATAACCTCCATCCATTGGCGATGCGAACGAGAACAAGAATAAGCACGAGAATGAAAACGAAAGATGTGGTAATAGAATAAATCAGATGCATACCTCACCGCAAGACAGTTTGAAAGGCGGCACACCCTTCCATCCCTGCGGAATGGCGCTACGCGTGTTGTAGCGGATAGAGAAGCGGAGAGACGGCATGCGCTTCATGTTCGAAGGACATCTGCCACCGTGTGCGGCGGCGTAGGTGTAGTCCGTGATGTTGTTGGGGTCCACGCAATCGGGAAACCGGAGGATGGCTTGCATATGAGCACTGCACGTCGATCGCGGGAACGCCGCCCTCGGGCGGGAGTTACGGTCTTCGGGGCCATTGCCGTCGCACCAACATGTGATAGCAGTGATCTTTTCGTCTGTCATGACCATTCAAATAAGCTCGAGTCTGCACATGATCGGAGTCGTATGTCCTTTTTTCTCTTATGAAGAAACCACACACTCACCAATGTCTACCTGACTTGTGGCGTTCGGGTTCCCGGCAACGGAGTAGAAGTTGGGGGGGAATGGAATCTCCGCATGATCGATCTGCTCGTAATATGTCTTGAAAGTAGCGGGATATATCTCGGTGTATGTGTTGCCGTTGACGTAATAGAGAGTCGGCGCCCCTGATCAAGATATCTGGTTGAGTCTATGATTGCTATGGTGTGCATCGAAAATGAACTCTCTACGTACAATAAATCGACATGTCGTTAGGGTTCTCTCCCGAAGGACATCCCTTTTGTAATTCCGCTGTTGTGGGAAGATCTTTCGTGACAACGTCCGATCCGTAGAATGAGTGCATGTGCGAGACATACTGGCCGGGTGTCACGATCGGGTCGATGTTCTTACGCATGAACGGCTTGTGCTCAATGTCTGTGAGGGCCGAGGCCGTGCCCATGAGAAGGAACATCAAAAACTCCATTTTGTCGGTATTCACACGTGCAGGCAATGTCAATGAAGGAAGCAGAACTGGAGATTAGTCTTATTTGAAGAGATGAGGACAGAGAGATCTCAAGTCGTGACCTAGGCTCTATATTACAATGGCAGTGACAAGAGAACCTACCGGCAAGTAACTGCCGTATGAAAGATGACAGTGCACGGGCGCTTTAATATACTTCACGTGCTGCATATCATCCAACTGGTGTTGATTAGGCAAATCTGGGGTAGCAGTGTGCAACCGGATTGGTTGGGCTTCATTGCTCTCCATGGCCGGATGTGAGTAATATTCGCAACCATTGGGATGCGGTTTTCCTCATATACGTAACCCGACTTATTCCATCTCATCTCCGTTATATGCCACTCATACATCTTCTGGGGGGTTCATGCCTCCTAGTCACCGATGACACCGGTCGTGTCGAGAACGGGTTCCCAAGATGGACGGGCATAGATGGCAAGCCCTTGAGTTGACCTTTTTTATAGGATATGAGGGGTCCTATCACGGGATCAAATCATAAGTCAAGATGCCCTGAAAAGGATGCAGTATCCGATGAAACCTTTCATCACCTCCCCCCCCTTCTCCTTTCTGAAGAAATGAGTAACGAATTTAGTTCTTTACAACACGTGATATTTGTGTATAGTATTACAGCGATTCTAGTGACTCGATAAGGGATATTTATGAATAGCTTGATATTCGTCTAGTGCATATTCATGATTACTGCGTCACCTGATTATTTATTGCTAAATGTTACTTATATTAATACATGTCTATTCAGGGTTTCAGGTGTAAGAACTGATTCATATACTAATAGCTCTTCGATCTCCATTTGCTTCGGGCTGAACATTTAATACATATGCATTTGACAGACTGATTGATGCTCTTCACAATGACGGTAACTGTGTCGATAGTCCTGGCACTGTGTAATATACAGTGCGCCCGCCTCCCTTCTCGTACCGGTCGGTTTGCCTTCGTGCAATCCACAATGCTTTTGCTTGCTACATGGCTCGAAGGGATGGTAGGGAGCCAGATAATGGACGAACCAGCATTCAAGGGGGTTGCAGTTTCGCGTCTGAGGGAGCCAATTGGTCAAAGTACGCTACCGTCCATTGGCCACCCAAACTCGCCCTCGCCCAACATGATGGCTGTGCAAAAGAAGCTTTGGGCCTGGGCCCCATTCTCCTTGTCATTTTGCCGCTTTGATAGTTGGTTAAGCCTTGCGACCCTCTAAATCGCACCTCGATCTAGCCTAGTAGTACCCAGATCTTACCTCTTAGAGCATGATGATGGCTAAGGAGTGTTATTTTTAGTCTAGGACTTTACCACGTCGCGTTGGTACAGGTTTTACCTCATCTGATTGGGAGACCTTCAACTGTCACAACCGAGAGCTCAGCCCAGAGCAGGGAAGGCCCATTCACTAGAGGTCCGTTGATGTGACTTGGGACAAAAATTGAATGGGTTATACAAGTGTTTGCATCAAGAATATATAACTGTAGCCATGTTCTTTTCCATCTTCAGGCAGGATCCCTCATACACACATTGACATATTAGCAACTTCAGCATTTAATCCTATCGCTACGACTCATATACCCCATACTACCGACACCTCGAGATCAACAAATCCGAATAGCCTCTCTTACTCCTCCGCACAAGAATCCAAGTCAAAGTCCATCATGGCGCAGATCGCTCCCTACCCACAGCAGATCGGGCTGTTCGCGCAATTCATTGCAAGACAGCCTGAGGCGCTGGTGCTGAAAGAGAAAGTCATGTCACTGTCGGGCGACAGCTTCGACATCAAGCTAGCCAACGGCCAACCGGTCTTCCAAGTCAAGGGCGAGACGTTCTCGCTTTCCAACCGACAACACTTCTGCGACATGAGCGGCACCGAGCTGTTCGTCATCCGCAAGAAGTTGATCGCGCTGCACACAACATACTACGCCGAGGACGCCAACGGCAACGCGCTGTTTGAGGTGAAGAGCAAATTCAACAGTGAGTCCACCTACATACCTGCGCCGCCCCCCTGCCATCCACCCCGCATCGCATCCTCGCTCCTCTCAGCTGCCCTGGGCAGAACCCGAAGAAGCGAAGAACCCTAGACTCAGCCCAGTTCGGGCTTGGCGCAGCTTGGCATACTAATTAATGATCAATAGTCGGTGGCACCAAGATGATATGCACCTTCAAGTCAATGTCGGGCAAGGACGAAACCCTGATGGTCAAGGGCAACTTCTTCGACACCAAGGCCGACATTACAGACGAGGGCACCGGACAGCCCGTGGCGACCATCGACCGCAAGTTCTTCAACGCGCGCGAGATGTTCACGGGCCAGGACACGTACGCCGTGACGGTCGCGCCCAACGTGGACATGGCCATCATTGCCGCCATGTGCATCTGCATGGACGACAAGAAGGAGCAGGGGCAGAGCTAGTCCCAAAGTGCCTGTGTCCTTTCGAGTGCGCTGGTTACGTTTACCGAGGTTCCTTTTATGAAGTTATGATACCTTTTTCCCATTTGACAGACAATTTACATTGTTGATTGATACCACTACCTACCTAGGTACTTTCTGAGTGAGAGGCCGCCCTGCCGCCCATTGGTCGCTCTCATTTCTGCATGCTGCATGTTGTGCGTCACTATACTATGAACCTATGAATAGCATCTGCCGGGCGTGTACTGTAACCGAGTTCGTTGATCAAGTAGATAGGTAATTATGACGTAGCGAACTTACAAAACGCGCTGATTCAGACAATAGCTTTCCATATCACCCGGTTCGCCAGCCGACGTCTAACATGTGTATTCAAGAGCTCAGGAATACTTTCGCATCGGGCTGAAGCAATCCCCAAACATTTAACGATCTTGAAATGGCAATTCCCGTTCGAGAATTGGGTTCTCACATGTTTGAAGGTTCTGACAGCTTGACAGCTTAGTATGCCCATCCCTAACTTGGCATACTTGGCTAGCCAGCTAACCTAGCACCCTAGGGGCCTAGACTGGTGATGGGCCTGGATCAATCTCACTAGGAGGCCCTCTTTCAGCCACTCTCTGACCTGACCGATTGGCCGGGATTCTACACCGAGCTGCCCCCCGCAATGTCCTACCCGCCAGGGGAATTTTAGGCTGATTATAGCTTCTCAAGCATAGCGTTCGAGCTAACAAACAAAAATGGAATCAGGTGCACATGATAGGGTCATTTAACAGACATACAACGCAGACAGCATTGCCGGCGGTGTTTGTCCCTTCATTGTTGAAGAAGCGAGCGAGAGCCTGGTTCTACAGCGAGGGATGCCCTCGAGGATGAGTATCCGGTGACTAGAACAGAGCTCTCAGCTCCCTCTCCACAGTACCCAACGCATCAAACTTGTCTGCTGCCGCCTTCAATTCCATAGCTCGTCTCGTGTACCTGAAATCGGTGAGGACGGTATCAACGGCTTTCGCGAAAGCTTCGGGTGTCTGCTGCTTCTTCCCCAAGTTGCAGGCAAATCCAGCATACTCCCCCCTCATCCCCAACGCTATCTTGTCCTCCGTGTGGCCGGAAAGAACCATTGGCACTCCATGCGCGACGCAGTGCGAGAACACGCCGAAGCTGCCATTCGAGACGAAGACGTCTGCGTGCTCGATGACCGGATCGTACGGGAAGTAGTCTACAATGATGACATTGTCCGGTACCGGTATCGGCAGGTGGTCATCGAGTGTCGCGCCTTTGACGCATATGATGGCGACGACGAGGATGTCTTCTCGGCCTGCGAGCCCCACAATCGTCGGGATGAGCACATTGTCCCAGTCAAGGGCCAATGTCCCCTGAGCGATGGCCACGATCTTCCGGCGGTTTGAAGAGACCGCGGACCTCGCGCTGTTCTCCCGCACTCGCTCGAACCAGTCTGGGAACTCGAAATCAGGGGTGCGCCACTTCTTAGGTGGCAGCGTTCCGCCATATGCGAAATTAGGCGGCCAATCGGAGATGGGGTATTCCAGCGCGGGGATACACATCTGGAGGATCTTGTCGTGGCACGCGTAGAGCGCGTCCCATGGGCAATGGTCGATTACCTTTGCATGGTCGCCCAATAAGCTCTCTGACGGCTCAACTGTCGAACATACCTCCAGAACGTAGTTCCAGATGTCCCACGACTCCTTGTATAGGCCGTCCCGTGCCAGCTTGGCCATGAGGATGTTGATTTGCCGGTTTCCGTTGGGGACGTAGGGCACATCGGACCAGACGTCGAAGTGATCCACAGACGCCCACAAGGGCGGGAAGATGCCGATGCCTATGGTCTTGGGCATCTTGGAATACCCCTCCGGCAATGGAGCACCTAGCCTGAGCGCCATGATCCCACCTGAGCAGCCCGTCTCGGACATGATGATAACTTCACGGCCCGGTTCCTTCTCTCGGATCAGAACGAGCGCACGCCGCAGCGATTCCAGGGTGCTTGGCATAGTGGCGGCGACAAGCTTGACGAGAGACGGTATGATATCCAGATCAACACTCCCCAAGGGGTGTTGCGGCAACCAGTCGCGGATCCATGTGTCGGCGAATCCACTCAGGGGTATGAAAGTGGCCCCTGATGCCTCAATCATCTCCCGGTAGTCTGTCCCTCCCAGATGATAACAGTCGAGACCGCGACTGACGAGGTGTTGGCAGATTTGTGTGAGCGGGACTGCGTGGCCTGTTGCCGCGAAGGACTGGACTAGGATGACGGGATCCTTCGAGTCAGTCTCTGACGACCCATTGGGTGTCAGTTGATCCCTATCCGTCATGTTGATTGTCATCGAGCTCGGAATTTCGGGCAGAGTAAAGGAGTAAAGGAGTGGAGGAGTGAAGGAGTGAAGTAGGGCAGGAAGTGATCTGATAATCTTACTTCATTAGACGATGGGATGAGGGGTTCAGCTCGAAAACCAACGATCTTTATCGAGATTTATAGTCGCCGCTCTAAGACAAGACTGCCGTGTTGTTGGCCGCAGCCACATGCTTAAAGCAGCCGAGCATCAGAGACCATGACATCGATGGCTGCGATGTGACCCCGGTGAGGCTGCCATGTCACACCGGTGACGGTTCAGCTATTGCCCAGTTGGAGTGATGCGCAGCGCTATTGGCACATGCATGCCCAGATTGGCGCCTGATAGCCGAAAAATGTCTCATATCCTCGACGCATAGGTAGCTGACCTAGTCTTACTTGAGTAAGACTCAGGAAACATGTGGCAGTAAATCCATGTCGGTTTTTCTTGAGAGTATGGGGGATATCAGGCGCTTTTATAGTCTGCTTGAGACCTTGGCTTACGTATGTAGGCGTCGGCACCATCGAGGTCGTTAGCATCATCGAAGTCGTCAGGGAGCTTTGTGGAGGGTCGGGGTAGCTTCAAGGTCCTCATGAACACCGTGTTAGGGCTGCATGGGCGCCTTACTGCATGACTAGTAACAGATGTCTACTTCCATATAGAGTAATTAGTATCAATGTTGTGAGCTGCACGCCTGCCGTAAGCGCTAGACTACTGCAATGATTGTTTCAGTTACTGATACAAATCTCATATTATCACTTGATTTCTGTGTTCATATTACAAAATTCCATGCCCTCCTCACATTACATCTGGCTTGCATACATTAAAATGACATCTCGGCACTGGCTACCTCGGGGGTCGGGCCGCCTCTTCCCATCATGAACGATAATACCCAGTTTCCTCATCCTGGTACTCCATGGAAGGCGATTCATGGCGTTGATAGAACGCGAACCTCCCTCTCTGCATCGGGCGGAAATAAGGCATTCCGTTCTCGCGGGTCTTGTAGCAATATCCAAGAGCTTGCCATATGTTCGTGACGTCCGGGGGGAGGCCTGGGTTGGCTGGCGAGACGCCGTAGATCTTTCCGTCTGTGATGCCCTTCCGCCGAAGTCGGTACAGAACCTGGCTCCTATAATTAATGTTATTCAGTATTTGATTGTGTTTCCCCTTTCTCGGTAGTCGCAAATCCCCAAAGTTGTTTGACCGATAACCAAGAACTTGAAATTGGCAGTTGGGGGGTGGGGGTAATTATGAAATTCTCTCAACTTACACGAAGTCTCGCGAGCCATAGGTGCACACACCCTTCACCGCAAACGCAAAAGTCTGCATCTTCTTGCTCTCAATAGCCCACAGCAGCTGCTCCAGCGTGGTAGTCTTCATCAGCCCAATCCTGCACGCGCGGACTGCCACGGCGGAGGTGCCGAGCGACATCTCCGGCACCACCACCACGTCGGCGATGTGGTGGTCTCCAATGTCAATCCCCGAAATGACCAGATCGAGGTAGGCGGCGCGGTAGGTGTTGCCGTGGCCATCGGTGAAGCAGGTAGAGAATTCGACTTTGATCCGCGTGTGGTTCTCGATGAGCCGGTCGGGGAATCCTGCCATCAGCGGCTGCGTGTAGTCGTCGCGTAGGAACTCGACGTAGATGCTGCCCAGCTCCATGTCGCGGAAGACTTGGGGTATCCAGGCTGCGCCATGCCGGCTGAGAGAGTATCCTTCTCGGCCGAAATCTAGGCGGGGAATGGATACCATGGCGAAGTTGCTCTTTCGGAAGTGTCTTTGGGGTAATGCTGAGTGACAAGAGAGACAAATGAAGAGCTTTTAGAGATTGATGCAGTGAGGATGGAATGCACTTATTGAATGATCCATGAGGAAGATGTGTGTATTTGTGTATTGAGATCCAGTGAAATTGTGGTTATGTGAACATGGTCAGTTTGTGTAGTGAATGTTTCTTGTCGGCAAACACGTTTGAGGAAGTCCAACACTAGCTTCCAATGGCGAAAGTACTGCCATCTGCATTGTTATCCCCCCGCCTGTTCTACGTTATTCAAGTAAGACAATGTGTATGCCCTTTGCCTATCGAGAGTCCTAATAATGCTGTTGAGTGGCAAGTGGCAAGGTCGGTGTACCCTCTCATCGTCAATGTCGTACAATGGGAGATGTGTACTATTGTTGATTGGATCACACGGGCCGAAATGACTGTACACTTGCTTCATGTCATGTTGGACACTTAGGTCTCTAAAATGCTGCTTGGTTCAGTCCGGATTAATGTTGTATTCGAGCAACGCTTGCGTAATCTCCAAACATTATCAGTATGTGCCTAACAACACCCTCACCAGCCATATGAGAAAACCATATCAAGCTTTATGTATAACATCGAACGAGTTGGAAAGACGGGCACCTCAAACCCATATGCCCAAACCAACGCGTTGATCAAGCAAAGGTCACAAATCAAGGGATTCCCAGCACGCAAGCAAATCATTGGCAGCAATAGCCTCACAACTTGAGAGTGTGTTTCAAACACTTATATGACATTTGGGGAATCAAGCTCATGATGAGTATCAGCTTATAGAGACAGCTAGAAGAATGCAAGCTTTGTCAAGTTTCTTAATTATGCGAAGATGACATATGATTGCACAGTGAGTATGCATACAACTTCTATCAAGTTCACATTCTAGATATGTATAGATAATCTCGCGCGTGATTATATGGCCGTGATCACCATATATTTGTAGATGTTGTTTCAGAGGTCGATATAAACTCAAGACAGCTCATCATGTGTGCAGTCACAGTAGTGTGAGATCTTGGTATGAAGTATGACTGCGCACGATAGGTGACTCTCTCTCTGCCACTCTGTGTAACTGGTGACAATGAGCGGAATTATTATACGTGGCGGCAGCTTTTAAGGCTTGTTTTCCTACTGAGTAACTCAGAGGCCCTTCTTCTGAACGAGCGCATCTTCCATGCACATAGCCACCGTGTCAAGATTGGCCACACCAGCAAGCAGGTCTATTGAAGACGGCAATTTCTTTCAGGTGCCGCAATACATGTGGACCAGTCAAAGCTACAGACGTGCTGTGGGTGGCAAGAACCTTCGAAGTGGCCACATCACCCCTTAGTTACTGTATCACATTGTACACTGTCATGTCTAATCTAGGTAAGTTCGAGAAAACGCATGTGGGTTTTTACACGGACAGTTTCATCTTGGGCCAATCACACGAGGGTTCATCAGGGATTGGGAGTATGTGGTTAGCTACCTCTCCCAGGTGTGTTCGGGCATGAGTTTGAAGGGCTTGGAGCTTTTAGAGTGGCTCAGGATGATCAGTCGCATAAGTTATTTGTGAAGCTCAATAGCTCATGTTTTTTCTCCGACGCATTGACCGATTGGAGGGAATTTGGTGATTTCCAAAGCTGACTGGAAGTTTTCACTAAGAACAGGCTGGAGAGCCGCGGGAGAACTCATGGTTAGGCTTGGGAGGAATCATCCAGGCTCGTATGGGCTTCTCAGAGATATCTCAGTAGAAGATATAAGATGGACATTTTAACTAGTTCAGAATATAGACGATGTACACATCAATTGCCTTCTTGAATATTCATGTTAACAACAATAGTCTCCGTAGCCCCAACTCCGTGTGATGATTAGGCATTCAAGCCCCCCTAGCGAACGCCGCGCTGAATGATCTATTACCGCACATCAGGAATTCTCAACAAACAGTGATGCCCCTCAGTTGGTGTATGTTTCGTCGCACAGCTGTCCCTAATTGCGACGACTCTCCTGTGCGCGATGCTCTTGATATCGGTATCCCCCAAGCCCAAGATAGACGCCTGTTAGTCCCCCCTTCAGGGTATCTCGACAGACAAAAGTATAGTGGCTCTTGCCTATCTACCACTCACGGTTGGATGATGTCGCGAGAGATATTGCTCCACCTGTGAACATCGGCGCCCTGATATATGACTCTGCAAGTAATTGACACTCTCTTGCCGCTTTTAGGGCGATCCAAATGATGGCATCTCGAGAACACGAGCCCAAATCATTGTTCCCGACACTTCCCTATATTATCGAGATAGCAGGGTTAGTTCATATGAGCAGATCAGTACTCATCCCTCCCAGCTCAGGCTCGGAAGTGAACTTCGCGTTTGTCGGTGGAGTGTTCGCAGCCCGCGATTTGGAAGGCAACATTGCCTCCAAAAGGACCATTGTCATTGTTGTTGACCACCTTCATGAGACAGAAGTTCCCCTGTCCACTGCCAGCGTCCGATCCGGTGCACTTTATGCCGGCGGGTATGTGAACCGTGAATTTCTATTATGATTGATTAGTGCACTGTCCTGGGAAATATCGCGCTGCAGACGTGTGGGATACTCACTGCATCCGCACCAACGTTGCTCGCCCGCTTCCAGATCCCGACGGCTTGCAGGGCACGCTGCACCACATTGCCACCATCACCGACCATGCTCGACGTGGCGACAAGCTGCATGCCATCCTCGTAATTGCCCGTACCAGTGGGATCTATCACCGCGAAGAGGCTTCCGTGCTTGTCATTCGCCGTCCCGTCACTGGTGACAATCCGCCAAATACCGGTGATCATGCCGCTTCCGTCGCCGGAGACTTGCGGCAGAGTGGGACCGGAGAGTTTCAAGGTCTCTCCCAGATCAGACACCTTGAGGTCTCCGTTGTCCGTCGTCTTGCCGAGACCGTTCTGTGCAGGGTTGTTGGCATTGCCTCCGAAGACTGTGGTATCCCGCTCCGTGTCATCGTTCTTGCCGAATCGAGGTATCACTGCACCCTTGATGCCTAGGGCGGTGCCGTTGCCCCCTCGATCACCGCTGAGATAGACATGTTAGACACGGCGGCATGGAATTTGTGTATAGGTGGGTGTGAAGGTTGTCTTACGTGACAGATTGTATGTTGCCGTGCGCGTATATCACATTGGCGGCGGAAAGTATGAAGACGATGATGGCCTTGGCGTGCATACTGATTGACAATTTGGAATCAGAGAATAGTAATGAGTGGCGGTGATATAACCAAAGTCTGAGCGAGCAGTTTGCGACAGAATTAATGAGAGTGGCAATGCGAATTGATTGAATCAAAAGAGAATGAAGCGCAAAAGGGAATCGTGACCAGTTTTCGCTGTGGCTGGTGAGTTAGGTTCCATCCTTAAAGATCCGGGATGAGGGCGCTGCTTATATACGATCGTGATTCGCAACGTCTAGGGCTATTGGGGGACATGACGGAAAATCTCCCGCTCTTCCAGCAAGATCTTTGTCGCGACTTCACGATGTTGAATTCCACGACGCCGAATTTGCACAATGTGTAGCATAGCGCTTGGTCATGGCCAGTATATGGGTCGCCTCATGGCCTGAATTCCTACAGATCAGATCGTGCCAGCCATTCAGACAAGAGATCGCCAAGTGTACTCCCCCAATCTGCGACCTTGCCAAGCCTTTCCCCAGAAGTATAGCCCACTATAAACGGATCGCTAGTAGGGATAGGCGTTTAGTCAAAGTTATAGATCCCTCCGATCATAAATGCCTATGATCTATCCTTGAGCCGTTTTTTCGACGACGTACTATATTTAATCCTCTTAAAGTTTTCGACATTAATCTTGTTCTATCAGATATCATATTGAATACAAGTTCGAGGAATGCACTCCGAGAATGCAGTCCATCACTTAGCTAGGGTAAACCAAAGTTCTGCGAGTGAGGAATAGACGCTTTCATAAAGCGCTTGTTGTAACACACCAACACCGAATATGTTGATCGTGCGGCAGGGTCGCGGCCAAGAAACCCCCAAATATGTTTGGTAATACACTATTCACATTGATGAGATTTCAAGGCAAGCCGCATGCTGGCGTCGCGGATGCTCAATTCGAATTGAGCTTAATGGATGATGGTACTAGCGTATGCTATGCCGAGTTCGGTGTTAGTGCGCGCTTATGGACTGGCTGGCGTATTTCTAGGCGCGAACAGGGCGGCTAACCCCTCCATGACCCCCTCGTGGCGGGGTTTGGGCAGATGAAGAAGAATGCAAGGATAGTATCGTGTACTCCCGCATGCGCAACCAAAGCCCCATTCCATGTCAGTGCACCGCTAAGGACACTCACAATGTGTACAATGTTACCTGCCAAGCATTTAACAGGAGATTGCAGCCTCAAAAACAGTTGCTTACAATGGTGAGGAGCCTGCCGCCAGTCGAGACAAAATTAAAAGCCCTTAATTACTCTGTCATATATCTATACGGATCTGTGGTTATCATCAAATAGTATCAATGGCATGACTTAATCAGATCCTAAAATCAAGTAAACCATGTCATGCGTTTGCTCCCCTATATTGATCTTGATCTCCCAAATCACTCGCAAGATGAACAAAACTTGATGTGCGAGAGTGTGTGATCTATACCGTAGCCTCAATTACCGTCTCCGCCGTCGATAGCCTAGCATTCGCACCCTTGCACACGCTTCCTGTCATCACAATAAGCTCTAATCCGGCCGAGGAAAGACGCCATACGGATGCACGAGGAGTCTATAGGCTACTTAACGTAATTATCGCAGGCTTGCTAAGCATTCACCCCAACCAAACGCCGTGCAGATGTAAGCCTAGCGAAGGTAATGGGTTCCCTTGTTGGCAGGAGCGGGGACGGTGCGGCTTGCTAGCGCAGTCTAAACCGCGGAGTCTCTGTAAGTTACTAGGCCTAGTCATATTCATGGCTAACGATGCGATTGCCATCAGTTGCCAAAAGGACGGCAGTGCTGGTGCTAAAGATCATCGTCTTGAAATAAAAGCCTACTCTCAATGGAAGACAACATTTATTCTCTTAAAGTCAAATATCCAAATCATCAGGGCATAGAATATAAATAGAGTTGCTTAACTATAGAAAATACTCAACAGATGCAGAACGGAGACAGCCTTCATGCAACAAGTGATATATCTTCACTGGAATTTATCTCAACTTGAGTCGAAAGTGCAACACACAATAATGGATGTAACCCAACCTTGGAGAGCGAGATGACAATGACTTGGTTGAGCATTCACCAGATTAACGTCAACTAAAGTGATACGAATGTTATAATGTCATTACTATCATCCTTTCACTGTTATTATTACGAGAGACTAGTCCTCTTAATTCAGCCCATATACGTGCTGGCATCAACTATAAGACCAATTGACGACGGTTAAAGGAGACGCTGATCTCGAGAAACGGCGTGGTAGGTCAACATCCAGATGAGTTGGAACAATCATCAGCTCATTGACATTACCTGGGTTCGTTATGCAGAACGTATGAATACGAGCTGTAGAACTTCTTGTTATTGGTGTCGAGCGCTCATCATTACCTTATTCCCCTGTAAGCAATAAAGCTTGAACTGACGTTTGACATTCTAAGCTGACGATAAGCGGGTATGTCCACAAGTCAGCTACCTGACGACATTCGGCAAGGGAGCTACATCTACCGAAGTGTCACACTGTTTGGGACGGTGTGTTCTTGTGACGCGGGAATTTAATGCTGATCGCGAAGATTCATCTGAGTCAACGGCTCATAATAGGCTATTCAACGGACTTGAACACGTCATTTGATGTAGGACTAATCACGCTCAGGGGAGGTACAGGTGTATATACAGGTTTAATTGCGATCTTATCCTAGGGACTTCCCAAGTATAAGTAGAAGTAGACGCCCGTAGCGTCCCATTGAAGTCTTGACAACTACAATTCCATCTCAACCACTTCACACCAAATCCTACATCAGTCGGAACACGAACACAGACTTTTAAGTCTAAACTCTTTGCCATCTTCTAGGTGTGTCTCCTTCCCTGCTAATACCTTTCAACTGCTTGTGGTGACATGGAGTTTGCAAAAGTTAGTTGCTAATCCCTTACACCCTGACTAGATTTTCCGAACCAGCTACCAACTCGAACTTTGCACAATGAAGTCTTTCCTCCTCACTACCCTTATCGCCGTTACGGGCCTTTCTTCCACCGTAAGCGCCTTTTCCGTAACCAACTGCGAGAATGGCGACTACAAGAACTTTGGGTCTAAGGGCAACGGCCATTGCCACAACTGGTCGGCGAACGAGCTGTCCTTCTCGAGCAAAAAGGGCTGCACACTAACCGTCTACTCGGGCGGCAACTGCAGCGGGGCTACTTACACCACCTCTACCCAGCACAGTTGTTTTCGCCCCCCTTTCGTAGTCGAATCGGTTAATTGTTCCTGAGCGAATGTTCTTGAACAAACGTCATTGGACATGTGTGCATGGGTTGGTTGGACCTACATCGGATGTATCTTGATTTGAAACAAGGGAGTAGGGAGATTTAGGTTCTGGGAGAATTCGATGAAAACTGATAGGGGCTTCAGCGGGCTGTACTGTTTTAATCTCTTGGGTCTGGACTTGTTCCTGGGTAAATCTAGACGTTCTTTATGCAACTATCATTCGCTATACTTAACAGAAGCCAACATTCATTTATTACTTTAAATGCTGCCATTCGATAGTTATAAGCACTCAAACATAATAACTCTTGCATTCTCTAGAGCAATAAGATATTATTCTGCCATTCCTACAACAATCGATACATTTATGTTGCTTATTGTGTGTATAATTCGAAGCGAGATATGAAAATAAAACATAAGAAGTTAGTCATGAAGATAAACTACACTGTGCTTCTACTATTCTATCGCACAACATTGAACACCCGTGATATTCTTTCCTGGCCTTCCCATCTTGAAACTTGATATAAACAGTCAACAAGAAACGAAATACTAGATTTGATGGCCAACGCGTTAGCCGGCATATCAGCAATGACGACGGAGCCATAGCATGCAGTTTCTTTCAGTGTCCTGATCCGACCGCGAGCCAAAGGTCTCCTGGCTTCGACGTAGAGGTCGCTGCGAATCGATTGTACCTGATATGATAGATGCTGAGTCAACAACCGGTACTTGCCCTCCCAGGCAACTCATCTCGAATTCATCACCAGCTCATCGAAAAGCTATCAAAAGATGGATTAAGCAGGCTTCAGAATTAAGCTGTATCAGCTGTCGACAAAAGCTCCATGCCGTTGCGGTTGAGCTTTCCAAATTCGTGGTACCGCTTCGTCTGGAGCATGAAGATCGGGTGGGCAGCGACAATGATTCCTGTGGCAAGAGCTATCGGGAAGCCGTCGAAGATGATGAAGAGTAACTCGTCGTGGATCAAGTCTCCTCTGACACCCTCTGATAGTTCTGCCACGCGAAAAGCCGATCGACCGATAATCAAGAGAATAGCGACGATTATGAGTATGGCAAATGTTCGGATGCGTTTCGCTTGACGGAGGGGCAAGTCGGACGATGCTGGATGCCAAATGCTGCTGGGCCATAGAACTGCTCCAAATAGGAGGAAGAAGATGGTCAGAGAGATGAGTTGGAAGGTCAAGCCGGCAATGACGAGTGCGGATCCGGGGGTCACTCCTGTTGTTGTGACCTCTTCGGTAACTGAAATAGCGCCTCCAGCACCTTGCACCACCAGTGCAATGATGTCGCAAGGGATGAAGACCCGTGAGTAGAGTCTTGGGCTGATGTTGAGCGCGCCGCGTCCTAGGAAGTTGGCTATTTGACCGATGCAGACATAGAGGCTATTTCGGCTGGATCAGCTGCTGCTCGAAGGGACCAAGACGGCAAGATAGTGCCATGAGAAAGAGAAACTTACGATGCACTCATGAAAACAGGAGCGAATGTGATGATGGAATACTGAAGAATCCACCCGGTTGAAAACCAGGGATCGTTGTGGCCAGAAATCCGAGCCGCATAGCCAACAAGTTCAAGCAACGATCCGACGAGGATAGCGATCGTATATGTGAGCCACTGACGTTTCCACACCGCAAGGACGAAGCAATAAAGAGCTGCGATGCCGTAAGCAGCAGCGAAGAAGATGTTAACGCCGAGATTCGGTTGGTATCCGTACCATGACTCTGCTGGGTCACACGTCGTCACGGTACACTGTATCTCAGTCATGTTTCCGGCCGACGAAAAAGAAGTTAATGGTCAAACAAGTGAGGTGAAGTCGGAGATTTTGAACGAACCAGAGAGAGTTGCATGTAAGGAAATGCCGTCTTCGCTCCGAGATGTCTAATCTATCATATTCATTGAAAACTCGGGTGCAGATGACATCAAGTTAAATGGACTACTCGTAAAGCAGATTCGGCGTTTGGGGCTGTTCTGAGACATGTTCAATCTGTGAAGGACTCGTTTGTATGTGGGCTCGTGAAGGCTGAGTCGACTTGTTGAGTCGACTTGTCGCGAGCCTAGTTTGCAATCGAGTTGGAACCACTTCGAGTTGTTGTAGGGCTGGTTGTGGATACAGGCTCGCATATCTCGGCCTGGCTCGGATTGACCCGACACGGTGGAGAATTCTGCCAACTAGGCAGCAGAGTATTACCCTCTTAGCATTGGCCCTCGGTATCCACAAGGCTTCGACGTTACCAAACACGCCATGACTTTCGCATGGCACAACGAGAAGGGGTTGGCGCAGTGGAGTGAGAGCGGGGTGGGCTCGGGTGGTACCTGTGAGCCAAGCTTGTTAACAACTGGAAATAACTAGCACCCGAACAACCCGAGCTCTCGATCTCGCTCTCACTCGGTTCATGACACACACCTCCCGTCATGGATGCAGATTCACCACTGACACCCGAGTCTGCCCAGCAAAGCGGCGGTGCATCCTCTTTTTCTTTCTCGAGGCCCAGAAGATCCCACCCAAAGAGCCGTCTCGGCTGTAGGACATGCAAGTCGAGGAAAATCAAAGTAGGTGTTTCCTTTTTTCCTTTTTTCCTTCTTTCATCCTTGGGGGGGGAAAGGGGACATGAGCATTGACTATAGACCAAGTGCGACGAGCGGAAGCCAGCGTGCGGCAACTGCGTCAGGCACCATGTCAGCTGCGACTTCCTCGAAACTTCGTCATTGGCACGGCCGGAGCCTTCGAGGAATAACACAGACTTTCCGGATTTGAACATGGGCCAATTAGAACTGCTCCACAACTACACCACAAGCACTTACGCCACGCTTTCCGAAAACCCCGTCATTCGCGACTTTTATCGCATCACCGTCGTCCAGGTCGGGCTTGAATGCGATTATGTCATGAGATCCCTCCTGGCCGTGTCGAGCCTCCAGTTAGCTTACTATCGCCCGCACATGCGAGAGCATTACAGGTCAACCGCCGTGTACCATCACGAGATCGCCTCTAGAACCGCTGGTCCGTGATCTCTGCATAGCCCATTATCGCCCGCAACATGATGATGACGGATCCTGACTCGGGGTTTCTAGGTAACCTGATACGAGATCTCAACGATTCCACGGTAGGGAACCTGTTTCTGTTTTCCGCGTTGACCATTTTCTACGCCTTTGGGTCCCCGCGCCGCGACGGCCAATCTCACCTGGTCGGCGAGAGCGATTTCCCCAGCTGGTTCTTTCTCCATCAAGGCACCCGCGCCCTGTCCGAGCTCGCAGGCGCACAGTTGGACGGGCCGCTGGCCCCCATCTTTCAGCATGGCATGAACCGCTGGGCAGCGCGAGAAGTCGAGCGGCCCATCATGTCACCTGCGAACCAGCATCTCGACAGGCTACAGACCGCCATTTACCACAGCGAGCCAGACGCAGGGCTTCGAAGGATCTATATCACCGCCATCTCGGAGCTGCGCAAATCTTTTCTATGCATGGAGTGTGGACGCGATCAAGGCTATGAAGTGACGGACATCTTCGTCTGGGTTTTTCAGGTTGGCGATGATCTCGTGCCGTTGCTTCGTGAGCCGACACAGAGTGCGGTGACCATCCTCGCTTTCTTTTGTGTCTTGCTAAGGGCGCTGAAGAGTCAATGGTGGTTGAATGGCTGGGCGGACTATCTGATGGCGAAGTCGTATGAATTGCTAGATAGGGAGCATCGCCTCTGGATTCAATGGCCAATGGAGGAGATGGGGTATATTCCATGATGGCTCCT